>CM023946.1:8850209-8976366 GCA_013407115.1 Glycine latifolia | reverse complement strand
TTAGCAAAATAAAATAATAAAGTGAATAGACAATCCAATATAATATTATTGTACTTTTAACCTTGAGTCCAACCACAATTATAGATAATAAAATTAATATTCTCTTACAAAATTTACTATTATTAATTTTCTTTTAGCAAAATAAAATAATAAAGTGAATAGACAATCCAATATAATATTATTGCACTTTTAACCTTGACTCCAATCACAATTATAGATAATAAATTAATATTCTATCTTACAAAACTTACTATTATTAATTTTCTTTTTATATGCAAGGACAATGCTATAATGAATTTACAATTTAATATATTTTACTTATTTAAAAGGTTGGACCTTTCAATCATAGAAAGATTGATTGTTGGAAATATATATGTCCTTTTCTTTTGGGTTTAATACTTAAACACTATGTTCGAAATGAGGGAAAGAGAGTGAAAAGAAAAAAATTGAAATTTGAATTGAAAGAAAAGTGAAAGGAAATAAATTTTTAATTTTTTTTATCTATAAATCAATTTTTTTTCTATTTTCTCTTAATCTAAACAAAATAAATTATATCATTATTTTCGTTTTTCTTTCTCTTTATTTTATTTTTTCCCTACCAAACATACCAAAACACTTGTGAACCTATCAAATCATGAAAATCAATCAAGCATAATAAGAAGATATTTCAATATGAGATGATCAAATGATTAACCTTAAGTCCAATCACATTAAAAAATAAGGATGTGTGGTCAACTCAGGTCAAGCAAATTAGGAACAATAAGATTTTTAGATGACTTCTTATTATATTTGGATGTGAACAAAGATAATTATGTTGTTTCTAAATAAAATATATTAATAGTTTACTAATAATTTTTTTGTGCAATTATGAAATATTTTAAATTTTAATAGTTTAACAAATAATAAATTTAAATATTTTTCTATTATCATTGATAACGATTTAATTACAATAAATATAAATGATTTAAATAAATAAAACTTTAAAACGGTGAAAAAATCATTAAAATTAATTAATGTGTTGAAAAATGAAGTTCAAAATATGATAGATTAAAATTACAATAATTTTAAAATGAAGTTGATCTAAAAACATATTTCAAATTTGGTACAGTTTATTAAAATTTGAAAAAACGTTGACAAATATTATTTGAAAGAAATAGAAAGAATGAATAAAAAATAAAATCGAATACTCAATACAAGAAAATACACTTGATTTTATGAAAATAAGAATAATTTCTCAAAGTATTCTTATTAAAAAATAAACTTAAACTCACAAAAGAAAATAAAAAATATTATTTGAAGGATTAATTCTAAATTTTGTATGATATTTTCAAATTAATTTCTTATTAGCGGGTTGAAGAACTTAATTATTAAGTATTGTATATTTTAAAAACAGTAAATATATTTATTTAATTATTTGTTTAAAATATTATGAGAAATAATAAAATAATACAATAAGAAGAAGTAATATTTTTTTAGGAGGCCATGTCCTTGTCCACCCTAGGATTATTTTTATTGATTTGATGCATACAACAGGATCATTTGTGGTTGTCGGGGTATTAGGCATTTTAAGCAAGTAGTTAATGGTTAATGGGTTCACTATTTCCAAAAGCTTCTTCAGTTTTCCTATTCTGGTCAAAAGTCCGATACTCTGTACTGTGCTAGTCAGTGATTCTATGGAACGATTTTCCGAACTTCCAAAGGCCTTTTGACTATATCCTCATCATAATTACTACCTCTAACTCTCTTTTGTGACTAGTACATAGGATATTAGGATAGAAGAACTGGGGAAGTGTTAAAAAATAACAAAAATTAATTTAAAAATAGCTGCAAAAAGCTGATACTATGCGTTATACGTTATCATTCTTTCAATGCAACTTTCAGTTGAATCTGTGTATACACATTTTGCGGGTAGTTTTCTTTTTCCATTTTTTCACAATGATTTTTTTATTTAAAAAAAGATAAATTTTGTTATTAATATTATGAAGAAAAAGGGTTATACCCTCACAATAAACAATCATTCAATCACAATTATCTTGTCTGATAAATTTGTTAACTTTTAAATAATTATCTTAAAATAATTAAAATAATAATTTATGATAGGATGATAATATAATATTATGTTATATGCATTAAACTTTTTCTTATGAACTTTATTTATATTTTAAAGAAAGATATATAGCTAAACTTATTATTGAAAATGTAAGTCATTGATAAATTGATGGTTGAAAGATGAAAAAATTAAACAATTAATTGACAATTTGGTAATAAATACTGTAATTTAATATTAAATTGGTAAAAAAAACTTATATCATATTGCTCCTTAAATATTACATCTAAATGATAAAATAATCTCACAAATTTAATAACATGGTTAATTTATCGTATATTTTATACATTCAGATATGCATGACAAATAAACACACATCCGTGGATACCACTCCGACTTTGATAAAAAATACCTACTTTAACTATGTATGGTTACGACTATGGGTATTACCCGAAACTATTTAAGCATAAATGAGATGAGCATCAAATTATACTTGTACTCATACTTTTACCCACCTCTATTATATTTTATAATGTTTTTCACAATATATATATATATATATATATTAAATATTTTATAGATATAAATTTTAAAATATAAATCAATTAGCTTAATAGTTAAGTAATTAAATAATAAACTTAAAAATATAATTGAAATTATTTGTTATTAATTATATTTATATATTATTTGAATTAAAATTTAATTAAAAACTTAATATATAATTTATTTAAAAATATATAAGTGAATTAAAGTTATAAAAAAAGTGCATTGGTTTTCTGCATGTATATCCGAACAAGGTAAAAAATCAACAAGGTGCAAAAATGGGCATTAAAATATCAAATTTATATCTTTTATACCGTACTTATATTCACCTTTTGGAAGGATGAGGATGAGAGGGTCAAATTCATCCATAATGTTTTTTATTTATTTTCAGAGACTAAATTTATATTCTCAATCCTTTACAAATTAGTTTGTGATAGTATCATACTTTAAAAAACAAATTTAAGTCGTTAAATATATTCAATTTACTAAATGCAAACATGCTTTGCAAAAGAAAAAAAACAAAGTAAATGCAAACATATTTAAAAGGAAAAGAGATAACTATTTTACACTGCTTTGTTTTAAGACAAATTCACTTTTGATGGACTTTTTGCGTCGGCCCCCAATGGTCTTTGTTTGGCACTAACATTACAGGTCTATGGTCTTCAATCTTTGTGCTTTCCGTGGCTGTGACCCACACCTTGGATTGATAATTGATTTCATTTCACTAGGCAAATGATTGATAAACGGCAATCGAAAATATCACTTGGTGACTTTTCCAGCCTTATGTCATGGTAGTGTTTCTTTCTTTATATTAACTCGATCAACTTCTTGAGTCTTTTGACTAATAAGAACAAAGAAAGCAAATTATGTATTGTTTCTTTTTCTGCGTGTTAATTAAAGGGGTGAGCCTTAGAATCTCAGATATGTCACTGATTAGGAGGCTCTCCTCTCTCTCTTCCTTTTTTATATTCATTGTTATATCGACAATTTGTTTGAACATATATATTGACAATGACGTTAGGTTTAGTCGTCGCTTTCTATTTAGTTTGTGATTAGAAGATCTAGAGCTTGATTTCTTGTTCTTCACGGGCCATTTTGGGGCTCTAATTGGATAGGCATTCACCTAACAATATACTGTATATATAATAGAATATACAATACCAAATATTCCATATAAGCTCATTTGCAAGCAACAATGTAGTCCTTAATAGGAGAAAGTATTTTGTTGTTTCTTTTTCGGGCATGTTCCAATTATCATTGAGCTCTAGTTAATAGGAATATCGTGACGCTGGAATGATGAAAATGGGTTTGTGTTCTGGGTGATAATGTGATAATTGTAATTGACATTGATTCTCGTTTCTCGCCTGTTTGACTCAAACAAAGAGTACACTATACACATACAAGTAGTTTTATGTGCCAAAAAAGATGACAGAGAATGTAGGCATGTGTGAATGGAAAAAAGTTTCATTGGGTCCTATGATGACTGATAAGCACCAAATTGCCAAATATTTCAACCAATGTTAATTACTAGTGTCATTAGGGACACTAGATAAGAAATTCAAAATAGAAATTTCTATTAAGTTGTTTCACTAATGCATTTTTATTGTGATTATTTTAAGGATTAAAAAAATACAAAAATACAAAAAAAAAATAGAAACTAATATTTTAAAATACTATTTAAAATGACATTTTAAAAAATGATAAAAATATAAAAAATATTTTATTTATCAAAAATCAATAATTTTCAATTAATAAAATAAATTAGACACTAGTTGAAATAATTTATCAAACATCACTCAAATAATTATAATACTCAAGTCTAAAACTCGGCTAAAATTCGAGGGGGTTCAGGACATAATATAGTAACCAAACTAGTACCTATATATAAGAGGAAATAAATAATTAAGGTTGTTTAAAGTGGGAATATTTATATCTACAAAATCTGTCCTTTTTAGCAGCAGTTATACATTGCATTTATCCTTTATTTCTGCCATTGAGTTCAGGTAATGATTGTGTTACTTCCATAAAAAAAATGAAGCATTGCAGTTTAGTTGCAGAGTTACCAAATACAATATATGGTTTAGGATGAGGAAATAAACCATAATAATCTTAAAAGAAAACTAGGGAGAGGATCAGAGGAATGAAAAATAAAGTTACCAAGAGTGCTGATAGCACAATTCTTAAAAACCGAAAAGTAAAATCCAATAACATGGCTCAAAGCAGGTTTTCTATTTGCAAACATAGCACGTGTTGAAGGTTAATTAATCTTCATAATGCAATAATTATGTCTTGACAGGATTCTTAGATACGAAATGCAAATGGTTTTTTTGCCGTCCTCAATAGTAGTGAGCATAAAAAAATGCTATTGGTCTTTTGACGAATAAACTATCAATTAGATCTCTAAAATATCATTCTCTCTTAAATAGACTCTAAATAAATTAATTCTTCAAGTATTAAAAATTATACTCCAACTGAACTGCTATTGTTTCCTCATCTTAAAAAAATTGCATTCCCTCTCAAAAAAAAATTTTGCATCTCGTACTTGTTCGTGTTAAATCTTTTCGTACCAATTAGCACTGATATTTTCTAAATGATATCATTCCGTCAACTGACCTGAGATACTCCTTTGTTTCACAGTCCAAGACTATTTAAATTAAATAATTAAGAATTTTTAGATGCACTGATACTACCAATAGTAAGTGCATCTTTGATGCATTCATCAATTCTCCCGAGAAGCCATGTTAAAATTTGATTATTAGGATTTTTTTTAAAAGGTGACGTCCACAAACCAAAAAATCAATTCACTCATTCAGTGATAGGTAAAGTTAAACTCAGCTAGCTAGCACCGCTTCCATTAAAGAAGCAATTTAGTCGCTAAACTTGGTTCTTTAAATAGGTGAGTTAGGGCCAGTTTTTCAATTGTGAGGTATGAGCATGATGGATGATCCGATTTCAGGTTTTGCCAATTTTTTGAGTTGTGATATCATCATCTTATCTATTATTATCTACCATTGTCCTATCATTTCAAGCATAATTGTCGATCGCATCCTCGCACATTTTGACTTTGCCATTAAACTAATTCATCACTGTACTCATCACTGTAGATGGGCATGGTGGGCCTACTCCAACATACAGGGAAAAAAGGAGAACCAATAAACAAATTAAGTGGAGTGTCTTGTACATTGATTTGTCAGCAATTGACTCAAAGATAAGCTTTGACTATAGCTTCATAGTAATGATAGAAACTACAAAGCAATTATAGGAAGCCCAGTCCAAATAATAGACAAATAGAACTAGCCTGGTAGTTGGGCTTGGGCCTGTGGATCTGTTTGCACTTCTCTTATGAGCAATGCACGGCATAACATTTCACATGCCAATAAACTTGTTTTTGGTAAACTACTGAAGTAGACAATGCTATGAATCTTATTGTAATTGTTTATTAACAATTTGGGTTATACGCATATTTTATGATTTATTTGCAGAAATTTATCAATTTCCTATGTTATTCCCATGTTCAGTGAAATCAAATTTATGATTTTTTTATAATGGTCTCACTTATGTTCTAGCACTTGATAAATACTATCACAGTTCCCTTTTTTTTGGTAATCATTATTCCAGTTCCTATCACTGGATCGACTATAGTTGGTCAATTGATATACTCTACTTAAGTTTTTTTTTGGCTGAAGATAGTTTTTATTTTATTTTAATTTTACCGCGTTTAATGAAATCATTTTTTCAGTTACACGCTTATATTGTATTACCTCTAAACCTAAATATAAACAACAAAAATATATGGGGACTCAAATATAAACCAATTTTAACTACCTTAATCCTATAATTAATGATACCATCCCAAAAATATTCTTCAATTAATTATGATTTTTTAGTTATAATAACTCATTTTTATTCTTGATATCAAGTTTAACGTTACGATGAAAGATATTTTAGAAGAAAAATATATATATTTGAAAATATTATTACAAGAATTAAATGACATTAATCAATTTTTTTAATAACCTAAAATTAGTCAATTTTATTTACATTCAAGTCTAGAGGTAGTATTTCAAATATTTAATATCGATGTACTACTTAAACTTAGATGCTGGACTAATAGACAAGAACGCTGGACCGAGATAGCTTTTGATTTTCATCACTATGTTACTTTAGGCTGTTTTTGAGTATGAGTTGCTATAATTCCATGCAAAAGTGAAGATGGTGAAATAAAATTGGTGCAATTAAGAGGGATGAAAAGGGAAATGTGCACAATAAATTATGTGGCAAGATGAAAACAACAATATTAGTATTACGACATGATTGAATAATGTTGTCATGCACGTAAAATATTAGTATATAAAAGTATATGTTTTTTTTTAAGGTATATGCTTATTTCAATGATAAGGGACAAGGTTACAAATAATTGATTTTGTATGATTAATAAAGCTTATATTAATATATTTTACTAAGGATATTTAGCTAACTTGATTAATTAAGCATGTAAGTGTTGTAAACTTTTAATATCATATTCAATTTTTACTAATAAAAAAATGTATCATATGAGTCTACTGCCACTTGGACAACTTGGCACACAAGCTCCCCATATAATACACAAAAATAATTTTTGATTAATTTTTCTTATACCGAATTCAAGATTATTGAGAATCTTTTTCTCTTCTCGATGAACTGAAGTTTTAAAAAAAAGTTGCATACCAAAAATTATATTTATATCTGCAACATAACATAAATAATCGATAACCATCTACTTGATAAAAACCTCGAACTACCAATAATTCTTCCTTACAATTGACATGCCCCACAACCAAACAATTTGTTCGGCAAGTCTGCAACTGAAAAAATACATCATTCTAACATGCTAGAATGGTAGTTGGTATCCACACCGCTGCCCTATACTTTTTAGAATAACTTTACAACTAGATTTTAAATTAGAATTTTAGATTATTTTTTTACGAATCTTCCATTATTATATAAAATAAAAAATCTCTTAAGATTTATAACATTTTTTTTAATGATAAATCCTAAATTGATATATTAGATAATTTTTAATGAATTTCATATGGATCACACTTTTAAATATTTAAATTTTGATTAATTAAATAATTAATTTTAATTAATAAAGCATAGAAAAAAATTAAATATTTAAATATTTTGTTTTATTATTATTATTTTTCTCTATCTCTCACCCCTCTCATTTTATTTTTTTCCCTCCCCTCCCCTTTCCAAACCCTTTCCCTCCCCTTTTTTTTTATTTTTTTCCCTTCCCCCTTCCACCCTCTTATCCTCCTTCCTCTGTTTTTTTTTTCTCTCCCTTCCCCTTCTCCTTCCCTCCCCCTTTTTTTCCCTTCCCCTTCCCCCTTCATCGTAGTTATGAAAATCGGTTTGGTTATTAATCCGGTCGAGATAGTGGGTCAATGGATCAATGATTCAATCGGTGGATTAGTAATTGACCCGATTTGATCCGGTCTATATTAAAAAAATTCAAAATTATATTATATATACATATATAACTAACATTATTTCATTAAGAAAAATTTATCCATAATTTCATACTAAAAAATTTAAAATAATAATTGAAGTACTAAAGTTAATAACACACGTAAAGTATATTAATAATAAAAAAAATGTAAATAACAATTATCTAAAGTCCTAAATCAAAACAGAAAAATAAAAACTGCATAAAGCAATAAAAGGGATACAAAAAGTAAAATTAAGAATCTGACCCATATTAGACCCAAATAGGTAAAAACCGTACCCATATATATATTATTTGCGTCTTCCTTCCTTCCTGCTGCCGCGCCTTCTTTCTACTGCTGCCCTTCCTTCCTTCCTGCTTAGCACCATCGTCCTTCGCACCACCATGACCACCCCCAACAACCACCACCACCAAGGCACCAACAACTCTCATGCCAAAGTTCAAACACGTCGCGTGTCCTCCATGTGCGACCTCCTGGAGCTGGTTTTTCGCCCAGTCCATGCAAGTCACGTCAACGTCGGAGATCGAGCTCCCGTCTCTGGCACCGGAGCTCCCGTCGTTGTTGTGTTCGCCAAAGGGTGAATCATTGTTTTGGAGCCCTTTTGTTTTTATCAAAACTCGGTCCAGGTTTCAAAAATCGGCCGGGTTGTCGGGTTTGCATAAAATCGATCGGGTTTCACCGGGTCAAATCAGGTCAGATGCATGACCGGTTCAATTTCCAACCCGGACCGGGTATAGCTCTGATTCCCAGTCTGACCTGTCCGACCGGTCAAGCTGGACCGATTTTCACAACACTGCTCTTCATACGCTCCCCCTTTTTTTTCTCTCCCTTTTCTCCCCTTCCAGAAACGCTACCTCCCTTTTTTTTCTCTCTCCTCTGTGCCTCTGTTTGCACCTCCCGTTTTCGTTAGCGCGCTCTGCCTCCCCTCTGCTACCCCAAGTATGCTTTGTTCTTCTTCTTTTTCCGTTTTCTTTCCTGCTCATTTTGGTTATCTATTACAACATTAAAAATTAATTTTTTTAAAAAACATGCAAATCTTTAAGGTTATTAGGAAAGAACTGGATCTCCACATGAATATTTTTATTCATCTTTAATAGTGGATCTAAATAAGAAAAGATTTTCAGCTGAAGATCATTCATTAAAATTTAGCACTAAAAGAACCTTTATGCATGCTAGAATGGTAGTTTGAAAATAGATTTTTATATGTATTTAAAAAATTTAAATATGGAAATTTTTTATTTTTACTTTCAATCTTTAAAATTTTATTTTCTTATCATCTATAAATTTATTTTCTTATGTGATTAATGACGATGTCTAGGTGGTGAAGGTAACTAAGTGGTCTATGGTGGTCTAGTCATTTTTCACCATTAGATTTATCAATAAAATATGAAATGGTTGAAATTAAAATTTTAATTAATTTTAGTAATTAAAATTATTTTTCACAATGTCTCTTTTATCCCTAATTGCATCATCCCGTTTTCTGTTCCTAGACCCTTCTTCTCCTCCCTCGTCAGCGTTTTCCACCGTGCGCCGCCGCTGAAGACGATTCCGACGGCGGCGCTACCTTCTTATTCTTCTTCTTCCTATCTTTCCCCTTCTTCCCTCCACTCCTGCCTCCTCCGCCCCAACCCCTCCGTCTCCAAACCCAACCCCGCACCAAGAATACCAAAACCTAGATTTGATAGAAACCAGCAACGACGCTCTCCTCAACATGCTCTGTGCCACTCGCAGTGCCTTCTTCGATTCGCAGGTCGCAAGCCCCATGACTTCGACCACACTTCATTTTGCACGAAATGGAAGAAAACACGATCGAAAGGTCAAAGGACGCGCGCAGGTGCAACCGCACGCCGGCGCAGTGGCAGTAAGGGTATCTGAACTTACAAGAAACCCTGCCGCAATCAAGCCATGGGAAATCGATTCATATAAGACAACAATCCTGTTTTTTCTTCTTTTCTTGTGTGAAAGTGAAAGAATTAGAGGTTCAGATTTGTGCTCAAATGCATTTTGTTCTCAAATGTTCTGTCCATAATACCCATATAATCACTAACATATAATTGATAGCGTCTTTGTGCGACGGTGACGGGCTTGAAAAGGTAGAACAAAGTGGAAGCTTTGCTGATTGGAGAGAGTTGCTGGTTGTAGGGAGAGAAGTGGGAAAGAAAAAAAAAATATTTTTAAGAATAAAATTGTAATTTCAACGGGTTAACAAAACTAGACCACTACTTAGTTACCTGACACCATCTTAATTAATATCATCACGTAATGTTTAGATATATCACATAAGCCACTACTCTAAAATCCCTATATACTGAGATGCCTACTATGTTACACAAGATGAAATTAAAATTGATTATATTTGTACTGGACTAACAAACCCATTAAACCTACTTTATAAAGAAATAACGATTTTTAGAGTTATTTTTATAAAAATCGATATACATACCTAATCTATTTGTCTAAAGTGAAATAAACTAGGCAGGCACCGACGCACGTAAGAGTGGGGGAAGAAAACTCCCAAAAAAAGATCAGCTTTAAAATAAGTTCTCTATTTTAAAATTTTAGCATTTTAGAATGATAATAATATTAAAATTAAGTAAGAAAATGCTTCTTAACCTTTTGTCAAAACCACACATTAAAATAAAACGTTGGTGTCTTGTTCATCTACTTGGTAGTTGGTACTGATCACTACTTATAGCACGCACGCGCATTCGTACACAAGAAAGGAGAAAAAAAAACGTAAAGATATTGGAGTGTTGGATCATCTTTTATTCTTTAACCACACACACAAACATGAGTTCCTCTGTGGCCATGGCGAGCAGAAGCGATACCCGAGGCAAGCCAATAAGATGCAAAGGTTCTTCTTCTGTACAATATAATTTATAATATCGTTCTACACATGTACATGTCTGTATATATGTTAGATAATACATGCATATATATATATATATATATATATTTGAGTAAATCTAATTAATTCTTGTGAGTTGGAACAGCTGCAATATGCAGAAAAGCAGGTGAAGCTCTTACAATAGAGGAAGTTGAGTTAGACCCACCAAAGGCCTGGGAGGTCCGGATCAAGATTTTATGCACAACTTTGTGTCACTCTGATGTAACCATTTGGAAAATGGATTCGGTAAGCATCACAAATTCATAAATTTTAATAGTATGCTCTTTTCTTTCCTTAAGGGGGTTACGTGCAGTTTTAAGTTTTTAACTTTCAGGATTTGATTAGGCATTTAATTATAGAACTCTTTCATATATATGGTGTCGATCTTTATTGATCAATTTGTTTATTATTTTGGTCAGGGGCCGAAAGCTAAATTTCCAAGAATATTCGGTCACGAAGCAGTGGGGTAATTATTATGATGAGTTGAAACTTGTATGTTAGTAAAAATTGAGTGCTATATGAGAATTGAGTCTTATTGAAATGCATGGAACAGGGTGGTAGAGAGCGTGGGGGAGGAGGTGGAAGAGGTTAAGGAGGGGGAGTTGGTGGTGCCGGTGTTCTTATCAAACTGTGGGGAATGCAGTGATTGCAGAAGCCCAAAAAGCAACGTGTGCACCAAATTCAAGAACCAGTTGATTGAATACATGCCCAGAGACGGAACCAGCAGGTTTAGGGACATGATGAATGGAGAAGCGTTGTACCATTTTTTGGGTGTTAGCAGCTTCTCTCAGTACACCGTCGTGGATGTTACCCATGTTGTCAAAGTTAGTCATGACCTTCCCCTTGACAAGGCTTGCTTGCTTAGCTGCGGAGTTTCAACGGGTAATTTATATTATATATTGGTTCAAATATGTTTTTCGTAAACTTTTAAGTTAGTATTTTTTTATTTTTGATCTTTTTTTATGTTTATTCTTTACGTGATTTTTTAATTTTAATCTTTATATGACATTTTGTTTATTTTTAATCTATATAAATTTATATTTTTTTTATAAAAAAATACTTGTAAGTGTAAACTTACAAGACAATAAATAAAAAATAATTTTTTTATAAGAATCAAAATTTAAAAAATACATACTTACATAAACTATAAATAAATAAAATAACTTAAAAAACCAAAATTAGAAAATATATTACATATATTAAAATTAAAAAATAAACATAGAAGAAAAAAAACTAGCTTATTAAAACCAACAACATATTTAAATCTTTTATATATATATATATATATATATATATATATATATATCCTATGCCTAACTAGAAATTCACTCATTTAAAATTTCCTTAATTTCAAGATCAACGTCATACTAAACCTCATGTACCATGGCTAGTGCTTCAACTTTAATAATGATTCTCTGCTTCACATTCTAAGATGCAAACTATCCCTAATGTTATATATGCTCTGTATGCCGTGAAGGTTATTTTTGTTGTTTTCTTTAGGTGAAAAAGGTTGTTTTTGTTGTTGAAAAGTAACAAAAGCATGAAACATGCATCAAGAAAATTAAAATCTTTAACCAATAAAAGGATAACGCATTGATTAATTAGGTGTTAGGGTTTTTCTTGGAACATAATTAGGTAATAAGGGTTTGACTTAGTGGATAGGAAATTAATTGAAATATAATTACATTTACAGGTATGTAAAACAGTTAGATGAAATAACAACACTTTTTTTAGTTCATAATATGGGCAAAACTCAAATTTTATTCACATGCCAGTACTAGTGGTACTATTTTTCAATTAAAATAAAGTTTAATCTTATACTTTTTTTATACGTTAATCTTATAATTTATATCATTATTTTTAACTAACTTTAAACTTTGTAATTAATTAATTAATTAAAAGCTTGTTTGACATTACAGGGGTGGGGGCTGCATGGAAGGTGGCTAACGTGGAAGAAGGGTCCACAGTGGCTATTTTTGGGCTGGGTACCGTAGGCCTAGCTGTAAGTTTTGATTAACAACAACGATCTTGCACTCTCAACATAATTGTTTAATCTAACATTTTTTTTAACGGCAAAATAATTGATTATATAAGATCGATGGCGCACAAGAAAGATGACACAAGACATGGCATCTGTTGTTCAAAATATTAAAGAACAGTTTGTTTTTAGAAATTAAAACATGTAGCTTACTAATACCAACTATATGTTTAATCTAACATTAACAGTTATGTCTGGAAAGTGATTTCTTTCTAATCCACGCAAATCTTAAATGTGATCGGGGTTAATTTGAGAAAACAAACTTTATCTATCCTAGAAGGTAGATAAAGTAATGTAATTTTCTTTTACTAGATACTAAAACATGCATAATTGGGGATTAAATCACATTATTTTATTAAATGAGAAACTGAAACGAATATTTTTTTTATAAAAATTAAAACTAAAATGATAATATTTTAAAGATTAAAATCATATTTAAATTTATCGCCCCAGAGGATTTATTTTCTGCCAGACCAAACAGTGAAAATAATCTTCTAAAATAAGACAGTGAAAAGAATCATAGAGCAAATATTCTTTACGTTGTTGTCATTTAACCTACGAGTTTTGGGTTGCAACAGGTAGCTGTGGCAGCAAAGCAACGAGGAGCGTCAAAGATCATAGGCATCGATTTAAATGACGAAAAATTTGAAATAGGTATTTTGGCTACCTCATTTTTCAATGATCCTTTTGAAATAGTATACATAATTGGTCTTTTGGATATTTTGAGTCTCGAGAAGAATCACTCCCTTGCTTATATCTTACGCAGGAAAAAGATTTGGAGTCACAGATTTTGTGAATCCTTCCAATTGCAAAGAGAAGTCAGTGAGCGAGGTCTTTTATTATATATAACTCGTATTGTTTCCTGCATTTTACCATTTACATCATACTACAAATAAACAGCGTTTGATTAATATTTGTCTAATTAGTTAGTTCTGATTCCTCTCAGGTGATTAAGGACATGACAAATGGAGGTGCTGATTATTGCTTCGAGTGCATAGGCTTGGCTTCTTTAATGGCGGACGCTTTTAATAGCAGCCGAGATGTTTGCTCTCTCCCTCCTTTAAATTAAGTTTAGCATGCCCATGCACATGTTTGGATGCAATTTCGTAAACTAATCTTAATTAAGCTCAATTAACATTTTAAAATTCATCACTTCAAAAGTCACTTAATTTAGAGCGCTCACACCTTAAAAGACTTTATGTGCAACGGAAATTTTAATAATTATCCAAGTATAATAACATCAAATGGCTAATATCCACACTAATTGTTTATGTTATCCAAATAAAACAAAACAAAATCAATAACATTTGACATCAAAGCTAACGACTTATGATCTTAACCAACTAATTTAGAATTCAAATCTTGGTTTACCCTTGGGTATAAAATATATAAATCATGTTGGAAGAGAAAAACACACCTTGAGTATGTCCATAATTTTTGATAAAAATTAATTACTATTAGATTATTTCATATCAATATCATAATTAAGAATAAAAAACATGTTCTATCTGGTTTGCATGTTTTTAATTTGTTCACTTCGTTTGTGTATACACTCATTTTATTAACTCTCCACGATTGGTTTGTTTGGGATCAGGGTTGGGGGAAAACGGTTGTATTAGGGGTGGAAATGCACGGCTCACCAATGATTCTGAGTCCTTATGAACTAATAAGAGGCAAAAGTGTAATCGGATCACTATTTGGAGGCATCAAACCCAAATCCGACATTCCTTTCTTTGCCAAGTCCTACTTTGACAAAGTAAGTGTTGTATATATTTGTAAATTAGTAAATATGCATGCATTGCCACTAACTTTAAACTCAATTAAAGATTTAGTGAATTGAGAACGTTCGATAGAGGTGCCTATCGTAAAATGTTAGTATGCAAAAGTCAAAACAAAGGATATTCGATATTGATATTACTTTGTATCAAGTATCAACCATTAGCTACAATATTATATATTGTCATGCATTTGTGTTACAGAAGCTTGACTTGGACGGCTTCATAACACATGAGGTAAGCTTTGAGGACATCAACAAAGCTTTTGACTATCTCCTGGAAGGAAAGAGCCTCCGTTGCATTATAAGGATGGATCATTGATTAATCATATAAATTGCCAACATTCCCATGTAATAATCCTCAAAAATATCTCTTCCTTTATTTCCATATGTTAAATAAATAGTCTCGTATATAAATTGGTTTGTAATTTTAAGCTAAAGTTCATTTATCTTCATATGATACTAAAGATTATCGTTCCACGGATGGAAATGATCACAATGGATGAGTGTTCCACTTGACTTGACTTGAGTCAAAACCCCAAATAAAAATTGTACGTCTTGATAATAAAAATTTCTCATTTTAGAGGACATTCTCATTACAAGAAAGAAAATTGTTTGCAATTTTTTTTTGGCGACAATTTAGTTGTTTACAAAGATAGATCTCAAACAACATATTTAATTATTGTTTTCTTGTTTCGCGATAAAGGTTATACTTATTTCAGCAACTAAACTTGCTGCTAGTAAAAATGTGTTTCTTTTTTGTTTTTGTAAGCGTGTTTGTTGTTACTAGTAAAAATACTAAATCTAAATAATGTTCATTAATGGGAAAATATTATTTTCTATGTTAGTCCATATGATGTGCCGAGAAAAGGTGTTTTTCTATGTCAACACAACACTTCTAATGTTGTTGGAAAAGGTACTTATGTGCCAACGCCTCTAATTTCTTGGAAAAGTGTTTTTCTAGGCCAAAAACAATAAAAGTCATAGAGAAATGCTAAATTTTTATAGAGGTGGGGTAAATACAAGATTGAACTGGATAAAGTAATTAAAAATTAAACTTTAGGTTCATGTACCAATAAAAAAAATTACTTTTATAAAGTAAAAATATTTCATGTGATGACAAAAAGTACATGTATCTTGACAATAAAATCTATTATATAGCTATCTCATTTAGGTTAGTTACCTAAAACTATTTAAAAAGATAGATAAAAGTTAAAAAGTTAGTTGAAAATTGGTAGTCAGAAGTTGAAAAATTAACTCATTAAATTATAAGTGTTTAATAAAACTGGCTGTTGAAGTAATTGAAAATTAAAAAATGATAAAACATAAAATAAAATCATGATTTATTTAAAAAAAAATAAATGAAAAAAGTGAGAAGAATAAAAAGTTAAAAGTTAAAAATTAGTGTTTTAAAATACGTTACTTCCACCATAATTTAAAAAAATATTAAAAATTACTAAAAAAATTATTTACTAAACAATTAAATAAAGTTTTCAACTAATTAAAAAAATTAAAAATTAACTAAAATACCTTATCGAACATAACTTTAAAATAACTTTTTCCCTAAAAACTTATTTTAGCTCTCACTTAAGTAAATGGTTAATTATTAACCAATTCAAATGTATACCAATAAGAAAAACGAAAATACAATGTAAGAAGCTTGAACAAAGAAATATAATTTATAGTAAAGGAAACAAATAGTAGTTTTATAATTTTATAAAATATCATATTCTTGTTCCATCCCCTTGCTCTTCAATTTTTTTTCAAGGGGAAAACGAGAATTTTATAACTTTATAAAAAAAATTGTTATTGTTCCCTCCTTTCATTATTCAATTAGAGGAATAAAAAGTGACAGTAAATAGTGAGAAGGTAGGAAATAAATTTTATTTTATGCATCTTCATTTTATCGATTTAACTAATAAAATACGACGTAGCTTTATGTTATTTTAATATATTTTTAGTTTATAAACATACTAATTTTTAAAATATTTATTATTTTAAATATATAATGAAATACATAAATAAGGATATAATTAATTTTATTTTAACATAATTACACATTCAAATATAATATTGGTTGAAATTGATTAGAAATTACAAAATCAAGAGAGAGGATTTATTAAATAAAATATGAAACCCACATTTTTTATAATTTTTAAAAATATTCAACCAACAAAAAAATATATCTAAAAGAATATATTTGACAACCAAGAATGACATTGAGGAGTTATTTGCAACCAAGTATGTCTAAAAGAATGTATTCTCAATCAAGAAACTTTTCGAGAATATATAATTAAATAAAAATAGAGATAGTTATCTGCAATATATTGTAATACACAATATTTTTGGTACTTTTATTTTTAGAATATTTGTCAATTTAAATTTTATTCCAGTAACTCTGATAATAAAAATGATGTTGAGGAGTAAAACTTTAGTAATTTTAACTAAAAATACTAAAATAGAGTCCCAAAAAATCCAAGGATTGACACTAAGGTGCCGTGATAACGATTTTATTTAACAGAAGAACTTTAATTTTGTTATGTGTAAATATTTTTTAATTCATAATAATTATATAGTGTGAGCGAGATCAGTATCAAGTGAGTGGAATTAAGGATAAATGGAGCGGTAGGCTCTGCCACAGACTCTAGACAGCAGAGAAGACGATTGAAGTTCATAGCTTCTGTTGATGTTTCTTGCTAACATTGAACTGATTTATTCCATCCATGACAGTGACCAATGCCTCATTGGCACTGCAGAGATTCCTGTTGGTGGCCTTCATATGGATTCTATACTCTCTGACTCATTGTTACCTTTAAAATATGTGGCATTTTCTCATTGTTTCCGTACCGAGGCAGGTGCTGCTGGCACTGCAACAAGGTAATTATTTAGAGCATCTTTAGTGGTAGATTCTAAATTGAGATCTTAGACCATTTTTTGGTGGACTCATAGTACCACGTAAGATTGAAGATCTCTTAAGATCTGTGACATTTTTTTCTTTATTGGTAGATCCCAAATTGAGATCTTAGATAATTTTAATAGGTCCCACATGGATCCTACTTTTAAATATTAAAAATTTAATTAAATTAATTAAGTAATTAATTTTAATTAATAAAGCATGGAAAAATATATGAATATTAATAAAGCATATAATTAATTTTAAGTAATTAATTTTAACTTTTAATTTCATTTTATTTATTTTTTTTCATTTTTTTTCGTCCTGTCACTTAAAAAATCATTTTTTTTGAACTCCGTGCAGATCTTCAGGGTTCTTGGGGAAGATCCAGATCTCCACGTGGAGATCTATTTTTCCTCTTTAGTGGTAGATCTAGGAAAAGAGAGATCTTCAGCTTAAGATCTCTCTCCAAGATCCTCCACTAAAGTTGCTCTTAGAGCATTTTTGTTCATTCCAAGTCCTAGCTATTGATTTGACCATGGATTTAAATCCTTTATAATATTCAACCTTTTAACATATGGGGGAATTTGAACTGTTAAAATATTTTCTTTTGTTGCATATATTGGATTAAATTTATTTAACCAATCGAAGTTCCTATTCTTGTTTTTAGTTTTTAATCGAAAGTTCCTATTCTTAATGTCTTATTCTACACACTAATATTAACGTTCTATTGTTTTTAAATATTTGGTTCCTCTAACTTTTGTGATCATAATTATTACTGAGCAGGGGTCTTTAACGAGTTCACCAATTCAGCAAGGTGGAAATGTTTATTTTCTGCCGCCCAGAAGAGAGTGAACACTATCACCAAGAGCTTATTAAAATTGAAGAAGAACTCTTCTCATCCCTGGGATTGCATTTTAAGTGAGAGTTACGACTATGTACTTTGTAGTTAGTACATTCTTTCTTCATTTTTTAACACGATTCCATTGCTGTTTTATTATAACTAAGCTTTTATGCAGAACTTTGGATATGGCTTATGGAGATTTAGGTGCACCTGCTTATCGTAAATTCGATGTGGAGGCATGGATGCCTGGTTTAGAACGGTTTGGTGAGGTACTGCAACAACTCTTTCCCTTTCAATCTTCCAAGACATATATATCTCTATACATTTTATGGCTCTAATGCTGAGATTCTTGCTTGAGTACAATGCCTGTGGATATGACCAATCAAAAGTATAAGATACTATCAAAATAATTTCGACACAGACCTTAATACAAACTTTATTATTATTTTAATATAGCCTGTAGATACTATACTTGGGTGCAAGAATTACTCTTGCTTACATCAAGAGAAACTGCATTTTGTTTTGTTACTTGTTAACAACGCTTGAAAAAGCAATTTCATGCTATTCCATTATACAAAAATCATGTGGCTTTCAATTAATTTGCTGAGGCTTCCTATTGTGACAGATCTCAAGCGCGTCAAATTGCACAGACTATCAGAGCCGTCGTTTGGGAATAAGGTATCGTCCTGCATCAGAAGCACAAGCCACAACTGCAAAAAAATCTAAAGGCAATGTTGCTCCGTCACAGTTTGTTCACACATTAAATGCCACGGCCTGTGCAGTACCACGAATGATTATATGTTTGCTTGAGAATTATCAACAAGATGAATCTGTCCTTATCCCTGAGCCCTTGAGGCCCTTCATGGGTGGCCTTAGTGTCATCGCCATAAAATCTTTATGATTGATCACAGTATTTGTTTCCATTTGGAGGATGCTGCTGCGGCATTAGACTGGTGATAGATGAGTTGAAGCAATTTTCATCATTAGGATGATATTTTTTTACCAATACTTTTAAGGATTTTTTTCCTTATAAACTATTCTTTTTTGTATCGTTTTTCCTTTTTCTTGGAATGTAGCCACACAAATTTGTTAATGCAACGTGTATCTAAATTTTTTATAGTAAAAACAATAATCCTTGTACATTTTTCTTTTTTTAATAAAAAGAACTAGTAGTAAACTGAAAGATTAATGGGAGGGGCATTATTTACTGTTGATATTTTGCTGTGGCTTGTGCACATAAACTAGTGAGTTGCCGTGGTATTTAAGATTAACAGCTATGGCATGCCAATTGAATCTAAAAGTCCAAAGTCCAAACCCTTGAATATCCATATATTCTTGAATCTTCACCCAACTCTGATAGGAAAAAAAATCTACGTAGTTTGTGAAAACAAGGATGGGACTATGGGAGTACGTTAGGAGTTATAAGTATCTTACATGAGCAAATTTATACAATTGAATTTATATTTTATTCTGATACTCTTATTTCTTATAATTATTAAAAATATAAAACGATTTTCTAGTTATTAAATCATTTTAATTATAATAATAAAATAATAAATTACAAATTACAAATTTTATAGAAAAATATGATTTTTTAAATAATCTTATTTTCTATTAATTTCCCTATTTTATTTTTTGGTGTTCAATGACAAAAGTTAGATAAAAACCTAAAATCTCTTGCAAACTTCGAGTCCCCCATCACTAGATAGATTCTAGTGGGTTTAATTTTCATATTTTATTCAAATTAAGATGTATTTGATATATGATTTAGTTAAAAACTACATAAGTAAATTGAATTTAAAAAGAAAAAAGACAATGATGGCTTCCTCAAATGAAAAGGAGATAAATTTGTCAAAACCCAACTCAATTTTGGAGAACAGAGATGGGAATGAAAAAACTACTCCCAAATCCAATACAGCTCGTTGGCATGCCTTGAACAGCTGAGCTGCGCCTGCCCAAATATATATCGAGCTTCCAACCCACTAATGATACTATGTTTGGGTTAATATTGGTAAACTTAATTTTGGAATAGGTTTTAATTTTTATTTTGCAAAATGAACCTTAGTCCTGCTTTTTTAGAAATTTGGTTCCCGTAAAATATAAGTGTGTGAAGCAAATTGAGTTTGGAATTCACCAAATGGAAATCTAAACATAGCCGTAGAGGGTTAAAGAGACCAACCTTTGGTCCGGGTGGGAAGAGCATTAAACATATGATGAGAATACGATAAAATTTGCTTCACATATCAACAAAATGTGGAGCTATCTATCATGTTGGATTAATTAAAAACAATACTTCCAATAATGAATTTCACCAAAAGCAAAACTTATTTGCAATAATGAGTGATTTTGAGTCCCTGGCCAAATCTAAAAAGCTTTACATATACAAGTAATGCTCACTGAATGAACGAACGAATCATGCCTTCCAAAAGACCCAATCACACACTCAAGAATCTGATTTAGTCACCCTCACCAACTTTGTATATCAAATCTTGCATCTTTATTTATTTTCCCCCTCCTTCCTTTTCCTTTCTATTATACTTCCGTCTTCTTTTTTGCTATCAATATATATACACTATGCCAACACCCTTTTAACATCTTCCAGCTGATCTAGTGTTGAAACGTTGGTAAAGGGAAGTGCATGTGACAATCCTTTCACCTATATAGATCTGTTAAAGGAAAAAGTTTTTGCTTTATTCTGGCCTAACTATACTGAGAAGTGAGAAGCGTTTATATTGAGTGATTCTGTCCGACATAAACAACCAGGTAAAGGGTTTGCATAAAATGTTTCTTCTGAGCGAAACCTGTCCAAGCCCTTTGTTCCAGAAACGGGTCCTTTTCTCTTTCTGAAGAAGCCAAGCCTGCTCAACACACCATAAGCACAGACTCAAATAATAAACAAATGTATTTTTTCTTTTCTTTTTGATAAGCATTTTATAAAAATTCAGAATACCTCCTCAAATATTTTCATCTCATGTAATGAAAAAATGATGACAATTACCAGACAAATGACAACATATTCTGTCAAGCTAATGATCACAACTATAATTGGTACAAACCTACTGCTGGCAGTGGTGTTTGGCCAATGACGAATTCATTCAATAAAAAAAGAAAAAACATGGATCAAAGAGCCTAAATTAGAAGAAAATTTCATGGAGTAATAATAATTAGGAATGCTAAAAAAAGCTAGTTTTAAAATAATAACTATAAATATAACTAGTTATATAGAAGTAGATATAAAACTATAATCATTTTTATAGTTATGAGTATTTTAAAATAATTCATTTTTATTTAAAAAATAATTATAGTTATAAAACTATAATTAATTTTAAAGAAATGGATATTTCAAATAACTTATTTTTATTCAAATAACTAGTTATTTAATTAATTTGATATAATTTTTTATATAATTAATTTATTCATAATTCGTTATATACCCATATTTTAAAAATTAGTTATGTTTATAATTATAATATCCTCTTATAATTTAGTTATTTATTAGGTATGTTTATAATTATGTAAATACTCAAATCTTGGGTAACTTGATAGTAATGATTTGTTAAAAAATGATAGGGCCTATCAAAATCATAAAAATGATGGGACATGCACAAATGTCAATTACAAAATCATATAAGAAACTTATAGTGCAAATCTAACGATCATAAAATTACTCAACATATAATTAATGCTTCTTCTATCACATACCGTTTTTTGTGGAGATCAATGATTTTATTAGAAAGTGTTCTCCCCTCAGTCATTGATCCATTTGCCAGTTTATCAAACAGATGAACAAGCGCTTTCCTGATAAAAGAAATGGGGTCATGCGGAACAGCTTTGTAATGATGAACATCTTTTGAAAAGAGTCTCACCTATCAGGAGATATTGTTCTTCCACTCCCAAGAAAACGACGATGGCCTTCAACAGCCTTTGCCATGTTTCCAGGGTAAGAATGTACAAATACATCACTTTCAACCGATACAATATAGTCAAGAGCAGCCATTTGAGACGCATGACTAGAAAAGGGTTCAAGCTCCTCAATGGATGCTAACTTTTCCTGAAAATAATCATAGGTAGGCTATCAACATGATATCAATGCATTCTCAGCTGACTGCTATTACTAATTTAGACTTCTTGCCTTAAACTCAGCACTTGCCATAGATAGAAAACATGGCTGCACCTAAATGATTTAACAAAAGAAACCTTTGATAGAAAACATGGTTGCACCTAAATGATTTAACAAAAGAAACCTTCGATAGGAAACTTGGTTGCACCTAAATGATTTAACTGAAACAAGAGCTGGATCAATGCACAATGTCACTAACCTGTTCTCTGTGATTAATCAATAGAGAATCTGGCTTATGATGTAAAGCTCCTCATGCATTTAAATAATAGAGGCACCCTGTCTTTGTTTTCTTTTAGGATAGGTTTTTTGTCACCAGTTATCTAACCCCTTTGACATTGCTTTGTTTTCAATTTAAGAATTGTATTAGGAGTATGATGTCATCATATAGTGGATGAGACAATGCAAACCTTTCCTATCAAAACCTCATTTTATTGTTGCTCAATCTGGTAATAAACTAACGAGTTACTGAATGAAAATTTTATGTTAATCAAACTTCATTAAAAGAAAATATGTTCAAAAGATTTTCTTATCAAACTTCACCAACATACAGCAACAGAATTGTAATTGATTACCTTGCTCATTAACAATGGGTAGCGGGATTGCAGGTCAGTCATATGGGACTCACCCCCATAAATCTCCCCAGCAGCAATATATATTGGAGTCTTTGATGGGTATCCAAGAGCAGTAAGAAAAATTCCAACTTCCTTTGGAGTTAAGGGGCAAAAACCTTTGGACCTTTCTTCTATGGGATTAATATACTTTCTTTTCCAATAAGTAGTATTCTCTCTACAAATTTAGTCCACGATGGTAATTTTCAAACATTAGATATCAGGAAAAGACAATAGATTTCAAATAATCATTTTGAAGCATCAATACCTGATAATCCGTAGCTCTTCAGCCTCAGCTGTAGATAATTCATGTGTGCACCCGCTAAATGCAAGCATATCCTTCTCATAACGTAAATGTAATGCAATACACGGGCCGAATGACTTCATTCTCTCCACCAATATCTACAATGATCCAAAAAGTATTTGGAAATGAAAAAAAAAAAATCCTAAAGTAAGGACAGAGTACGAGAAAGCAATAAAAGAAGCCAATAAGAGTTAATATCTTCTTATATACTTTTCCCATTTTTTCAATGTGCGGAGAGAAACGAAGAGCTTCATAGCAAGCACGGCAGCGAAGTTTCTGAATCTCTGGAGGTAGGTTGTTATTTGCTAACCGAGAATCAGATTTGGAAGCTCGAATTACCTTTAGGGGTTATCAAAGATAAGATAGTCGTACATTAGTTAGAAGTTAAGGTAAATAGATGGATAATAACATAGGAGTGTATACACCAACAGATTTCAACCAGACTACATACATTGAAATTATCCCACAAGGCAGCAATCTCATTCTCATAGTAATCCATACCAGACCAGCTTCTGAATTGCATGACAATTTTGGTTGCATTAACCAGTTTTTTGGGAAGCTTCTTAATGATTTTTATATCATTAGCTAGAGAACTAATAAACCACTCTTCATCAAAGATATCAGAGAAAATGCTGCAAATCAAACAAAAGACTATAAAATCTAATAATGTAAAATCCAAAATAGAGAACTATAGTAGAAAAATAGAACTCAAACAGAATTCAAAAGTTACCTAGTATCATGCCAAAATGACTTTTTATCAAGTTCTGGAATTACAAGAGTGGCATTTATGATACGAGCTATAGCTACCATATCACATATCTGTAGTAGAGAAAACAAACTTTCAGCTTCTAGCAATGCAATGATAAGAAACATCCAAAACTGACTATTATACAAGTGACGTTCTCTAAATTCAAGACTTTTGTCATCAATTAGGCATTTTAGCAATCTTTTTTGTCTTGAAGTAACATGGTAGTATTAGTATAACTTCTCAGAAACTAAACTAATGGATAACTTTCTAACATCTAACAAAAATCAAATAAGAAGTTAAAAATTCAACATGGAATAAGCTGAATAGCTGACACTAAAACTTAAGTTTCATATGAGAGCAATTTAAAGAGATAACTCACCCCAGTACGCATTTGGTTTAGCCCTCCATTTGTATGAACAGAAAGGTAACCACGTGATCTTCCAGGAGCTGGATAAACAGTCAACACTTCATTTAAAGACTGAAAAGAAAATTCGAACTTACAAATTGCTGCACAAGTTCAAGTTTCTTACTTGAGTAATTAGGAGTAGGCTTTGTACAGGGTATAAACCCATGCTTTGATGGAGGCTTCCATAGTTTCTCGTAGTCTGAATCCTTTCTTGAATCATTCAACTACAAAACTAAAGGAGTGAAAACAAAGAAAAAGATGCATAATTGCTTTGCAGAATATAAAATATACTGTATCTGCTAAGATACATGACACCCCAACATAGCTGACAAGCACTAAAACCAAATAAAATAAGAAACTTCCCACTGAAATGCAATTAGCAAAGAAGAAACTGCTTGACAAAAAAATAATTAAAATATACTTCTGCATTTAAGATGGTTTTCCAATAATTAGCAATTTACTAAAAGCAGTTAGTGAAAAATGGTAACATTTATCTCTGATTTATAATATAAGATTTTCTCAAAAAATCTGGAAAATAAAATATTATATTGGGATCACTACCTAGTGGATTGATTTCATTTCTCAGTCACATTCTCAGCATCCACAAACAGAAACATCAACAAATCAGTTTCAAAGGCAATAATGATTGGAATTAGAAATACAAAACCTTGGGAACAGAGAGTGGAGCCTTGGATAGATGAGGCCGAGCGAGTTCTCTAGTCCAGCTTTGCGGGTCACGAAACTGTCAAATTTAGAATTTCACACAACAAAAATGGAACTTTGATCACTAAGCCATCAAAATATTCAAAAATAAATTCCAGAAAGGCAAACTCCCACACTTTCCACATTTGTAGGCACAAATGGCAATCCAGTTCAAGTCAACAAATACACTGAAAATCGAAGCTTTCAAAAGAGAACCTCAAAACAGACCCATTGCAAATAAATTGAATAAAATAAAAAGAATCAGTTAGCCTTGAAACACAGTTAAAGAACATCACGGAGATTTCCAGAACAGCCGGAGCAACAAGAAGTGCCCTAAAAAACAAACTTTTTTTCGTTCCGCGAAACAGAGGAATAAATGATAGAGAGAAGAAACAAACCGAGGGGATCTTATCATTGAACTTGTGATCAGTGGGTGAAGGAGAAACGTGAACGTGAACAAAGAAGAAAGAAGTGATGACTATTGAGAATATTGACGCGGCGAGAAACCTTCTGAGCATGCCCAATGGAACAACCGTTTTGTTGCGCCTCTGCATTGATCCTCCTCTTCTTTCTACACGTTATTATTATAGTAATAGTAATATTGAATATAAGAAACAGGGTATAAATGTATAATTATTATAATTATAATATAAGGTTTGTTCGACAGTTATGTTAAGAATAATAAGATGAACCTCGGAGTGTGGGGTTCTTCATGAGTTTGCAGTGACAGTGAGGGAGAAGGTGAATAAAAAAGCGGCGCTGTTTGCTCTGTTTTTTCAGTTTTGGCTTTTTTTTCTCTCAACGTCGTGCTCCCTTGCCACTCCTCCTCGCTTTTCCCTATTTTTTTTTCAATTATTTTTTATCTATAACGAATTCTTCAGTAATAGTACTACCATGCTGTAACTAATTATGTGCTTAATTAAATTAAAATTAAAATTTGTTCGTGCATCATGGTGGTTGCAGATCTCGTTTGCGACCCACGCTTTTTGTTCATCTCTTTTGCTCTTTTCTGTTTTTCTTTATTAAGATAGCCAGATTCAGTTTTACTGTATATTTGTGTAGTGCTGGCAACTCCTCATAAATACACTTTTTTAAAAAAATTTACTTTTTCATTTATTATTGGTTAACATTTATTTCATAAAACAATAAATGTCACTGTACCAAAAAAAAGTAATAAATGTTAATTAATAACAAAGAATGAACGTAAGAGAATGTATCACAAAATGTGTTATGTGTGGAAAATTTTTGGTTAGGAGAAACAATATCACATTGTGATTTTTTAACCAGAGTATTTTTAGAAGCCTTTATTCAACAAGAGCATTTTTATGGAATTTTTAACATCTTATCTCTCAATTTATCATTTTCATTGTTGTTTTAACTTTTAACTTGAATTTCAATAATTTTAAAAGAAATTATTAATAATTAAAAATATCATTGTATCAAAATATAAATTATTTATCATATGAAATTAATATAATTAATATGTTCTGAATTTTATTTAGTATAAATTTTAATCATAAAATAAATTTTATCGCGAACAATGCGCAAGTTAAAATACTAATTTATCCTTAAATTATTAAAAGTTTTAGTCTATTTAAAACACTCAAGTTTGAGGTCTCATCTAAATAAAATTCTCTATAAACATTTAAAGGAGAAAAAAATAAAAAAGTAAAATAATTTGATCAATTTTTTCACAGTTTAAAATTTAATTATACATTTAATTTTTATAAAAGCTTAAAATATTTATACTATAAATATCATATAAATATGATAACTTTTAGGTTAATAAAATTAAGATAAATAACACATTTATATAATTATGTATTGTAAATACTTTTATTGTACTTGTATGACACATATGAAATTTATATATTAAAAGTGTTTGATAGGGGAGAGAATGAAGAGAAATGATTCTAAAATGGGTGAGACTAACATTCTATCCATCACCTATTTCTTCTTATATTTTTATCTCTCTCAACATAACAAATTTATTTATCATTTTATTTCTCACCTACTTTCATTATCTTTTTTTTATTTCCATCTACTCAATTTCTCTTCTCTCAATAAACACAAATGGCAGCATACGATAAAGATTATTGCTATATACGTAAGTCATGTCACTGTAAAGTACTCGTTAGCCATGCAATGCAACAACAAAAAGGGGCTGACAGAAAGAATCATTCAAGCTGTTGATGACTGGATGTGGTATGGAGCGTTATGTTTGTGAAGAGGACGAAAATTTCAAGTCCTTATCATTTTGGATTTACAAACTTTCTTCTAATTCTCAAAGAAGCCAAGAAGCTCTTCCTTTTCTTGTGATGCCTCTGTCCTTTGTGGTCTCTGTCCTTCTCCCCCGCAGTTTACACTTTACAACAAGGTGGATACATACAGGTGAAATTGGATCGGATTTATAACATATTCAATCTGAACTAATCAATATTAATTAGTTAGATTGGTTTAACTTTTCCAAATCTTCTAATAATTCAAAACGAATCAACCTAAAAGCTATTCAAGTTTTATTAGGCCAGCCATTGCCAGGTGATCAAGTTTATAAATAAAACAAGGAAAAATAAAATCATAAATGAAGGAAGGAAATAATAAAACAAAAATAAATATGTTTTTCGTCCTGATAAAATCTATAAAATTTGGTTTTAGTCCATGCAAAAAAATTGTCTATTTTTCATCTTTATATAATTAAAATGTGTAATTTTTTTCCCAAAGTTAGGTTTGACTATGTTCAAACTTAAGTGACATTCTTTTTTATTTAAAAAAATTAAAATATCGTCACAAATTTTTAAATCCTTATTTCCTTGTTCTTCTTCGAACACCATTCAACCCCAGTCCTAAGATATAAAAAATCAAAACAACAATCATTAAATGAAATGACACAATAGGTAACCTAAGTACAAAATCACAACTCAGAAACGGTAAAACAAAATCTCAAAACCTTTGTGAGAAAACCTAGATATAAATCTGCAATGGATGGCCATGGCGACACGGTTGGGTATTCGTCTGGGTCACGCCAGAGTGACATTAGGGATAATGGTGGATAGTGGGTCACGTAGCAAACTGGATCTGTTCACCTTTTCTTACATCACAAACTTGAGCTCACGCTGTAGATGTCATCCTCCTTGGAAGCAGTGGTGTCACTGTCGTAGTCTCATTGGAGGTAATCGAACTTCGTCAACGGGAGGAATGGCGATGGCTCTAACAAAGGCTTCAGATCTAGGACCATCGTTGGTTTCGGGCATGTCGTATATGCATCACCACACCGCCAAAGTGTACGCTAGTTTCGGAAGAGCAAAGTTCAAAGGGTCGAAGTTTTGGAAATGTTAAGAAGAAAGAAATTGAGGTTTTTGATTTTTAATGAGGGGTTTTTGAGAAGAAACAGAAATATGTTGGGTTGTGTTTTGATTCGGTTTTTCCAAATTTTGGATGTAGAAAATGTGAGAATAAAATGAAAATTTTATTTTGTCTAAGATATTTTAATTGTTCTTCAAGGATTTAGAAAACAAGTATGTAACTTCAATTGTGATAATAATATCAAGGTTTCTTGAATTCTATATTTGCAATTCTGGTCACATTAAAATGTATTTCTAAAGAAATTGGAACTGTAATGTAATCTTAGCTTTGAAGAAGGAGAGGAAAGAGTGGTACAAAAATTTGTGGCAGCTTTTTTGTATGTGGAATTTTTTAACTTCTAAAAATTATATTTTAAAATTTAACTTAAATTAAAAAATATCACATAAGTTTGGGTAAATTGGTATTCGTTTAAATCTGATTTCAAACTAAAAGATTATAGATTTTAATTTTTTAAGACAAAAAATAGATAATTTTTTTTATAAAAAAAATGGATAATTTTTATGTTGCATGTACCGATTTATACGGTTTAACTACTGCCTACTGATTCTCCAGTAGTGCAATACATAACATGCAACAACGGGGAACTAAATACATAGTACCTGTGCGTTGTCAAAATTATTTTTAAATAGAATTAATTTTAAAATAATGTAATTTATATTTGGATATTATTATAATAAAAACAAATTAAAAATAAAATTTAATATAAATTATTTTATCACAAAATATTATAAATTATTTTAATTCAATCCATTCTAGATTTGAATCAATTTTTTAAAAAATTAATATAAAATTAAATATATTAAAATTTATCTAAAATCAATTTATCAACGTCAAAGGAATGATGCACATAACAAAGTTGGTGATGCACTTGGAATACGAAGTTCCAATGTAATTTGTTTATAGTGAGTGAAGTAGGTCCTCTGGATGTTTAACCGCATGAAAATGTGACTCGATGCGTTTGTTCGAAGAAAAATAATTAAAAAGAAAAACAAATTATAAAAATAATGATGTAAGATTCATTTATATTATATTTTAATTTAAAATTTTCGTCTCAATTGTTTTTTTTCCCTCTCTATTTAAAGGACAGAATCACATCCCACGGGGATGACGTCATAAGCACAAAACAGAGATGTGATTATTATGCTTGGGAGATGCAATGATATAATAATTATACTGAGCCTGAAGTAAAAAGATGAGTGTAGCACATGACCTTACAGTAGCCTTTCACAATCTTTCATGCACAAGATTGCAGCATTTTATTTTATTTTTATTTATATATCTCCTATATTCGTTCTGTTTTGTTTTTCTTTATAAACGATTTGGATATAAATGAACTAAAAATTATTTTATTTGCTAAATTAGCATATTTTTCTTAAACAGTTCTTAATTTTTTCATTATCAAAATTTACACCTTTAAGTTGCTGTTTCTTTTAACTTAAAAGGTATATGAGTTTTTTATTTAACATCAATCTAATTCATTTTTCTCTCACAAAATTCACTTGTTTTTAAATAAAATGATATCTAATTATGACTTTATACTTAAATAAAAAAATTAAATCATAAAATTTGGTCAAAATATCTAAATGTCTAATTACTCATATTACACCGTCAAGTTTTATTATATAACCTATAACACTTCAAATATTATTACCTGTTAAATAGAAATTGATCTACCTAGTTAAGTCTTCCCTTCACACAATTGTGATTAGAGTTTGATTCTCATATTTGCCATATTAATAGGCAACATATAAATTATAGTTATAAATTTTTGTTAATATTGATGATTTTTTAGAAAACTAAATGATGATCAGACACGTTTTGTAATTTTTTTAAGAAATCATATTCTTAAATGAGATTCTTAAAAAATAGTTTAACTAGAATTGGAAATTTCTTTATATGAAGTACCACTTAAAAGAAATAAATATGTTATTTTACTAGTGTTTTCCAAAGAAAATAATTTGTTATTTATCATATTTCAGGAATGAAATAAAATAAAATTGATATAAGTTGATATACAAAAATAAATAGTGTATATATTAATAGTATAATTTTTTATACTATTATTCAATCATAAAGTTATATATAATAAATTTGTCGAATTTTTCGATTGAAAAAGTTTGTTGACTTTAGCATAAACACTTTAAAACTCATATTTATCATAATTTTTTTGACTGGATATTTATCATAATTTCTAATTAGTTGAAGATGTATTTTTTTTTACTCATACAGTGTATAAACATTAAACTATGTATATATTATTTTATTTAAAAAGAAAGACTATGTTGCCATGTTCCACAATTAGCGTAAATGAGAATATTCCATTAAAATGATTTTTCGGGCGATCAAATTAATGACAAAATGAGTCACCACAATTTCAATTTAGGCAGTAATTCATGAAATAACTAGATTGATTTTACATTATGTTTTTAAAAAAGTAATATGAAAAACCAAATTTATAACAATTATATTATTGATTTTTCTTTTAAAAAATTATATTATTGATTAATTAAATTAATGATAAAAGTTTGAAAAATGAAAATCATGATATTTATATTTTAAAAATAAAATTATAGATTTAAATTTATGAATCATAATGGTAATAAATCCTCTCGCCGAACCTTTGGCAAGATTGGCATGCATTGGTATCTTTGTTGAATTTTTGCATATATTAAGGACCATATTTTTTTCCGGCTGCATTTTAGACTTACTATCCTCTAGTGAGGCCCATCCGTGGTAACGGGGCTTCACCCGCTAAAATAAATAGCCCCAGTTGTTTTTTAGAGAAACATAATTATTATTTTTTTGGAAAACAAATTTTAAAATAGCAAACTAGAAGTTATTTGGGAATTGTTAAAAAGTTATATTTCCAGTTTATAATTACTAATATGTGAATGTAGGTTTTTTTTTTTTGCTGAAAAAAGTAACAAATAATAATAATAATAATTTCGAGTTTAAAAAAATAATAATAAAAAAGTTTAATGATTCCAAGTAAAACCTGGTGGTAGGTATGACTGAATGAGAAAGTAACAACAAGAAACGCTGTCGTTTTCTCCATATTTTTTGGTGTGGAACTGGAATTATTGCATCGGCAATTTACATGGCTGCAAATTAAACTTAGTTAGGGTGTAGCATTTTGGGCGATAATGGAGAGGAAATCTCTAATGAGCGATCAACACGAGTTAGAATTTGGAGAATAGTTTGAACTTAATGCACACGATCGATGGGGGCATAACTCATAAGCATTAATCAACCACAAACGAACGTGACACTAGATATTATCATTATCTTGTGGAATATTGGAATTTGCATATTGTGGCACGTCAACAACACCAACGTAGTACTTGTGCATTTAAATATTCCATGCTCATCATCATGGGAAACTGGGAATTCAAATATCACCATGAACCGTCTCACCTTCACTTACGGAAAATGTTTCATAATAGGTATACTTCAATGGCAGTATGCATTTTGTAGATCAAAAAAATGGAAGAAGTAACAAATGTGTAGGTAATATTTTCAGTCACCATTTAGTCTCCCTTCTCAACCATAGATTTTAATTAAGAGATTTGAATATCATTGGACCCAACATATATTCATATATGTAAATAATATAATGCAACAAAAAGCAAAAAATAAAGAAAAATAGGATCATGTAACCATGTCGTCGTAAGCAACGTTGTCTAATATCACCATGGTATTTTCAACATGGAATAGCAATAATGTGGTCAATTCTTGGAAGAAGAAAAAACACAAGGAAACTACTAACAGTTAAAAAAGCTAATATTAATATTTTTTTTCGATTTTATTGATAGTTTTTTTTTTCCGATTTTTTTAGTCTTATTATTGAGAGTGGGAGAGGAGAGTCTATCGATTTTCTCTACTCAGTCTAAATCTTTTTATGCATTTGAAAACATCAAGAAAATTGTGTGCCAATAGTTTGACATATGCCTGTGTGTTTCGTTCTAGGAGGATTTGATCATCCAACTCAACTGTGTATGAACTATGAAGTGCGAACGAAATTATATGATTTCAGAAAAGGACCATACATTCTTTTTGAATATATGATTTCAGAACTGGCCATATTCCAAGTCCCAAAACAACATTGCACCCGTAATAAACAATAGGCGCAAGTTAAGTTGGGAAAGTAAACTTCTTTGTGTTTGATGTTCAAAGAAAAATAAGCGGGTATAGCAAGTATTTTCGGTATGTTTTATTTTATATATTTTATTATATTTTTTTCTTTATCCAGTTTGTCCTTCTACTTTCACCTCTCCTTCAATCCTTTCACTCTCAATTTCCTTCTTTGAAACTTTCACACCACCATGGCCAAGAAGCGAAAGCTTCAATCTTCCGACCCTGAACCGTCTAAGTCGGATCACACTCACAATCAAGCAACCAAAATCCCAACCTCTTTGAAGCCTTCTCCTTGGACATTTTTCAGATTCGACAATGGATACAAAACTATTCCAAGAACAACAACAACAACAACTATGCCAAGCACATACAAACACTCAACGCACACTCCGAACAAAAAAAAGCAAGAAATTGAAAACTCTTGCACAACCCCTTTCATCTTCTTCATCAAATCAAACGGAAATAAGACAACCCACAAGGTAAAAATAGTTATTCTAAATTTTATCAACAGAAATGAGACAACCCACAATAACTCATTACCCTGCAATTGGTCACTCCCAAATCACCCCCACCACCATCTCACGCACTTCGCAATGTTCCTGATCCTTTAGATCGGAGAGCGTGGGACCCGCCAGAGCCTTCCACCACAAAACTGAGGCGTTAATATATTGTAGTATATCACTGAACATGGAAACTAAGGCGTTACTTCTCTGTGCCCTCGCGTGCGTTGCAGTTGCAGTTGCGGATGAGGAAAAGGGGAGTGAAGAGATCTAAGCATATCTATCCATGGTTTCACCATATTCTACCCTTTATTGTTTTTTCTTTTTGTTTTAACTAACAGCTGTCGGCAATGGTAGACTATGGTGGTTACAGTGATGTCGGCGGAGGCGGACGGTCATCTTCCATATCAGTAACCTTAGGCCATCTCCAATGCAGTATTTTAGGAGAGTTTCTTAGCTGACTTGGCATCCTTTTTTACTTTTTTCTCTCTCCTGGAGTGCTTAAATTTAAGTTGAGTTTCTTATATAAGAAACTGTATCTTAAAAGAGGACCCACCAAAATTCAGTAAGAAATCCATATAGACTCCTAGCATTGGAGGTGCCCTTAATCTCAGCCTTCAGAATCTATTTGATTTACTGGACATTCATATTAAATAATTAAAATAATGAAAATATAAAAAAATTATAAATACAGAAAATACTTGCGGTAAGCGATTATATATTCTTTGTGCATCATACACACAGGCCTAAACAATAAATTAAATTAAAAGACGTATCACTAATCAGTATTAAGCTCCTTGTTCTATCACTTATGATATTGGTATGGGACACTTGTCTGGTTGCTATTGCTCTTTGGCCGAAAAACAAGGGACAGTGTTACGTGATCCTTTCTAAGGTTTCGTGATGTACTTGGTTAATGGTTATATATCCAACTTCATCTTGATCCCATTTCTTATCAAGCGACGGAAAATACAATCTTTCTATAAAGACATATATCTCTTTTGTATGGTATAAAATACAATATTGACACACACAAACACATAATGGGGAGACGTTTGAAATTATGAAAAAAAAAGGAAGCCACAATCAATTTTATTAAAAAACATAAAAATTGGAAGACATTTATGCTTAGAATTATATCAGAGACTGATAGTTATGAAAATTAAATATCACTACACCCTAATACATTCATTAAAATTTAGTTTCCTTACAAATTAATAGTGAAATTATTAATAATTTTTTAAAAATATTTTTCCTTATAAATTAAATAAGAACTAAAAGTGTGTATTTTTTAAGGAATACATTTTCACTGTCAAAAGTCACCAAACTAATCTTCTATATGTTAATATCATCAAAGTGAGTTTTGTCTCATTCATAATATTTTCCCTACACACAGTTAGAAAATTGAATGCTACTGGTATATTTGAGAAAATCGACCATCTATTAAATGTGGTGAACCTTGTTAATTAAGAGTGGATTTGGTAAAATTAACTTAGTTGATATTTTATAAGCTAGAAGTGAGGAGTTTAAAAGGAAAAAGCTTGTAAACTAGCTCATTAGTTTTTGTGATATTGTTTAATAAGTTAGTCGATAAATATAAAAATGGAATTATTTGACTATAACTTTGTATGTGTGTGGTTGATTTGAAAGTATTTAATGGTATTTAGGAGTGTGTAGGACTCGACCTGGCAAGGAATTGGTTGACAGAAAAATTATTTTAGCTAGACAGTTGACAGGAAATTTCCTCAATGACTCCAATGTATCTCTTAATACAATAGTGCACTCAAAGCTACGTCATTTTTGAAAAAAGAATCGCATACTTAAAGTTTGAAAATTGTAACTTGTAAGAAGGTCGAGCAATTAAACTATGTAAATATGATAATAAATTTTAAAGATGGCTGTGTATCATCTAGAAGAAAGAGTTGACAAGTTGTCTTAATTGAATCAATTCTTTAATTTGGATTGAGAAATGAAATTTTCGTTTATGAAATTGAGAAATGAATATAGTAAGACATAAACCATTATTTTATGAAAAATGATCTGCCAAATTGTCTATGCTAACGTGTCTCCCTTTTTAAACAAAAGTTAACAAGCTTTTTAAGCTAAATCATTCCATAATTTAAATTAGGAAACAAATAAAAAATATTTTTTTTAAATAAGAAATGGTTCAGAGAATTGCCTTAGCTAAAGTGACATTTATTAAAAAAGAGAATTGACAAATTGTCTTAACAAAAAGTTGTCTCAGCTAAACTATCCTTTTTAAAAGGAAGAATTGAGAAGTTGCCTATTTTAATTTAGGAAATAAATGTGATATTAATAAAATAAATCACCAAGCTATTCTAACTAATCTGTTCCTTATTAAAAACGAAAGTTGACACATTATTAAATTAATTTATTTTTTAAAAAAATTATCTATGTACATATATACATAATATAAATAATGGAAAAAATTACTGATTTTGATTTTCTTTTTATTATTTCCTTTTCTTGTATTATGATATAGTTTCACTCCAAAACAAGTTCAAATAAACTAAGAAAAATAAAAAATTAACTTTTTTCAAACTCAATTTATTTTATCTCCTTATTTTATTATTTCCCCATGAGTTCTTACGAGGACGTGAGTGTTAAGCCTTCGTATTAATTCAAAAATCAAAATAAATGCTCTTAAAAATTGTCAGAAATTGTGTTTAAGACATACGTAGCCCAACCTCACCAGACGCATTCCATCATGGGATTTGAATCTTACACCTCCCAACTTCCCAACTTGTGTCATACATTTCTTATTTGTTAAGTGTGTGGATAAAAATAGTTCTTTTATTAGGAATTTCATTTTGGAATGATATTTTTTGAAGATAATTATTCTCTTTTTCCTAAAGGTAAAAATTATCTTGAATGATCATTTAAAAAAAAAATTATTTCAAGAACAATAATTCTAAAAATTATATGTATTATGAAATATTTATTTCGAAATAAAAAAAATCCTCTGCAGAATAGCCCACGTGAAAAGCTTCGTATCTACAACTTTCTTTTTTGGGGTGGTGCGGTAGTGATGTGTGACATCATTACTGTAGGATGTTGGAGAACGGGGCAGAGGGTGGCGTAGGGTGGGGTGAAGGGCGACGTAGTGCAGGATGGAGGGTTGATGCACATTACTAGAGGAAGAAGACTGAAGGAAAAGGATGAGATATTTTTATCCATTAAACTTTCTTTGGAAGTGACAGGATTCAAACTGGGAGGTGCAGGATTCAAATGTCACCATCATGACCCTTATTATTATTATTATTTTGTGAATGATATCTGGATTGAAATATCAAGCAGCGGTCCAAATCATAGTTCATTAACGCCTGACCCATGGCCTATGTTCATTAGCCCAAACTAAATTAATTAGGTTGTGCTATTGACACACTCATATTGCTAGCACGTGTCCAAAATTATCATAAACTAAGCAGACTCAAATAGTCAAATTGTTGTAAAACAAAATTAGACCTAGAAAAAAATTATGACGTAAAAACTTTAAAAGACAGATAAAAAGGATAATAGAGATTTTTTTTTTTTACTTTAAGCAAGAGATTTATATGTTAATCCTTTTATTAATATATGTATCCCTTTTATTTTAAAAAAATTAAGAGTAAGTATTAATGACTTACTTCACTTAATAACTTTATTTTTACTATATGAATTTGGCAAGTCTAATTCTTGAATTATAAAGAATATTATCTTAGTAATCACCAATGTCATCAAATTTCAGATAAACTAAACAATATTTCAATATTTTGCTCATATTTTGAAAATTTTATTATACAATTAAAATAAATTTTATTGATGAAATATTGATAATTTTTAAATAATAAGATTTTTTATGAACTTAATGCAAGCTATTAATTCAATAGTTAGATTAACGTATGTCAAATCTTAATTTTTTACAAGCTTCAGCCTGAAGAGGGAAAATCCAAATTTATTGAAAATAACCAGTACTTAGATAACTTAATTAAACGATTAATTGGCCGAACAAAAGCATTGGCAAAGAAAAAAAAATGCTACTGGTGTGTAAGCATTATTTTCTGAATTCTGAAATCCATACATATGGGGTGGGATGCTGTAGTTTGCAGACCAAATATAGCAAGAATAATAAACTAAAAGTGCAAAGAAACAAAAGGTGACGATTTTCCATCCGTCGTTTATCTAATCAGTTGATCATAAGTGACGGGTCTTAACAAAATCTAAAATGATTAATTCAACTTTCTCAACTAAAACAATTCTTTATATTTTTAAAAATATTGCATGCATGTACATTTGCAACGCTAAAGTTTTAAATTTTTATTTTCGGACATTGAATCTTTTCATTTTGGTTACGAGATCATACGCTCGATAAGGACAATTTTCACAGTGGATATTTACGATTAATTCTGTACATGGATTGTGTAAAAAGCAATGCATACGTGTTAGTATTGTTGCTTACTGAAGCAACCAAAAAAGTGATTTCACTATATTTTTTTTTGTTCTTTCTTATTATAGACTTTGATGGAAAATAAAAAAGTGGAACTGCTCCACCGTTCAAAGTTAAAACTTGCTTTAATTAAATTCTAATCAATACGTATATCTAACTTGATAATATAATTAATATATTGATTTTTCTTTATTTTTTAATCGGTAGAAATTAAAGATAATACTTAAAAAATTTAAAACACTCATATACTTTACTTTCATATGAGTTAGACTCCTGATCCTTCTTCTAGGTTCTAATTAAACAAAATGAAATAATTTAATTTCAGTTTTCAAGAGATGGCAACTAATAAATGACACAAGAAAAGGGTAGTTCGCTGCATTAATTAGTTGAGAAATCTTTGCAAGTATGAAGTATGTGTGTTTTGTTTGCTAATGTTTACACATAATATTTCTCATTTTTTTATAAATTTTTTATGAGTGAGTACAACGACATTTTTCTTGTACTAGAATATGTCGTCTTTGAGATTGCCGCGAAGATTGGATCTAGGTCTTCTTTCTGCCTTTGCTTAATTAACTTCAATTTTTCAATCCTGCGTGTTCCATATATGAAGACGACATTAATTTTCCGCTTTGTGGTGCCAATTCATAAGTTTGAACTTTACAACGCATGCAAAGAAAATTGCGAGGAGGAATATATACAAGAGAACCGATCGAACACCGTAAAGAACAAGAGAAATTAAAAATTAAAAAAACAAAAGGCTAAGGAAAGAAACGAAAAAGAAAAATCTAAGTCTCGGACCCGATCGAACACCGTGAACCCACCACCATTGAATTTTGTTACCTGGAGTAAATTTCCTTGATGTTGGCATGTTGCATATATTACAAAATGCATGGAAAAATGACTTAAAAAATCACTTAGAAGTAAAGTTTAATTTAATGGGCTAAAAACGTTAAATTCTTAACAGAAATTATTCAAATTGTAATTAGAGTCAAACAATTTAATTTCACATTTCTATAATTTACTTTGACTGCTCAAAAAAGACTGATAAGTAATAAAGTGATAACCATTCAAGTGAGGAAATGAACCTCTTATATAAGGTTTTCACATGACATTATTGTGTAACAATTAATTATGTTATTTGCTTTTAATAAATATTTACAATTTTTTACAACGGTTTATGAATCAAAGATAATAATAGTACATAAATAGATATTATATTGTTGGACATATATAGCAAAAAAGAGTGGTATTGACATTTTTCATACATATAAAGATATATAATATCAATCATTCAAATATAAGTGTTATCCATTAACAACAATAATTAGATTATCTTAAAAGCAATTATTATTAGATTACTAATCACTCAATATTTCTTTGATAATTTAACCACTAAAAATGAATAATAATTTTCAATAAAAATGAATAATAATAATTCACATAATCACTCAATGGAGTAAGTATTAGCAACACATTCTCTAATACTTTTTTTCTTTCTTTTTTTTTGGTTAAAATATATTAGAAACTACAAAATTTTGAGTGAGAAACTCAATAAATTAGAATTAAAACTCATATAAATTTATGATTTCTAATAAAGTTCATCTAATAATAAATTAAGTGAGTTACTAACACTTCTTATCCACAACAAATATATTTTATATTATTAAAATAAGTAAAATTAATGAAAGTGATCTTCCTCTCTAATTACAATATTTTTTGATTTTTTTTGCGATAATGCTAATGAGTGTTCCTGGCCGAACACTTTAATTAAGGATTTGAAGAAAAAAAATGAATTTTAAGTTTTGTGCATGAAATATTGTATTTTCACTGCATTTTTAATTATTTTTATTCCTTAAACACTTGTTGGGAGAGATATTTTTTTCATTTTTATTAAATTAAATTTTATTTCTCAACTGGGGCATTAGTTTATCCTTATGAATTGATTAGAACACAGCCTCAAATATTACAGCCATAAATCGATATTGCCAAGTCATGCCAGCAATACATGTTTCTCTGTGCCAAACTAGTTAATCAACATGTTAAACTGAATAAGTATTCTCCGACCTTTCCTCTTGTAAATAATTACATCTATAACCGCCAGTGATAACATACAAATAATTTTGATAGAATCAGACCTAAAAGGAACAATCTCTAGCATATTGATCCGCGTACAATTTTATATATATACGTACTGTACGTACATCTGATTATGTATATTAATTCATGTATTTGCCTTTAATTATTCCCTCCCTATTAATTAATGATCCAAAAAGTGTTCATTTATATACAAAAACATTTACAAGCATATCATCATGCAATACAAGATCTCTATTTTTCTTTCCTGCTTTTGCAGAAGGGAAATTATAAAGACGAAATTATTAATATTCAACAACACTATATATAATCCACTCAAAAATTAAAGGGTGGGATTAACAAATGAAAGAAAGAATCGCTAATTATAATTAGAGATGATCGAACAAATGATCATGCATCACTAGCTATGTCACAGTTTGTATTAGAGACCTAGTATGAACGAGCTGCTTAGTGCCTTTGATCTCCTCCATTCTCTGGCTTTTGGTTCTGGGATGAAGCAACTTCGACCAAAACCCACTTTTCTTGCCACTCTTCTTATTACGATCACTACCTTCACCTTCACCTTTTGTTCTTCTCCTTGTTGCAACAACGCTCATTGACCTACTTTTGAGTACTCCACCATGCTTGGCGCTCAACAAAAAGATGGAGACCGAATTGGAGCCACTCTTTGAATCTTTATGAAAAGGGAAAGGAAGCGTTGGAGAGGCGCAAGAAGATGCGGAAGAGGAGCAATAGGAGGACAAAGAAGAAGAGGCGGAAGACGAAGGACAAGAAGAAATCAATGTTGTTTTACGCGAAGAAGAAGAAGAAGATGATGAACATGCCGAGGATAGTTGAGAAAGCTTGTCTCTCAAACAAAGAGAACATACACCGGGTGATTGTCGGTGTTTGGGGTGCTTCTTGCAACGACCATCAGGCATGAACCTCCCAATGATGTCCTTGTTCTTCAAAGGTGGTCGAATTCTAAGGCTTGCCATAATACTATAAGTTGTTTCTTATGAAAAAGCTAGGAACAGAAGTAGAGGTAGTAATAATGTTGAAGGCAACATTGTCGTTTGGAATGTGAGGGATATGGTTGATATAGAGAGAGAGATGAGTGAATGGAAGGAGGGTGTGTTTCACTTTCCGTGATAGTTCATGGGTGTTTCCTCAAAATGGTCTTTTTGACGGTTGAAAAACAAGACTTGGAAGGTTAAAATGGACGATTGTGATTGAAACATGTCGGGTGAGTCGGTGGCTGGGATGGCCCCGATGGGTCTTGGGTATGTTGAAAAGGCCAAAGCTCTTTTCTGGGGGCGGCGTGGAAAATATCTCAAATTTTACAACAAAGGTTGGCGTGGACAAAATCATAATCAAAATCAAAGCAACCTTGCTCTTGGTAAACTATTCAACGTGACCCTTTCGCAATGCTATTACCATTAGTATTTTCCTATCCAAGAAAGGGAAACTACAATTTTGTTTTCGGGAGTGGGGCTGTTTGTAATTTACAACTTTGTTTTTTAAACAAACATCAATCAAGACATTAGTTAATTAATTAAAATGGTTTTTTTATTTAATGTATTGTTAATATATTTATTATGATTTAATTTTGAAATTGATTTTAACAATTTTTATTAATTTCTTGAATAATGTCTTAAGCGAGATTCTTATTTTCATTACAAGAATAAAATATAAACATCCATACTGTATATACACTTAATTGATAATTTTTTTTCCTATTACTCTTCTTTTAATTTTTTTGGTAAAGTAAATATGAATAATAAAACTTTTTTTAATATTTAAAACAATTACATGTTTAAGACGGAAACTAAAGTTGTTAATTAAAATAAAACAATCTAATATTAATTAAATATTTTTCTAATTTTTCTTCTATTTTCTCTTCAACCATATAAAGAAAAAAAATATTATAAGATTTTTTTTCCTTCTACTTTTACTATATCAAAAGGACCTTATATATCTTTCTTTTGATCTCTATGTATATGTAAATTAGCATAAAGTATTATCTGGCTTGGTAGGAAGTAGGACCCACCTGGAGTTTAGTCCTGGCTGTCATGTGTGATGAGTAGGTTGGTTGGAATCTTTGTGAGTACACCCAAATCCAATGGTACGTTGCCCTGCCTTGAGACACTGAACTCTGAACTGCGTGTATTTCATTCTTAACTTGTGCTGTGAGTTGTGACAGGTGTGTGTATTTTGGTCAATGATTCAATTGGAAAAAGTCAGGGATTCAGCCATGTCGCCATACTTTTTTTTTTCTCTTTTTGGAATGCAGTTTCAAGGTGAGTGTGTTCCGTAATCCGTACTGCAAAGGCGGGTTATTATTTTTTTATACAAATAAATTTAAATAGAATTTATAACATAGACCGAATAATAAATTGTTTCATTATTAATATTTTTTAAGAAAAATTGAGAAGAAAATTATAAAAGGTTATCGAAATCAAGAAACTATATTTTTTAAAATATAATACATAATATATATACAAACAAAGATATATTAAATTTAATATAATGTGTCAATATTTAAATTCTAAATTAAATAAAAAATAAAGAGATTGTATTCCAAGATTTAAAAATTATAAACAAAAAATAAAATAAAATATTCAATACAAAAAATTACATAATATAATAAAATAAAAATAATTTAAATATTCAAACCAAAAAATATTTTTTATATAAAAATCATCATTTTTCATTAGTTAAAAATAACTGTATATCATATTTAAATTGATTATAGAAAATCTGAATTATAATTAAAATATTTAAATTATATTTCTTTTGATAATTTAAAAAATGGGACACAAACGATAGCTTCATCTTCTGTTGTTTTGTTCCCGTCGCCGTAATCTGCTCCTACAGTGTTGCTTTGTCACTGCCGCAAAGTTAGCAACAAAGACCAACTTTCCAACCTCTAAAATTTCGAAATAGAATAAAATAAAAAAGGAAATGTCCAAGTAAATTCTTATAAAGTACGTTTTTAATTTAACTTATGTTCTGGGTTAAGTCTTAGAAAGCCCAAAAATGCCAAGTCCATGTCCGTCCGGTGACAAAATGACCAAGCAAGTAACTCGCGAGGATGGGAGGGTTGGTTGACTTGGTTACGGTGCTTGTGTAGAGAGAGAGAAAAATGCAAGACAACTCTTGCTGAAATGATTAGGAAATGAATGTGTTACGATGGTTAGAGTTAAAATTGTAAATGACTTAAAAAGGATACCTCCCAAAAGTTGGGGGTATGAAATATGAAAGTTGGTAAATTTGAGTAATTTAAAGTGATTTGTTTTTTTCCTACAATAAGAGATCATTTATATCCTTCAATCCACTAAAAGAAACTAATCTCATTTATGATATGTGAATGTTGCAAATGATAGAATTCAAATTTAAAGTGATTTGAATCCACTTTGATAATCTCTTTTCATTAATAATTAATAAAAAAAATCCCAGACAATGTTCAAGGTCTTTTCAGCTTTTACAATTCCACTCGATTATTAACAACTTCATCCATCCAAACATAACCAAAGTAATCGGGGCACAAAAGATGAAAATTATTGATAATTTTGATAGTCCAAATCATTCATCGCATTACATATATTAATGATATTGATTGATAGGTTAATATCCTGTCAAAATATCAAAAATATGTGCCTGTCAATAATTACTAGAGACGTTGTAGTTCAAAAGGAGAGAACAAACAACAAAAACGAAGGGCATGCCAACTCCTCTTCTTGGAAAAACATCTGCAGTTACAAAGAAAGTATCTTACACTACTCAATTTGGTTATGTAGCCGTTTAAGAAACTTCAGAGGTATTGGCTTCTATAGGACACTGAGATACGTATGGCTTGAGCTGCATAAAAGAAGGGATTATATGAATCAGTGGTCACTAACGGTACATGAAAAAACTAAATTCATACTAGTTAGCTTTGCAGAAATTCTTGAATCATAGTCATTAATGAAGAGAAATAATCCTGTTCATAGCTTATGGTCATTTATGAAGATGAAGCCATCATTTTTTGACCCCTCTAAATGGTACAGAGTTGTGAAGGGATGGTGAGGCTAGGAATAATGACTCTGTTTTAAGATCACTATAGCAGACATTAAGATAGACTGTCTATTGAATTAAAGGCAAGTACTAATAAGAAAAAAGAGAGAGCACAGCACAGCACAGTTAAATAGAATAACCACATCACCAGAAGCCAACACCATGGTTCTTGTCATTGTGGTAAGGAAGACAAAGAAAAATTCAATTAATAGTCATAGCTAAGCTAAACTATGCTAATAAGCTCAAAAGACAAAAACATCGAAGGAACAACGTCAAATTTATCATTAACAAAGCAATTATTAGAGTACATAATTTATCCAAGCAAATGTCAGCACAGTAAACATACGGAAGAAAAATAGGTGAACAAAAGACAATATAAAGATGAGATTAGATAAGTGGAAGATGCAAACCTTGAAATCAGTCAAATCAGGAACTACATAATTTGGCAATTTTTCTTGCATCACTACATACCCACCTGCAACAATATGGAGATTCACATTTAGTTTGACAGAATAAAAAAATACATTAATATAATATGTATGTTGATATAGTGCTCAAAGCTACACTATCACTACTCCTAAGAAAACACCTTTAAAGACTATAAAGAAATCTATGAAGAAGATAAAATAATAACTGAGATATTTTTCATTGATGATAATAGCCAAATGAGGGATACAATATATAGCCTAGTGGTTGTCAATAACAACCATACAAGTGTCCTCATTTAACTTTAGAAAATATAAAATAAAACCGAATAATATAAGAAGGATAATACCTAAGTTATCTAATATTTAAACTACCTATTTGGGCCTCTCCAGGCCCATCCTATCATATGTAGCTTGGCAAATTATTTTATTACTATATTATAAATACTACTTCAGTAATGAATCCAGAGTTTTATAAAGCCACATTTACAAACGGTAGACATTTACGATATAGCAAATTCTTAGACTAAGATATGGAAATGCAAGTAATTTCAGTCAACCAACCCAAAAAATAGATATGGGCTAAAGAGTAAGAGTTCTCATAAAGAGCAAGTAAAAAACAAGCATCCTTCACACAAAGCAGTCCTCGTCAATCAAAGTCACAGTATAATGAAGACTAAGATTTAAGAAGTCATAAGTTTTTTATTATAACTATAAAAAAAAAAAAAAAAAACACAAGTTTCACTGGAAAACATTAATCATACACCTTAAATATGCATTCACCACAATTAAGAAGATCCAGTTCAACAGTTCCAGAACACGACAAAATCTCCAAAACTTAAAAGTTTTAAAACTGTAGTCACTAGTCAATAATTTAGCAAGTATAATCAGTAAACACCATTAACGCAAAAAAAGCCTCTTCCTGAAGCTGCTGAACATGTTGATTGTCTATTTGCAAGCAAACTAGTAATAGACACCGTTACCAAACAAATAATTATGCCCCATTCGTATGACAAAACAAAATATGTGTTCTAGTTCAACATGGTAATCAAAGTCAGACTAGTACCACAAAATGTATTCTAGTTCAAGATAATTGTTCCTTAAACAAACATAGATTAAACCACAACTTCAATTGAAGAAACAAACCTTTGCGAGTGTGGAAACCAGTAGGCTTGCAATTCTTTCCCTTGTAATAACCACGAGGAGCACGTTTTGATGATAGAATGTCAAGTGAAGATGGCCGCTTCCTTCGAAATGCCCTTCCTATTCCCAAGATGAGTCCCAGAGGCATCTTTTCTACAAGAGACGGAACAAAGAATTAATTACCCAAACCAAACATGTCACAATCAAGGAATAACATATATAAACAAATAATAGCAGTAATAATGCATAATCAAAAGTAGAAAAATGTCTGCTTAAAAACTACTTTATGCACTCGCCATTGGCAATTGATGAAGGTGAAACAGAAAGCCCGCAGATTGCCAAACAGAGGAGTCAAGGAAAGGGATCTGAGCTGGGATTGGCTTGAGGAAATGAAAATTAAGGAAAGGAAATTCGTCTTTCCGAGGGCTAAAATTAGCCATAACCAAGAATTTCTTAATTGTCTGAGAGATCAAAGCGCTGCTACCCTGACCATAGCAACGCTGAATTGGTATTCAGGCACTGACAGGTGGGTTCCAAATCTGAAGCTGAAATCACTAGCTCCGTGCTTTAATCTATGAGACTCAAGATACAAATTAACTAAACCCAAAAGCTTTGCACAGACGAAAACAAGTTCCTTCATTCTGCTAATAGTGAACAAAAAATGGAAAATGCAGACAGAACCAATTCAAACACAAATCGAATTCAGTTAGGTGCGTTAAATAATACACGCGTGAAACTGTTACGTTACCCGTAACCCAACATACATTAGAGAGAGAACAGAGAAGCATACCTAAAAGTCGCAGAGAGATAACAAATTGGGTTGGAACCGTCGACGAATAATCAGTGAAAGTGGAGAAAGAAGAAACACGGGCAGTGTGGCACCGTGACGGCGTGACTGTGAGGGTTTAGGGTACAAGAGAAGGACAAAAGTATAATTTAATAAATAAATAGCAGTATAACAGTATAAAATATTACTTGTAAATATAACCATATAACAAAATGGGTTTTGGTCTTGTTAATTAGAAATAGCCATTAACAATATAAAAGTAAAAAAAAAATATGAAAGAAAATAGTTATCATATTAAAAATTAAAAATGTAATGCATATCATTTTAAGTAATTAGAAATATTTAATAAGGCATATTTCTTATTTTTGAATTAATGTTCTTAGTATAATCGTTAATAAAATCACACACTTTTACTTAAAGCGATTCAAATCATAAAGTAGCTTGGGATTTTATGTTATTGTATTTTATTTAATATAAATAAAGCTTAAATTAAGGATATTATTGCAAATTATTTAACTATGGGTCCTGCATTGAGCAGTAATATTCTTAAGTCTCAACTCAATCTTACTCCGATTCTATAATTTGGAAAAATTCAGGTTAAAAACCATCCTTGTTTAAAAAGAATTTTCCTGTTAAAGTTAGGTGCATGATATATAGTGTCCAAAAACACAATATAGTGTCCATGATATCCAATAAAGGAAAATTGACGTATCTTAATTACACGTTTACAGCCAAAGTGTGAGCATGCTTGTTAAGGATTATGTAGGTAACAAAGAACCTAAAATATTACTATCGTTAATGTGCGTACTACTATTGCATCAAATGAAATTGATTGATTAAAATTCCAGTGAAATAATCTCATGATCATGAAGGTAGGCAATGATTGAAAATGAATTATTACAAGAATTTTTAGTGACATTTTCGGGGAAATTGAACAAAAATATACTTGTGGATGTAAAGGAGTTACATTGAAGCTTTCGCTTTACTCTTAGTATAACGTCTCACAAAGTGTACTTTGAATCCATCGTTTTACATTCTCTAGAATACAAGACGAATCTTCAGATGCGTGCGTGATAAATAAGAACCTAATCCTAAAGGAACCTAGTATAAGCCTAACCTTTGATCATTTTTCCTGAAGCGGCATAAGCAGGATACAAAATTCATGCCACAAAAAACCATAGTAAACTATAGTGTATCTCTTCAATGTTTCTGTTGGTCCGTGTGTAATATTTTTACCTCACTAAACTAACTTCTTCGGGCATACTTTTTGAATCATGTTCTAGGCATGATGAAAACTGAGCACAGCAGGAAGAAATGTCGATTCCAGCCACCTCCATAGCATCGCAGACCCATTCAGGAACATCACCTTTCGGGAACTGCAGTATGAACATGTAAGTAGGTCTAACAATCACTAGAATTGGAAAATTATGATGTCAAAAGAAATATATTACAGTTTTCAATTTCAAAACAAAAGTCAATGTAATGTTACCAAAATTCATAGTTGATGTAATTTTCTCAAGCATACCATTTTGCGTAGAAAGTCGCATACAAACCTACAAAAAGTAAAAACGAAATATGCTTTTTGGCATAAAAAGGAAGGAAATTGTCGAATGCAAAGTATCAATTCAGATCATAAGTGAGATAGAATGAGAGAAAAGAATAATTAAATATGAACATACTCTTGGAACCTTCCTTCAACTATTGAAGAATGTAGATTCCTACTGAGCTACAAAATTTGCAAATACAATGACTTTAATCATACATATTAACACGAGTACACAACTATATAGTTATGATAGTCTTTTTATCAGATGATATTGCTTCTACCTGCAACATGTAGTATAAATTATGAAATGACAAAAGTTGAGACCCCATTGCATCTTTTGTCACAAGGCAATGGATGTAAGCCCTGCTGTAGGTCTTGCAAACCTGTGACAGAAGAAATAAACTAAAACACATGCTGATTTCTGCAAACTGTTTTATCAAAATAAAAAATTGACCTCTTACAAACACACCATACAAGGGCAAGTAGGATCAATTGGACGGGTGTCATCAGCCCTTGCTTTGTGTTTTAGTTTCAATACTCCCTGCAAAATTACAGGAAGAAAAAAAAACAAGTTAAAAAAGAAATTGATTTATGAATGAGTGGAATTAAGTAAAAAAATTAAAATTTGTAATATCACAAATATATCAAAACAAGTGCAAACAAAAAAATGAATCACTGAGCCCGATATAGAGACCACATCATTAACCATAAAACTTCAATTTATCAATGTTGTTAGATACCATCATGAATGCATATATACGACTATTGCGTGTGCGTGTGTGTGACGAAAGAATGTTACAAATTATCAATAAAAAAGATCACCTCAGGAACAAGAGCAGTGCCAAAGCGTGCTGTGCGGGTAGGATACACACAATCATACATATCAGCACCCAAAGCACTACAAACAACAATATCAAGTGGATAACCAACGCCCTGAAAGTTCATGCAAAATATGACGACATTATACTGATAAAAATTTTAAGAAAAAAATAAGAGGTTGATAAGATGAAGTCATTCTCACCATAACATATCGTGGTTTATCCTCTGGCAAAGCAGCAGTGCACTGAGCAACAACCCGCCAAAATGAATTTTTATCTTCACCGCCTGAAAGACCACCAATAGCATAGCTGTGACAATAGAAAATTATATTTAACTCCACATCACTGCTGAAAAAACTATTAATTTCAAGACTCTTCTGTGCTGCTGCTGGTTTTCGTATATAAAAGCAACTTATGTCTATATGTAAATTACATTCTTTGCTGGGGAAAAAAAACACCATATGCAAGTAAAAATATCCAAACGTGACAATATCATGCAGATTGTAAGGGATAGTCTGTAAGGTTCATTCTAATTTGAGTAAATTCATAAAAGAAAACCATTATGCACATTTTCAAGATATCTTATATACTATATCAGAGTCTTCAATATGTATTTTGTTTTCAGGCATCCATGGAAGTTACTATGTTTTGGATACAAAACAGAGTCCTCCTTTAATGTGTTAAAAACCAGATCAGACAAATAGAGCAGCAAGGCCACCAGTTCAGGGTTCCCCTCCCTCCAAAAAAATCAAATTTGGATATAAACCAGGGGGAAAATAGTCAAATAACAAATTAAATCCATTTAACAAGGAAAAATTATTTTTATATTATAACAAAAACTAAAAACTAAAAACTAACATTGATCGATAAAAAAAAACAATGTAAGATTATTTTTAAGATTAAAACTTATCATGTTTTAAAGAGGAAATAAAGACATTGCAAAGATAATTTATGAATAATTTGCCCTAGTCAAGTTTAGGAAGGCAAACTGTACCCAAAGCCGAGCCAACCAAACTAGCCAGTAGAACCAGTACACTCTGTCTTGTTCATAAAGCACAGCAAAAAAATAAAATAAAAAAAGTATTGGAAAAACAATAAACGGTTTACAAGTTGACAAGAATTTACACCTACCCAGGCAAATTGCGCTCCACCAATCCTTTGACACAGATATCCCTGATTACAAAATATCATAATTCATAAGCAATATACAACTTCCACACTGGTAAAACAGTGATCAGGAAACTAAATATAGTGCACAACAAATAGCAAGAAGGTTATGCTTTGTGCAGGAATTTACCTCAATATGGGATCTAAACCACCTTGCACGATACCAAACAAGTTCTGATCATGAGGTCTCTTATGAGCTGTTAACATAAGGCAATTTGCATTGATATTCAGCATGCAAAGTAGACAGTGATAGAAAAGTATGAGTAGGATTAAAAATATGGCCTATCATATCTATTCAACATTCATGCTAAAATAAATATAAATCCTTTTACTAACAGGCCATGCTTGACATCATTGACCATAATTTTATACTCGGCACATGCTGAGAGACGAACATAAATCATTTTCACCCTTTCTTTTCTCTAACAAAGTATCTAATGTGCTAGTGATTGAATAAAGGGAACCCAAGAATGGCAAATTAGATAAACTTTCCCTTCCATTGTCTTTTGCGGTTCTATCTTCTTCAAGAAATAGAATATACGACAGAAATGCTTACTAAATATTAGGGAAGAAAATATATTACTGCAATAAGGATAGGTTTTTCATTATGAAAAAACAGCAGTCCAATAAACAATTGATATACAACTCAAAATAGCCACTACAAAAGAAATGAAAAATAAAATTTTTATGTTTGTTCCATTTCAAAGATGTGCATAGTTACCAACATTATAATTTATTGGATCTGGATTGTAAAGGGTATTCCAGTGATTTTCTGTTGGGTACCGAGCAATCAAGCAACAATCGAGATAGGAGAAAGAGAGAAAGGGAAGAAGAAAACAACACACAGAGTTTACCCAGATTCACCTAATGTGGGCTACATCCAACTATTGACTATATTTCCTTACACACTCGTACAATTGCACTCAGATTACAAGGAAATATATAGGCTTAGAAACCCTAAGCACCATAGCTATTCATGGGCCCAAGCTCAAATTACAAATAATAAAACACAAGGCCAACAACAGTACTAGGCCTCGAAAAAATGGATTCACTGATATGGTTTAATGGTTGCATATCTTCTGACGGCACAGTATGAGTCATACCCAATATTTTCAAGCGAAGGAAAAATGGATTCACTAATATGGTTTAATGGTTGCTCTCAGGTTAGCTTGAATATAATGTTCAATTCTAGAATTTAAATTATTTTCAGTTGCACTCACATTTCACAATAGGGCAATAATTAATTGAAAGTCAGACGATTATTTTATTCTTCTGAAAAACGGAACTAAGTCTAGATTGCATCACAAGAATATCAGTTGTACAGGTTAGGCCAAAGTTTGTCAATGGTCACAATTCAACTCCCCTTCTTGTGACACTAATTCACTTCAATATTTACCTGCTATACATCTGTCTATCCATCTAAGTGTTCGATACATGGCTTCCTCTATTCGTGGACCAGTAATGGTGGTCTTTACAACATCATCGAGAGCCATAATGATATCTGCTCCAATTCTGTTCTGCATAATTTAAGACAAAATTATGAAATCATGTGAAACAAGAGAGCATCAAATATTTCAGACTGCTTTAGGGGGGAAAAACTGTCGCAACAACAAATAAATATCTTAACTGCTGAATTTAGAGGACAAATATAGAGGGAAAAGGGATGGCATTGTTTAAGTGAAATTGATTCATTGTACAATACTCGAGTTACGTAGAACATCTATATATAGACTATAAATAGACTAAGTGGAAACATTTTCCCTGTACAGAAAGAAAGAAAACAACTATCTTGAGAAAATACACAACTGAGAATGACTAAGAATGAGTAGTCATTTTCCATTTGTAATAGACTGCAGAGTACTACAGGCTGTCTTGAATTTCCATTTCCGATTGCTTTATAAAAAACTAACTAGGAGAAAATTGAATCAAGAGTAGAGAACATCAAAATCTGCAATAAGAGATAATAATAGGAAGCAAAGATAAAGGAAAAGACCTTTTATTATAAGGGATAAATTCCAAATGTTAAAGACAGATCAACCCTCCCTCATTATGAAAGTACTGTAGAAATAACTAATTTAAAACAAGGATAAGTTTTATTTAAAAACAAATACATTATGCAGACTCCCATAATCTCCTATACATTTTAAATACAACATATACAAATACTAGAAAAAAGAAAGCACCCAGGTAAAAATAAAAGAGAAACATGAGAAGTTTAGTTTACTTACTTGGATTTGAATTGATTCCTCAGGTGTTAGAAGCATTGGTTTTCCATCTACTGGTGACTACAGCAAGAGAATAAACTTTTGTTACAAATAACAAAAGATGGCATACACTTCATAACAACAATTCCATAAATCTTTTATATATATTGAAATGCTAAGATGGTCAAGGTGTTAAGTCAAAAGACATTTATATCTTAAAGACAAATTATGACTCCTAATTATTTTGATTAGATGCAAATAAATACAAATGATAAAAGTTGTGTCTGATGTGCTATCAGATCATGGTCTGTATTCCTAAGTCTAAGTTTTCAAACGATACATCCATATAAAACGAAATGGCAAAGCATTAAGTAGAGCATTTAAGACTTTCACTTAATACTCTATGTCTGAGATTTTCTCTTGCAGAAAACATTCTCATAGAATCTGTCAAAGTCCACAATCTGAAAGTGTTGATATTTATCAAAAGGCACGCTCTGCTGGTGCAGACCTGCTATGATAGAAGAAGTGACTTTCCAGCTGAAGTGTAAGGCACGTCAACCTATCAACATGGACATTGCATGAAGAAGAACGTGCATTTAATACTTGCATTAAATGCTCGAACGGCCTCAAGACTTAAGACGAAGAACAAAGTGAAGAATTCACCTGTTGAGAGACAAAGGATACTTGAAGATGAAGGCTATCAATAGACGAATCTTTGAAGATACAAAACACGAACCTACTTGCGAATTATTTATCCATTCATTCTTTCTTGTAAAAAACTTTCTGTAAATTTATGTATAGATACTAAGCTCTCAAAACACCTTGTAAACCTTGAGAGAAAAGACTAAAGTGTTGAGTGATATATCCCTCTATAAGACGATCTCATATTAATCATTATGCAAACTTCCAACAAATCTTATTGATTTGTTTAGAGCCAGCAGTGACTTGGTAGAACAAAGAATACTAGGTTAAGTCAAACTTGGGTAGAGCTTGCATTTGTAAGTGCCAGAAGTGACAATGAAGAATACTTTGTAACTTTTGATAAAGTTAGTGAAAACATGGTGGGTTACCAAGAACTAGACGTAGTCTCGAGTAGAGAAGAACCAATATAACCTCTTGTGTTACTTTTTTCTGCTTTTCTTTGTGTTGACTGACAAAGGGTTCAAATTTGTTTTTAATTCTTATATCTGTCAAGAGAACGATTTTTCCATCGTCTAATAGAGTTTTTCTCAAAAGGTCTCGTATTTGTTTTCAGTAAAATCTACATATAAATGTATTTTTAAACAAAGTAAAGTTTAAAATTTCTAAAAACACAATTCAACCCCCCTTCTTGTGTTATTTGTTTTTACACAAGGGTTTAATCAAACTGGGATGCAGTCAAGTTAGCAGTTTGGAAGGCATGGTCATAAAAGCAGATTTTAAAACACTGATCAAGAGTGAAGCAGAACACACCTTTGAAATCTTTTCTATATTTTGAAAGGAAAAAAATTACCTGAAATGTCACACCTTTTTCTGTGATATCAGCAAGATGCAACAACGAAACCTAAAACATCAGAGAAATAAAAATGATTTCATTTAACAGGATCCTAAACATTATTATCAATCAACCAACGTATAATTTTGGTCCACTTCACATAACATATTCGTTGTTAAGCCTATTCTCATAGTTCACTTCTCTGACAATGAGTTCCTTTCATCACTTCTCTTAAAGAGTTAAATATGATCTTAATTTTGTAAGGTTAAACAATAAATGACATAAAACATTATACTAATCTATTTATTAATATCTAAAAACAGAACAGCAACACTTCAAAGCTTTAAGATACAGAGATACACAGAACAAAAACTGAAAAAGGAGGCGCACGTGGGGGATGGGGGGAACTTATGTTATGCCACACTCACTCGGAAATTTATCAAATTTTTTCTTTCTTCATTATTATGCATTTTCATGTAGTATATTAACAATAAAAATCATGAAAATTAAGTTTTTTTTTTTCATTGTTGGCATAGGCTACATGGCATGAACAATTGCCATCAAGTAAAATTAGCAAGCAAAAGTATTCACAGGATCAAAGAATGCTAGAAATCACAATAGTTCATGCAATGTTAATGAAAACAAGAATCAAGTATACATAAGGTCATAAACTACCATTTGAAAGCCACCAGAATCTGTAAGCAGAGCCCGTTTCCACTTCATAAAATTATGAAGACCACCAACTTCATCAAGAAGCTCAGAAGTAGGTCGAAGGGCCAAGTGATATGTATTTCCAAGTATTATTTGGCAACCAATATCCTCAAGCTGGCAATTTGTCAATCCCTTTATTGTTCCTGATCATTTACAAATCCCATCATCTATAAGCAAAGTTGCAGCCTCTCAAGTGAACCACAGCTATTAAGCAATCCACCAAAATCCCAACAGACTAAGAAATTCACATCAAACAATGCAAATACCAACAGTCAGTAATGCGCATTCTATGTACAAGCAAGAACCAATGCCCATAGGAAAATATTTCACTTCAAAATGTGAAGCATTTCTTCAGTCCTTTGCTCCATTTAAAAGCAATTTGGGAACGGCTAAAATATAATTTTGATCCCTCATATGAACTTTTGGTCTTAGTTTGGTATCCTAAGTTTAAAAAGTTTCGCTGTGATCCCTAATGTTCTTAAAAAGTTTTTGCACTAACAATATTAATTTTGACTAAATGTGACAAATTTCTATCTAACGTGACATATTTCACAGTGTGTCTTGTGTCACCAAACTAACCAAATCAATGTTCAGACAAAAGAAATATTTTGGTATAACAAAAATACTTCCAGTAGTGTAAAACTTTTAAAACTTGGGGGACCAAACTGAAACAAAATTATATTTTAGCTGTTTAGGAACACATTTTTTTTTTTTTAAAAAAGGAGTTTATTTTGTTATTGCATGCAACGTTTTAAGTAGGAGAACAAAAAAAGCACTAGGAAAAAATTTGCTGCATTGCAGAAACCAAATCAGGGAGAATCAATTTAGAACTTTGACCTTGTGTGCCCACAGGCATAAACAACGGAGTTTGGCACACAAAATGAGGGAGTGTCAACCTCGCAGCGCGAGCACGGTTGAATCTGCCAAGAACATGGGAAAAGAAACAGGACAAACTTCTAAGAATAACCGAAATACAGTTTAAAAACCGTTAAAAAAAAAGGATCACGCGCTGGCATGAATAACACGTGGGCAGTGATTTTCAGCCATCATATATAGCCATAACAGTTTATTGTATCCACGTACCGTTCAATGTTCATTGAGACATTTAAATGAACCAACAAAAAGTACTCATAACTCAACTAACAAAATTTCAAATTGATTTAATAATTAATAGAATAAAATCAGAGACAATACAATGCAGCATTAGAAGAAGGTGAACCTCGAAAGTAAGCGCCCTCGCGTTAGTCTCGGAAGCAGTACGGAGCACACTGGTAATAGAGGTAGTATATCCTGGCAAGGAAGCACGATAAGAGAATAATGAACATATAAGAACAGAAAACGTTGTCGGTGAGAGATGAAGAGGAAGAACTTACAGGTACGGAGAAAGAGAGAGAGATGCGGCGAATGAAGGAGTAAGGTAAACTACTACGGTAGGGCTAATGCGAAGGAAAGTTGTTATGTTAGTGCATACCTTGGCGGCTACGAGGGTGTTGTGGCGTTCGCACCTTATTTGTAAAATTGTTTGGTTTTGTTTTTGGTTTGAAACACAGACTCCAACTCATGGGAGCCTCCACGCTCATCATCCCTCGAAACATGCTAACGACCCCGCTTTGACAAAAAAAAAAAAAAATCGCTGTTCCAGTGAGCCTTCTGTCTCCTCCTACTTTTTTTACAAACAGGTCAGGCTCACGGCTCACCCCAATACTATGGGTAACGCGCCAATCACAAACATGTGACCTTGTTTATTGTTATGTGTCTAGCCACGATTCAAAATTTCAAATACACCTAGTAAAAGTTTATTTACTACAAGATTATTACTATAGTAAATAAATAATAAACACTTTTATTTAATCTTTTAACCAATAAATTTTGCGAAAAATCATTTTTTTAGTGAATTAAAAAAAATCAAACCTACATAAGTACATATACGAAAAGACCATTCAGGATGCTAAACACTTTTATTTAATCTTTTAATATTAATCTCTTGAAGTAGAATTTTAAAAAAAATTGACCGCCGAATACTTATCTCCTCGTACTAACCACCCACCCTACCCCACACGTTACCATAAATGGGTCCGTTTCCTTCTATCTATCCTTTTTTTTATGACTCGTTTGTATGCTTCTTTAAAATAGGTTTTAATAAATACATATTTTATTTTTATAATTTACTTTCATTGTGATTTTAGTTATTATATTTAAAAATTTTGACGTTTAGTTCTTATAAGGTATAATTGAATTTTATGGTAGTGCATTGGGGCGGCATCTTTTGTTCACCGATGCACCTATTATTAACAGCCGTTGATATATTAATTTTTTAAATAGCGGCTTAGATTGTACTGGTGTGGAGGTTTTTATACTCTTGCAAATTATTAATGAAGTTCTTGGGCAGAGAAATGTTGATCTGCATGGAAGGTCAACAATGTGATTCTCAGCGTCACCTTGCAATAGCGGCTTGAAGCACAGTAACCTGCCATGGGTAGTTGGCTATGCTGGGGTTTGTCGTGGTGTAGAATGCCAATGGTTTCCTTTAGTATCAATGAAGTGCAAAGACTACAATGTTTTAGGTGTTAGTCACAAGTGATAATGACTTTAGGGTGACACAGCAAAGGTCAGCTTTTTGCTAAAAAATTGTATAAATATTTAGTTTAATGTCTTGAAAGTATTAAATGTGTGATAAGAGAGTACATGAATAAATATTTAGTTTAATATTTAAATATCTTTTGTTTTTAGTTTTTGTAAATTTTTAATTTTTTTAAATTCATGTAAATATCTCACTTTTGTTTTTTGTTTTTAGTTTATGATAATGTCATCATCTTATAATATAACATTTACGATGAAGTTTATAATGATATCAATATTTGATGATAATATTTTTGGGTGACATGACACGTAATGTGTTACTTGTTGATATCATTGTATTGTTAGTGTGATTTTATTATTAGTCGGATCAACTTTTTTTGTTATTTAAGAAAATGGTTGGAGTAACTAAAAAAACAAAATGTATGGAACATTTACGAAAGAAAAAAAAAAGATAATGACCAAAAACAAAAATTTGGTTTAATTACAATGACAAAAACATATTTAAATTAATAGAAGATTTATTTTATTATCAAAGTATAATTTAATATCATTTTTATGTTCTACTTTTGAGCTTGAATGTCATACATTGAAGCATAAAATTATAATTGAACCAATTATGATGATTGATTTTTATATTATCTATGTTACCATTTTTAATGAGATTTACCGAAAATATAAATTGTAAAAAGTTTGTTTTACATATGATAGATTTTTGTGTGTAAAGGGAATAGATTCAATTATGACTTAAAAGATTATTTTATCATAAATTTTAAAAATTACATAAAAATATTATTATTATTTTGTCCTAAGTTGGACATCATGGGTGTTCCAAATTCAATGAATCATCTACTAATATTGCTCATAATGCATTGTTATCATTAGTCCAAATAAATTTTGTAAACAATTGGAATTGAACGCCTGTTTTTCAATTAAATAAATTATTCTCACTCATGTGAATGTAATGAAACCTTACACTATTATATTAACCTTTTGTGTTTAAAAATATTATAACTTATCATATTTATTTACAAAATTTTTATGATAATTTGAATATTCATGAATTTATATTATAAAAATTTGAAATGATTTTATAGATTTGTAAGATTTGAAAGGATTTTATAATTTTTTAAAATCACTAGAGTTAGAGTTAGTGAAAAAAATAAGAATTTATGAGATTTGGATGAAAAAAGTCAAATCAATATAGTTTTTTTAATCTTTTAATAGCTAAATTAACTATAGCTTTATGTAATTTTATATTAACTCTTTTTGTAATAATATTTTTTCATTCTCACTTTTAAATTTTAACAATGAATTTAAAATCATACGTTGATTTTCTGATTTTTTTAATTATTATAATTATTTTATAATAAATCTAATGACATGTTCAAATTGTATAAAAAAGAGTGATGATGATAAAAAATTTATAAGAGAGTTACTTAGTTGTGTGAATAATGAAATTAAGAGTTTCAGATACATAATCAATATAAGAAAATATAATTAATCTTAACACATAAAATAATCATTAAAATTGAAATATATAATATATTTATCTTTATATGTATACTTTTTAACTACAACTGCTGACAACTGATATTATTTTCTTAATGTAGTAATTGAAATTTTATAATAACATAACTTATATAATAAATTTTGGACGTACATTTTTTTTATCCCAAACGTTAGGAAGGGATCTCAATAAAAGTAAAAGTAATAAGTTGGTGCTTGATGGGAGAATTTAAAAAATAAAATAAAAATAGGATTAAAAAATAAGTTTGGTTAAAATTTTAAAAATATTTTATTTAAAAAAACTGATGCAAAACTAAAAACAACAAATCAATCAATATTTTTTGAGTTTTGTTTGGAAAAGGAAAAATATTGTGGCACCTTATAGTATTTTATTTTTGATATATTTTTTAAAATTGAAAATTTAAAAATAAAAATTATTTTCAGAAAATAAAAATAAAATATAAACACTCAACCCTGTGCCAACTTAAATTTTCTAGTAAGTCAAAATGTAAAATTAATAGATACTTTCATACTACACTTTAATTTCATGAAAAAATACTATTGAAAATAGACGCTCTCGAACATAATTTTCTATTAAATTTATTAAAAAATTGGTGAAATATTTTTCTTATTATTATAATATTTATTAACTTTGACAATAATTCTATTAAATCAAATTTTTTACTTTCATCTACATACTCACTCCATCACCTTAAAAAAAAAAAAAGGGAACAATCCCAGTATCACTAATAGCAACAAAGTATTCCCGTGAGATATGATGACATATTCACATTGATGAGTGACAGATATTTTTATGAAGGAAAAATGATGGCAGGTACTCCAGACTCGACTCCACTGCCACGTTCTCGTCTCTATTCCCAAACTAGCATACACGTGTCAGCCATGAATTTCGCATTGCTTGCTTCCATGCTTCTCTACTAAAAATAAGCTCAATCTCATTCATTCACATCATCGCCTCAACACTCCAATCTTGCATATCCTTTGCTTTCACAATGCTCCATCAGCCACTACTTTACGCTTCCAAACTCGTCACTCAGTCCACACTCTTCGCTCCGATTTTTTCCGGCGGAAACAACGCCGGCCATTGCTCGTTTGCCGGAAGTTCGTCCATCCGTGACGTGAGGTACTTCACTTCCAAATTTGCATCCACTGGTTGTAATTCGCAAGCATATTAGGTTATTAGCGAGCGCAAGTGGTTTTGAGAATTTACATTTGGTTTTATTCTTAGGTCGTTGAGGTTTATGAAGCAAGCATCGGGAAGCCAATCGAACAATGAACATAGTGTTTTTAGTGAGGTACATAACGTAATCACAATGCATTCAACTATTCGAGTACTTCGAGTGGTTTCTCATAGCTATTGTAAAATTTGATTGAAAATTTTGGCATAGTTCAGACAATGGATCGTGCCAAGCATAGGGCAACTACTGCTTATGGTGGTCGTGCTCAAGAAGGTGTTCTTGAGGTATTTATGTCATTTATGTTATGTGCGTCACTGGCCTTAAGATGAAAACTCTGGTTCTATTATCCAAAAAAAAAACTGTGGTTCTCACAATAACAGAGAGCATGATTGTAGAATGACTGGAATTGTTAATGCAACTAGAAATTGAATGTACATCTGTGATATAAATAAAGAGCAAGGTTCACGGATATGAAACCTTTTTGAATTTTGATGTTCGTCTCATTACTTCTAGGATGACCTTCTTAAAAGCAAATTTTGGGATGAAATCGATGCATTGAATGTCATTATATTTCAATCATGCTGCAAATTTTCATTGACTTTTTTGACATAACTTTGTGCTGCAATATTCTTGCTTATCTTTACACCTATTGCTCTTCAACTACGTTAAGTGCCCCATGGCATATCTGCTGTTGAAGAGTATCAATCTATCAAATACTTTAACCTATCCATCTTGTTATGTCTTACTATTTGCAATTCCAGGAAGAATCCTCCAAGGTGATAGAGAGCAGACCATCATGGAAAGCTTTTCCAGGCCAGTCATTTCCATTGGGGGTATCAGAAGTTGACAGTGGAATCAATTTTGCTATTTTTTCACAAAATGCAACTGCTGTCACACTTTGTTTAGTCCTTTCTGAGAGGTAAATTTAGATATTTTTTTATGTAATATTATATTAGTTCAATCTTTAAAATATTTCATGGAATTAAAAGATGTATATATTTGAAAGATGTATTTTGTTTAATTTGATTTTAGCCACATGTAAGCATTATTGTCATGAGTCTTTACTTTCTAACATTGTTATATTAATTGGATTTCTTATGGGATGGCCTCATGGCACTTGAGCAACTTAAATAAATACTATAAAACTTAGGATATTATTCATGCTAGGAAAGTGTAACTGTGTAATTACATTGTCAGTTTTTATTGTAGCTTTGGTTTATGGGCATTAAGGTTATATATTTACATTTTACAATAACCATTCATTGACCCTCATTAACTTAGGCTTTTAATTAGTCTGATTAACAAAATGGCCTACAATTCAATCTTTCTTGTTCTCAGTCAAATTAAAGCTTTAGCCCCCCATGTTGTGTAAGTCAAAATTTGCAGGATTTTCTGTCATTTAAGGTCCTGATGAAATTTTGAAGAGGGTGCAGACTGCTACATCTTTCTAATGTTGCATACGTTGTAATTCATACTTCAGTCTTCATACATCATACCTTCTGGTCATTTTTAAGACCAATATATCTTTTGCATCCAATATAGCTTCAATTAATTAGAGTTCTCTTCTGTGGCTTGACTATATGTCTTGATAAGAATCATATATTCTTGACTGCAATATTGCCTGAATAATCCAGCCATTAAACATTATGCTCTGATTCTAGTTTTTTTAAGTCGATATAACCATAAAAAATATTGGTTTCCTTTTTGTTTTGCACACTTATTTTGTTATAATGTATTTTAGGGGAAGTATTGACGCATTGGATGGTGGCATGATAGAAATGGTTTTGGATCCTGATTTTAACAAAACTGGGGACATTTGGCACATATGTATTGAGGTATCTTCTATTAGATTGCCTAGACTTTGGCCTTGCCTTGGTCTTTCAGTTGAAATTGTTGTTATAGGGTCTGTATCAGCTTTAAAATACAACACTTGCACAATTACCTGAGTAGCTTTCCAAATTGTTTAAATAAATAACATTTTTCTGAGTATTTGAGCGTAAAACTTGCATACATCTATGCAATATCTTCCAGCTTGTTAATCTTGTGTCAGAAATATCTCATTGAGCAGACTAGTTAGTTCGTGTTTCTTTTATTTTTTGGGGGTTGGGAGAATAATTTTTCTTTTTCTTTTTCAAAAGCTCCTAGAAATTTTTAAGAAGTAAGGCATGTTGCCTATAAATAAGAAGAAGGTTGAGGGAGATTTATCTTGTCTCTTGGAAAGGATTGGACTCTTAGAGTGGGGAGAGGTCAGGGTCTCCTGAATACCCCTAGTAATACTGTAATTTATCTGTAGCTCTATTACCAAAGAGTTGTACACTGGTACTGAAGATAATACACATTTCTATCAGTTCATCTACTTTCTTTATTTTCTTCTCTGTCAAGACCCAGTTCTATCAGAAATCAACTAAAAGAAGCTCTCCCTCCCCCCCTAGAATAACTTATCTAAACACAGTCTTAGTAGTAGCTTTTAAGTATTTTTTTTTCTTTTCGATTTTCAATGTGTAGGATCTTCCACGAAGCAATGTTCTGTATGGATATCGCATAGATGGACCTCGAGACTGGGGTAAGGGGCATCGATTTGACAGCAGCATTGTGCTTGTTGATCCTTATGCGAAACTAGTTGAAGGTCGAAGATATTTCGGGGATATTAGCATGAAGTTGTCTAAGTTTCTTGGCACATATGATTTTGATAGTTTGCCTTTTGACTGGGGACAAAATTACAAGCTTCCAAATATTTCTGAGGTATTTTTCCTGCATAATTGGCTTCTATTGCTTGTAACTGATATTTATTACAATAATTTTCCTAGATCAAGGCTTCTTACAAGCTGATTTGTGTTATGTCTATGGCTAGATCCTGCCTTTGCGTTGTATGCTATTACACCTGATGTCTAGTCTTCATTTGACTGAGGATATGTTTCTGGCTGAATGAAGTCTAATGTATGCTCTTCCATTTTCTTCATTTTTGTGGCTGCAAATACAGAAAGATCTTGTTATATATGAGATGAATGTCCGCGCATTTACAAGTGATGAATCTAGTGGTTTGGATAGCAATATTCGTGGCAGCTACCTCGGTATGATTGAAAAGGTAATGTTTGTGTTATAATTAAGACAAATATGATGCAACACTTTGATTCATGAGTACAAGTTTCTAAAAGTTACATTTCCTTGTGTTTATGAAATGGATTGAAGAAAGTTTTCCTTTGGGTCCAACAGCAGTTCAACCATTAAAATATAGACAAATGAGAAAAAGATGTTTTATTGACAAATATGGGGGTTTGAATATTGGAATGATGCTAATTTCGTAATGTACTGTTGAAGTTCTGTAGCAGTTTCAAACCCTTGATGGAATACCATATTGAATTCTTACAAAAGTAATGGAAGGTATCTCCTTCCCCCACCACTAGAAGGGAGTTGATTTCGATGAGTTTCAGTTAGTAAGGAAGTTTTAGTCTCTTGAATCGTACTTTGGCAGGGATATAGAGCTCTCAAATCTGAAGGATAGGAACAGGATAGACTTTTCAAAGAGAGTTATATTGGGCTTATCGAATCTTTCTTTGATATCTCATAACAATACATTACATTGACACAACAAATCTTAATATATGCATGTTAAAAATGACTGGGATTGTAGAGTGGTTTTAAACCTTCTATAGAAGATGAGAAAAAGTCATTTTCCTCATGTTGCGCTCAGAATTGTGATGAGACTCATAGTCATAGCTAGCAAATTCCAGTGTGTTGGGTGACACATGTTATTTTTGTGTTCAATTTGTTCTATGGTAAATGCAAAGTTCATAAATGTAGTAGTTCTTAGATACTGTGTTACTGCCATATGTTTAAAAGAAGCTTTGTATGTTCTTGATAGTTACTTGGAAATGATATTCTTGCGGTGATCTTGTTAGATACAACTAGAAGAAAGAAAGTCTTAATACTAAAAAGCTTTTCCCACAAAATTATGTTACCATTTGGTATCACAGAAAAGGAGGTTGTATGCAATGCTTTAGTGGCTACACACCGTCTTCAATTTTATGAAATATACCTGTTTATTTATTACTATGTGCTTCATACTTATTATTTATTGTCTTTATTTGAACTTATTTTGTTGCTTGCCTATTAGATTCCACACCTTCTAGAGCTTGGTATCAATGCAGTAGAGTTGCTGCCTGTCTTTGAGTTTGATGAGTTGGAATTCCAGAGGCGTCCAAATCCCAGAGATCACATGGTAAACTAGAAAAGTATTATGCTTTGTTTTTTGTGTCAAGGTTTCTTAATGAATCCCTTCCTTATGTACTGTGTATTCCCCAATAAATAAATAAATAATAGTAAAGGGGTTCTGTCTTGCTGTTTACACATGAACTCTGAAGAAACTTAGTGCATGATAACTGAATACATAGGGAAGCACAACAAAGATTTTCATTTTCAGAGTTAATGTACAAATCTTAAAACACCAAGTATGGTTGTGATATGTATTTTTCTTTGATGATTGAATTGAAGAGATCAGAGTATATAACTTTAGCTTACTAAGTGGCATTATATGAAACTGATGGTTGTATTTTTTTCCCAAGATTAATACATGGGGTTATTCGACAATAAATTTCTTTGCTCCTATGAGTCGCTATGCTAGTGCTGGTGGAGGATCAGTTAATGCTTCCCGAGAGTTCAAGCAAATGGTTAAAGCCTTACATTCTGCTGGTATAGAGGTAGTAATGTTAATATTTCCCTAGTGCAACCTTCGAGTGGAAGTATGCTTTACATTGTAATTTCCTGGTCCTCATATTTTATATTATCTAAAGTCTTATTTATATACCTCTTGGCTCTTTCAATAAATCTTATCCATATGCAGGTTATTTTGGATGTTGTCTACAATCATACTAATGAGGCTGATGATGCCATTCCTTACACTACTTCATTTCGTGGCATAGATAATAAGGTAATTTCAATAATGCCAACTTTCTCTCATATCACAATTCTACAACAATTAAAAAAAAATCCTAGTGAGTTTCTCTCTCAAGTTGTTCACCTGTCATTGGAATTTTGGAAACACTATTTTTAGCTTTGGGTTCATCTATCCACTAACAATTTTTTCTGTGATGTGAGTTATATAGAATGTTGAAAAATGAGTTGCTTTTTCTTTATGAAAACTTTCTGCATTTCTACAGGTTTATTACATGCTGGACAATAATGGGCAATTGCTGAACTTCTCTGGCTGTGGTAATTTTATATTTTGGGTCTAACCATTGAGATTCTATCCTTGCAGCTTTATTCTTATAAATTTACAACTGCATTCACATATTGTTAAGTTATACTATTGAACATATTTTGTTAATTTTGTGGGTTTTCTATATTAATGATATTGTATATACATGTGATGGCACTTGCTCTCCCTCTGGGTAGAAAATCAGCCAATCATAAATCTAAAGAACTTATTTTGCAAACAAAACAGGCACCATTCATATGATATTGTACATTGGTGTAACATGGACAATTAGGAAACAAAAATAGTTGCCAGTAGGAACAACAATAGCACATGAATAGCCAGACAGCTGTAATAGATAGCATGTATGTTGTCCATGAGGCTGGTCCCAGTCCAAGTTACCTAAATCCAAGTTTTCTTCAGGCGCTTGCTAAGGGTCAGGCTTGGGCCTAAGGCTGTGAATAGTCCAGGAATAAACCCATACAAATTGCACTTTTTGTACTAGGGAAAATTTGAAGAAATTTGGTGCAAGTTGCAACTGAGGACTTTTTTTTAAAAGAAAAAACAGAGCAAAAGAACTGATGCATTTCAAAGTAATTATTTTTTTTAGACAAGGGTGTTTTCATCGTAAATCCTAGTACTCACATTTTTATTGTGTATACACTAACAGAAATAACTATTTTGTGAGAAAATTGACACGAGGAACAAAGGCTAAGAAAAAATGAAGAGAACAGAGATCATAAATATTTACAAAGTTGTGTAAATATAGTAATGGGTTAGGCTTTTGGGTTTGCCTATGTCAAGCCTAGGCTTGCCTATAAAATGGTCTAGGCCCAATATTTGGCTTGGACTGAAGTGTGTTAAACCCAAAGCTAGGCATGTCTGGCCAAGCCCACTAAGCATGCAGGTAGCCAAACTCCAGAATCCACATTTGTAATGGAAAGAAATCAACATGAAAACGAACGACAATTTCACCAAATTGTTGGACTACTTTTGTTAATGCTCAAAGTGTCAGGATGTATCTTCACTTCTACTGAGAGTCAAGAGACCTGAAACTATGTAGTATGTGTTTCCTTGTTACCTTTCAATGGAACCTTGTGCAACACCAGGGTACTCTTAAATTTCATGAACAACTTGCAAACTATTTCTTATTTTTCACAACATACACTAGCAGCTCATTATGTGGAGCTGTGCTTTTTTGTCTCTGAGAAGTGAGAACATTTAATATGCAAAACTTTATTTCTGTGACTATTTTGAAAATTAAAAGATATCAAATTATCAATATTTAAAGTTTTCTCACTGGGAGTGAATGTTTATCCACAGGAAATACATTGAATTGTAATCATCCTGTGGTCATGGAGCTAATTCTTGACAGCCTAAGACACTGGTATGGACTACTTATATAAAATGTTAATTTTATGATTCTGAATTTGTATATGCCTTGATATATCTCGATTTATTTCATAAAAAATTTAATTCATTGAATACCAGCTTCTCCATGTTCATTTGTATCTCACGGAATTAATATACCATAATTTATAGTTTTCTGGTTTCTTAAACTGATACATGTTCATGAAGCTCTCCATATTGTCAAGATTTCTGTATGTTCTCCCCCTTTTCTGTGATTCTCTTATACTAAGTAATCAACAAATGCTGGCTTGTTTGCAATCTGCATCAGGGTCTGGTAATGTATGACCATTGCTATTAATTTTTTGAAATGAAAGGACTCATCTTTTAGCATTGGAAGTACTATCATTTATAAACTAAGTCAATATTTTCTTTTAAGTTCCTAATTATTGAAGCACTATTGTTATTTTAATAATATTTTTACTTTATTGCAGGGTCACCGAATACCATGTGGATGGATTTCGATTTGATCTTGCAAGTGTCCTGTGTCGAGGAATTGATGGCTCCCCCCTCAATGCACCCCCACTTATTAGGGTAAATAATTAATATGCACAAGCTATATTTAATGAGTTCAGTTGTCATTTTCTAGGACACTGGGTATTGTGCTTATCAGTTAGTTTAGTTCAGCCATTTGAGATCACAAGCAATCCGAAACTACTGCCAGACATGAGTTGGACATTCATGTCAGACATAATGCAACACTCTAAAATTTCTAGACATTTTAGATTTCCATTGCACTTACTCTATTAGTGTCCATGACTTTTAGCTCTGGACTGATGTAATTAGTTTTACTTTGGGGCTAATAGAACTAGACCTATATATTGTGTCAAACTGAACGAATCCAAACTGAAAGCACTCGATTTAAGCCTCTGGTTTAATGGGTTTTGGAAATATAAAGAAAAGTCCGTACAGCTTTTAGTAGTTTAAAGAAATAAATAAATAAGAATCCAAAATTTTATCATAGGATGTTAATATAACTTGACCTGTATATTGTGTTGGACTGAACAAATCCAAACTAGAAACAGTCAATTTAAGTCTCTAGTTTCATGGACTTAAGACACCTAGAGTTCCTACAGCTTTCAGTAGTCTAACTAAATAAATGAGAGTCCAAATTTTATCACTGGTTGTTAATAACATTCCAAGCCATTCATTACAGGGAGAGCTTGAGCAACTTAAGTATCTGCAAATTTGCAGCTTTACCTATTCACAATGGTACTGGGATTGGGGTGGTGGAAGCTTGCAGAGTGTTAGCTAAACAGATGGATAAATAGTGGTGACATTAAGATGACTAATTTGATCAACAAGGCAGCAAGTAAAACTATATAAAGTTGTGAAAGGAATTGTTTGGCCAAATTGGCACACACAATGGCAAATTTCCCCCTATGCAAAATTGAGAAAGGAACTGATTTCAATTCCACATGAGCTGAAAGCCTGAAATCAATTAAAGGATTTGAAAACAAGCCTGTCATACAAAAGCGATACAGGAATAAAATGCTAAATGAAAAATCTGGCTTTTTGCTCCTTTCAGAAACATTAATGGGCTAAAAGTGCACAATTTCAGGGCACATTATCTTCATATAACCCTCCAAACCTTGAATACCTTCGCATCAGATGGAAATTCAAGGCTATCCTAGTTAGAAATTGCAAGCCAAAAGGAGCTAAGCAACTCAATGAAAATTTGAGTCAATTAGAACCTGAATTTGAGTCTGTTTGGTTGTTGATCAGTTTTGGTTGATTTGGTTTTATCTAAGTTGATTAGTTTTAAACACACCTACAATTTATAGATTTGAAGACAACAATGAGTATTAGTTTTCTCCCTCATCCAGAAAATTGAGAATTTATAAATTTTAATGTTTTAGTCAACTAATTTTTATGTTCTTTTGCAGGCTATTGCTAAAGATGCAGTATTATCAAGATGTAAAATTATTGCAGAGCCTTGGGATTGTGGAGGTCTCTATCTTGTTGGGAGTTTTCCAAATTGGGATCGGTAATATTTTTGTTATTAATGTTTCTTATTTTTTTAGTGAATATTTATTTTTATGAATAATATTGAGCTCTAACGTAGCAGTAAAGTTGCACCTTGGTGATCAGTTGGTCATGTTGACGAGCTTTCGGCCTGATCAAAAGCAAACAATTTCACCAATGCAGGCTTCATGATCTTTGTGATTTTGATAGTGTATAGGTTACTAGTTTAATTTTTTATTCAGTGGCTTGCTATCATGATATTTGCAATTATTTGTTTTTTGTGGTTGTGACCTTCATCACTGGCAACTTTGCAGTGATTATGTATGAAAGCACACCACAAATTGTATAACATAAAAATCATCACAAAAGTTACTTTAATTCTGTCATTAATTACTTAAGGTTGTGGCCCTGTTTTTAGTTCCTCTGCATGAAATGGTCACTCCAACGGCATGTGATCTATGTTTTTGCCAATGGTCAACATATGAACTGCACCGATATGATTTTATTTTTAATGCCTATTAGATGATTTCAAGGGCATTATCTCCGCACAAGTACTGGGAATTAGTTCTTCCGTGGAGAAGTTAATCTATTTTAAAATAAAAAGCCTGTTTTCTTCATTAATGGTTTGTGTTTGATGTAGGTGGGCTGAATGGAATGGGAAATATCGTGATGATGTACGAAAATTTATTAAGGTAATTCAAAGAGACTAAGAGTAACAAGATACTTAATTTAAATTGATCATTTGATCCAGATTGTCTGACCTCTCTTTTGGTTTGTTAGGTACTATAATTTGCATAAGGTTGCTGGCATGCTAGAAAAAGGAAACAGAAATCATTAATCATCTGTCTCCTATCAATATTATGTTTGGGGAGTAAGAAATTCAGATAGAAAAACTGACGGGCTTTGTAATATGCTATGATTTGATTTGTGACTAATTTTGATTTTTTCCTTCTTTGTTGTTTCCTTTTAAAAAGGTAGCTGACAGGCTAGTAAAAGGAAATAGAAATAAACTGTCTCCGATCAAAATTATGTTGTTTGGGGAGTAAGAAATTCAGATGGAAAAACTGATGGGCTTTGTGATATGCTATGATATGATTTGTGAGTTATTTGATTTTTTCCTTCTTTGTTGTTTCCTTTAAAAACATGTCCTAGGGTGATTCTGGTGTGAAGGGGAGCTTTGCAACTCGTGTTTCTGGGTCTTCTGATCTTTACAGTGTAAGCTGCTTATAGATTTGTATGTTTGTTGACTTTATGTGTTTGATATCATGTTGAAGACCAATTCTCCAAAAGCGTAAGCTGTGAACTAAGAGGCCTGAGAATGGCTTTATGGTCTAAAAAGTAGGAAATTGAACTTTTGGTGGTATAATATTAGATTAAACTACTGTAAATTATTCTCAAGTCACATCAAGCATAAATATATAAATATAAGGTTGAATTTTCTCACATCTTATCATCCATGCCCTTTTTATGCTGTATCAAGTTAATGTATTGAAATTATTGATCTAAGATATATTGTAGCTGATTTTTACCTTAATTTCATGAATTGCTATACTCTGCTATATAAATAATCCTATAATGATCGCCTCCTGCCTTCGTTTGTTTGTCTTACAGGTGAACAATCGGAGGCCATATCATGGTATTAACTTTGTTATTGCACATGACGGATTCACCTTGCGTGATCTTGTTTCATACAATTTCAAGGTACCTCTTAATTATTTTCTTGAATTTATTGTTCATCAAAACCTAGTATCTTTCTTGGTTCTTGGTTTTGTAGCACAATGAAGCCAATGGGGAAGGTGGAAATGACGGAAGCAATGATAATTTTAGTTGGAATTGTGGTTTCGAAGGTAATTTCCAAATTGCAATGCATTATTTGCTCTCTACAGTTTAGCTATGCTTGTTTAGCAATGTGGATTTGCTTTTTTTGGGAATGTGGACCTAACACAGTTATATCTATGTTTAACTTACAAAAGTAACCAGCTACAAATACAATTATGACCTTTACCAATTTTTCTTTGTTAGGAAGTGATTGAAATTTATTTTCCTTTTACTGAAAACTGTTAATTATCTCTATTTGTTTGTCAGGGGAAACTGATGATGCTAGTATAAGAGCTTTGCGATCACGGCAAATGAAAAACTTCCATTTGGCATTAATGATATCTCAGGTACATACTTGGATTACATTTTGGCATGCTTCATTTGTTTGTTAACAGAAAATTGTGTTTGGAATCCAAACTGTCTTTTCCTGGTTGCATTTATCGAATTTTGGCTAATTTGTCTTTGCAGCATTTTTTTGGGTTAATATGCAAATTATCTTCAACTTTGGCTCTTTAACAAATAACCCCATATGGTTTCAATTTGGCAATTAACGTGTTGAAAATTTCAAGTTTCAACAGATGACAAAGGAATATTTATGAGTTCTTGGGAATGAAAGAGTAAGTGGTATTTTTACCAAAAAATTTAGTTATTTGCCTTATTAAATGATCTAAAAAAGGGTAACGTAGTATTTTTACCGCAATAAAATAAAATGAAAAATTCTAGGAATACACTCTTTTGAACGCACTCCCTCATATTGGTTGAAATTTATGAGAAATCACAAACTTTTGTGGGTCCCATATCCTATTTAATGACTCTCTCCCCTGATTTTATAGTTTTCAATGAATTTTTTAACCAATAAGTGAGAGTGTGTTACAAGGAGTGTGTTCCTGGCATCTCAAGTAAAATTAACTCGGATAAGTTAGAATTCCTCGTCCTTCATGAAAACAATTTTATTGTAAAACATAGCTAAAAGGCATTACTGGGAAACATTGTTTAATGGGATGTTATTTTTTAAAAAGTAAACCAAACATGGGAAACAAAGTATCCCAACTTCAGATTCCTTGGAAACTAAAAAAATTTCTTGCACCAAACGCTCCCTTAATGGTTGGTAGTTGCTACTGGCTATATATTAAAGTGCGATAATTGACAAATTTAAAGTTAAAACCACAGCTCTGTGCAAGGGTCAAACTTGATTGGGGAATATTTGCATATTAACATTTTTTATATAACTATAGATGCAGTTTAGATGTTTATAATGTATTACTCTGTTTTCTCGATTAATTTTCCTTTTTAAAGAAAACTAGAAGCACAAATATATGATTTTCATTTTTTTGTGCTATGCTACCACTGAAACCATAATGATTTTACATTTTGTAATGAATGACCAGGGTACACCAATGATGCTAATGGGGGATGAATATGGCCATACTCGCAATGGAAATAACAATAGTTATGGGCATGATACTGCCGTTAATAATTTTTTGTGGGATCAGGCAAGCTTATAGCATCCCTTTTGACCGCTTCCTACTAGAGACTATTTCTTAATGCATTATCTTTCTGCTAAATAGTTGGATGCACGGAAGAGTGATCACTTCAGGTTTTTCTCAAATGTGATAAAGTACCGGCATGCACATGAAGTATTCAATCATGAAAGTTTTCTCAGCAAGGTAAAAAAATTTGCTTCACATTTTAATAAGATAATATAATATGGTAAACATCGCTGTAATTTTATTAAAACAGACATACACAGATACACTGCCATTTATTCTTATGCAACAGTTTTTATTTTGCAGAACGACATAACATGGCATGAAGACAATTGGGACAATCATGACAGCAAATTTCTTGCATTCACGTAAGAATATATGCATATGTTTATTTGAGAATCGAGATAGAAAAGTCATGTTGTATTTTTAGTAATTCTTTCACACAACGGGGCTCCTCAACAACCTCAACCCTACATGGAGATATCATCTTGGTCTTGGAATATAATTTATGCATAATGTGCAATGCTTAATATAATGGAAAAAACAGAGTTTTTCTTGATTTTTTTCCCTCTGCTTTTAAAACATTCTTATTAGTGAATATTTATTGCTCATTATCGGAGTTAACTGAAACTGACTTGCTTTCCCCTTTGTGCTTGTGTTTGTGCATGTGCACGCAGGCTTCATGACAGGAGCGGGGGAGATATCTATTTGGCATTTAATGCTCACGATTACTTTGTCAAAGTTCTGCTGCCGACACCTCCAAAAAAGAGAAACTGGTTCCGTGTGGTAAGTTTTTCCTTCTCGCTCGGGGCATTTCCAAAAATACCTTCTTTCAACTTGCATACATAATTACAATGCTTAGACATAGAGCACTATTTATACCCATTAAGAGTTGAGGAGCAAACTTGGTTCCCAGAGGAAGACAAAGGTTTGGGCACCATTTAGGAGTAGGGTCTAACCATGGTATTTCATGTCCGAAGGGGATTAGCTTTACATCCAAGGCGATACCTTGTATATCAAACAAGAAAAAGTATTTTGTTTTTTACATGAGAATAAACCATAAATTTGGTTCTTGAAGTATCGCCCTTTCTCCTAGATAGTCTTTAAAACTGATGAAATTATATATGTAGTCCGTAAAGTTTTTTAAAAATTATGCTACATAGTCACTCAAGTATTTAAAAACTCTTAAAATTAAGAATTCTGGACGCGTATGCAGGTGGACACTAATCTCAAATCACCGGATGACTTTGTCCTTGATGGTGTCCCTAACGTAGGAAACACGTACAATATAGCTCCATACTCCTCCATTCTTCTTGAGGCGAAGTTTTGATTGCAGAAGCTGTTGTATAAAAACGAAAAAGAGAAAAGCACTAGAAGACGTATATGCATATAAAACAAAAGATAACTGCATCTGCATGGGAAGTGTAGTTCAGCTAGGTCAAGGGGAACAAAAGCGGAAGAGGAAAAATCTGAAATCTTATCATTTCCAGAATGGAGCATGGCATGGAGTTGGGTTACAAGCTACCTGAGACCTGTCTTATGAATTTGGTTAATCATCACCACTTTATCTATACATATATTGTAAATTTGATCTGAGTGTAATAAATGTCATTATCTATCTATATTCATTTAGTATTGTTTACTTTGTAAATTTGGCTTTACTGGAATAAATGTTATTAATTTATATTGAATTGACTAAATTTAATAATTCCCTTTCATGGTTACATGATTATGACGAAATTAGTTGGAAAGCTAGTTAAAAGTTAAAAATTGGTAGTTAAAAATTGAAGTTTAGTTTATTAAATTTTAAGTATTTGGTAAAATTAGTAAAGTAGTTAAAAAGTATAAAATAATTAAAAATAATAAAATTATGATTATTTAAAAAAAGGTAAACAAGAAATTTGATATTTGATAAATATAAATATATTCAGATAAAAAGAAGAAAAAATAAAAAATTAGAAGCTAAAGTTTAAAAAAATGTTATTTTAAATAGCGTTTAAAAAATGTTAAAAATTATTAAAAAAATAAAAATTATTAAAAAAATTATTTATGAATTTTTTAATTAGTAAAACAGTTATAAACCAATTGAAACATAGCTTATATATTTTGAACTCAATTTGTTTATTTGATGACCAAAATTTAAGTCTTGCCAAGTCTCAAAGTTTCATTTCAAAATTAATTAATTAATGGTGAAATCTAGATAAATGCTTTCTACTTCTCTTTTCATTGGTTGTCTTGATGTACTCAATAATTTTTTTTCAAAGTTTAAGAGTATTTAATTTTTATACTAATATTATAAAATGAGGATTGTTTACCTTATTAGTTTTGGACTAGAAATTGAGGATTAGTTAAAATGTGTATGACACGTTGGTTTCTTATGTAAAGAATTTATTTATATTGCTATAATTTAATTAGACGACAAATCTATAAAAAAAATTGTTAAAGACATTTAAAAAATGAAGTTGCTTAGTTGTTCAGTAACAAGTAACAATACCATTTGATGGCAGAAAGAATAATTAATCCATTTATTTCAAAATTAGATTAATTATTCTAATATTAGCTTAATTTATAAATTATAAATAAATATAAAACTTTCCTTTTAACTAAAAATATGAAAAGAAAAGAAAAATGTGGAACGTCAGTTTCAAGTCATCTCTGTCTCGTTTTATTAAATATTAGAAAAATGGAACCATGGTAGATTTATAAAACTGCAGAGTGGCATTTCTGGGAATTCACGAAATTCGACCGTTGGTCGCACAAATTCAAAAAAACACACCGTTATATACAACTATTCCTCTCTCAGACCCTGAATCCGACCCTTCTCGCTCTCTCTCTCTCTCTCTCTCTCTGCAACCCTCCGAATGGCCGACAACACCGAAGAACAACAACACAACTCAACTCGATCATCGATCATGGAGTGGAAGCAGATGCACCCCCTCCACCAAATCGCGGAAACCCCCACCCACAAGCTCCTCCTGAAGCAGTGGCTCAAAGAGGAAGAACTCATCAACAACCGCATAGCGTTAAAAGAGACCCAAATAGATTCAACCCGCAAAGAGATCACCACACTCTACATCTTCTTCTTCCTCTTCCACTCCACAACCCTCATGCTCCTCTTCAACTCCTCATCATCTTCATCTTGTCATAGATCATGGGTCCCATCACTCTGCTCTCTGTTGTTCTCGCTGGGCCTCATATGGGCCTTGCGGTACAAGAGCGACGTGGAGGCCCACGTGGAGAAGATGCTGCAGCGGGAGAAGGAGGACAAAGGGTTGCTGGGGAAGTGCGTTGAGGAGTTGAAGAAGAAAGGCTTGGAATTTGATTTGTTGAAGGAGGTTGATGCGTTGAGGAGGGCCAAGAGTCTGAGGGTGGAGAACAAAGAGGTTCGGAAATGGTCCTCCAGGGACTTTGTTTCTTTGTTCTTCTTCTCTATGGCTTGCATCTCTCTTGCTCTCACAAGAGTCATCTTGTGCACTTAGATAGGATTTGGGATTGGAATAATTGTGTACTTAACTTATTACTATTTATTTGGTTTTGGGTGTAGATTTTTGCTATGTATCAATTATTAGTATTTATTGTTGCAAGGGAGGGGGGCAGGTGCAGAATGTACTGTTCTGCTTTTAATTATGTAATTTGAAAATACTAAGATGAACTTTTGGAATAAAAGTTATAATTCTGTTTCGATTTTGAGCGTGGTTGCAAGAGATGGAAGGTGGAAACAAGATGTAAATCATGTGTTCTGTTCTTCTTATTGCAAATTGATGCAAATGAATTTGAGATTTTGGTGTTAGTCTTTTATTATTGCTAGGGTGGCAGGTGAAGATCCATTTCTCTAAATATAGTTCCTTTTTCAAAATCTTTATCTTCTGATTTAGTCATTTAGAAACCGGATCTTGCCAGGTTAGTGTGACTAGAAGACTTTCACCTAGGCTGTTACTTTTTTTGTTTCACAGTGCTAACTAAGATTGTGGAAGAGAGTATTGTGTTTTTTAAGGATCAACTAGCACCTCTATGGGATGTCCATACAGAACATGGCTTCGAGGAAGATCCTGTACACGTCGAAAATTGAAAATATACTTAATTTCTACTACTAAGATCCTGCAAATTGAAAGTTGAAAATATTCAAGAGTGCGGTGCTTTCCAAATGACTAGACAAATCTCAGCCCAGCTAACTAACTCCCTCAGACCCTCACTAACAGACACCTCTTGAAATAAAAATGTAAGGCCAATGAGCATGTAGCTCAATTGGTTCCAGTACTACTAGTACTAGTCTTTTAAAAAATAACGGCATTGTCTAGAATAAGAACAGTTTGATGTACATTGTTAAGATATTAAATCAAGCCGTGAAAGTTTTGCTGTTGAAATATTAAGAATGTACCCATCGCCAATAGAGAAACTACTGCACCGCCTGAACAAATATTCAGTACTGAACAAATATTAAAGGATAACTTCCATATTAAGACTTCTCTACTTTATGTTATTTTACTAGCACGGTACCACTATTTTGCATGTTGTAAAGGAACTAAATAATGGATTATATATTGAATGTAATATCCATAGTACAATATTTACAAAAAAGACACAATTTGAACATCAAAATATCAGTTACTGTATATGATAACAGTGTAGTCTAATGGCATCAAAAAATGAGTAGCAGCAACTCCATGATATAAAAGTTGATGTGAACCAAAAACATATCCAAACATATCATGTTGATCAAGCTAGGAGATGTATGGACAGTAAAGAAATTTTAAAATAATTATTAATTTATGAAAGATTGTAAATGAAGTTGCATTAACCAATTTTTTTTTAAGAGATGTAATGTTTAACATATATGAAATTGCAATAGTTACAATCAAGAGCAATTGAATTAATGTCCAAATTTAACATAAGTATTCTAATTGCATATGTTCCTAGCATGATCATTTCAGTCCGCCCACACAGTAGCATTATATAAATGCACATTTAAAATCAATTAAAAGTATAAAATATATCAACTTGCTTTTCATAGTAAAAAAAAATTCATTCTCATGTATTATATTTAATATATATAATTGATATTATAATATTTTTACACACACACACATATATATATATATATATATATAAATGTTGCAAATGTCTTTCGTCTCTGAATTCTGAAACTGCACGAGGTCTATTGGTAATTTTAGTATTCCATTTGAAGCACAAATACACAACAATATTTGCTTCATAGATGCGGGTACTGCCAAGTTGTTGCCAAAACAGAGCCAATTGGTGCAAGACTGCACATACACTTAGTTTTCACATACTCATTATGATACTCACACACTTTACACTTTGGTGTTTCACACATTCTCACTCTTTAGAAATATGCAAACTGAGATATCACAATTTTACTGAATGTATTCTCTGCTGAAATTCATTGATAATGCATAATATTTATACAACTCAAGATCCCTATTGATTTGGATAGACTCTAACTACTTTAGCTTTTTTTCCTCTAACAAACTAACTGAATTATCCTCCTAATTCAGATTAGTCATAGATTGTACACCTAGTCTACTTCTTAGTTCTACAAACTTAGCATTCTTTAAAGGCTTGGTCAAGATGTCAGCTATCTGCTCCTCTGTTCTGCAATGTTGCAACACCAATCTATCATTGCCAACTTGATCACGAAGGAAATGATACTTGGTCTCAATATGTTTGCTTCTGCAATGAGCAATAGGATGTTTTGCCAAATCAATTGATGACTTATTGTCAATCAATAGCTTCACTGGTTTGGCCTCTCTAAGCTTCAATTCCTCAAGCAAGGTTTCTAACCACAGAGCCTGACAAGCTCTTACTGAGGCAACAACATACTCAGCTTCACAGGATGACAAAGCAACAATATCTTGCTTTTTTGAACACCAAGAAATTGATTTTTCACCAACCATGAACACATAGCTTGTGGTACTCTTTCTATCATCTTTATCTCCACACCAATCTGAATCACAGTAGCCAAGTAATTCAGCTGCACCTCCATTCAACCTGTTAGGATACAATATGCCAAAATCTAGAGATCCTTTAACATATCTAAGGATTCTCTTGGCTGCAGTAAGATGAGATACCCTTAGATGCTCCATATATCTACTTATCACACCAACAATATAGGCTAAGTCAAACCTAGTGTTGCACAAATACCTTCAAGAACCTATTATTTGCTTGTAGTGAGTAGGATCTACTACTTCATCAATGTCATCCTTCTGTAATCTGATTCCAGTCTCTGCAGCTATACAAACAAAGTTACAATTCATCATACTGAACCTCTTCAACACATCTTCAGCATACTTCTTTTGGCTCATGAAAATACCCTTGCCTGTATAAGTAAGTTCAATGCCAAGGAAATAGGATAGCACCCCTAAATCACTCATGTCAAATTCTCTCATAATTCTGGTTTTGAATTCTGCAATTTCCTTTTCATTGCTTCCAGTTATCAATAGATCATCAACATATAGGCTTACTATTAGTATGCTTGTTGCTGTGGAATGCCTAACATACACTCCATGTTCTGTGATGCACTTGACAAATCTCAATTGCTTTAGAAAGCCATCAATTCTCATATTCCAGGCTCTTGGAGTCTGTTTTAGGCCATACAAAGCCTTCTTCAACTTATATACTTTGTCTTCATGCCCTTTTACTTTATAGCCAAGAGGTTGGGAAACATAAACTTCTTCTTCTAGTGGCCCATTTAGGAAAACAGATTTCACATCTAATTGGTATAATGACCAACCTTTGAAGCTTGCCAATGCAATTAACAAGTCTTATTGTTTCAATCCTTGCAACAGATGCAAAGTCCTCATAGAAATCCAGGCCAGGTTTATGCAAGAAGCCTTTAGCAACTAACCTAGCCTTATACTTAGCAATGTCACCATTAGGCTTGACTTTTGTCTTGTAAACCCATTTTACATCAATAGGTCTCTTCTGTTTTGGCAAAGTTATCAATTCCCAAGTCTCATTCTTCTCAATTGATTTGAGTTCTTCTAGCATGACATCTCTCCAATTTGGACTCTCCATAGCCTGCTCAAAACTGACAGGCTCAGTTTCAGCTAACAGTGCAAAATGCATAAGCTCACCTTCTGTTGTGATTGCAGAATCAGGAAACAGCTTATAATCATGCAACCTTGGTGGTACATGTCTTTCTCTTTGTGACCTTCTGATATGAGTTTAAACCACAACTTCCATATTGTTCTGATCATCATCAAGACTCACAGTAATACTACCAACATTGCTGTCAGTCTTGCTTTCTTCCCAATTCCAGCTCTTCTTTTCATCAACCACAACATCATTGTTATCACAATTTTCTTCTTCTTAGGATCAAACAACTTGTAGGATCTAGTTGAATGATACCCTAGAAGGATCATCTGTTTAGCTCTATCATCAAGTTTATTTCTAAGTTGTTCAGGTACATGCCTATAGCATAATGAGCCAAAAATTCTAAAATGACTGGCATTAGGCCTTTTACCTGACCATGCTTCCTCTGGAGTCATACCCTACAGCCTCTTGGTTGGACTTCTATCCAAGATGTAAGCTGCAGTAGCCACTGCTTCACCCTAGAAATAGGCAGGCATCTTCTTTACTTTTAGCATACTTCTTGTCATGTCAAGAAGAGTTATGTTCCTTCTTTCTGCTGTTCCATTATGCTGAGGTGTATATAGAGCTATCACTTCATGTATGATTCCCTCTTGGTCACAAAATTTTTGAAATTCATGTGAGACATACTCATCACCTCCATCAGTTCTCAGTACTTTAATTAGCTTTCCACTTTGTTTTTCAACTATCAATTTGAACTTTTGAAAAACATTAAACACTTCACTTTTTCTTTTAATGAGATACAACCACATCTTCCTTGTAAACTCATCAATAAAGGAAACAAAGTAGTTATATCCACCAAGAGAAGTTACCTCAAAAGGTCCACATACATCTGAGGAAATTACTGCTAGCTTTTCAGTTGTCCTGATGGGAATTTCTGACTTGAAGGACTTTCTGGTTTGCTTGGACTCACAGTAGTCAGAACATACTTCATTTGGCTGCACAATTGAAGGAAGACCTTTGACCATATTCTTGCTCTTCAATAGGCTTAAACTTCTGAAATTCAAATGTCCAAGCCTTTGATGCCACAACCAAGTCTCACTGCTGCACTAACTAGCCAGACAATGATGCTGCATGACTTGAACACCAATCTTGAAAGTTATATTTTTTGACAGAGAAGCTTTCAAAATTAGTCTCCCTTTACTATCAAACACCGTTAAATGATTGTGCTCTATCTTTATTGAGTCGCCTTTCTCCAGTAATTGACCAAGACTCAGCAAGTTAGTCTTCATGTTTGGGACATAGAGAACTTCAGTTATGGCAGCCTGTTGACCATTCTTCTGTTGGATCATCACTTTCCCCAATCCCTCAGTAGTCACAGTGCTGTTGTCAGCAAATTTTACCTTATTCTTTACACTTTCATCAAGGTTTGTGAACCATTCTTGATGACCAGACATATGATTTGAACACCCTGTATCAAGATACCACAAATCAGATTAGTCATCTGCTGAGTTTATAGTAGCCATCAATTAAACTTCATCTGATTCAGAATCTTTCTCATGAGCCATTTGTGCTTCTTCTTCTTGCTTTCTTGACACTTTCTTGCATTTACACTAATTTGCATAATTGACATATTTTTTGCAGTTGTAACACTGCACATCTTTCCTTGGAATTCTTCTTTTCTCATTGTTTCTGCTCCTTTCATGTTTCTTGGAGCCTCCATCATTTTGATTCTGCTCAGAATTGCTACCTTGGCCTCTTTCTTGGTTCTTCCACTTGTTATTCTTCCATTTTCCCTTGTAATTCTTTGCTCCATAACCTCATTTCTGTTTGAACTGAGCTTGTAAAGCTTGCTCAGTCTTCACAGAACTCCTCTCATTTAGTCTCAGCTCTCGGGCTTCAAGGGTTGCTTGCAGCTCTTAAATTTTCATTAACCCAAGATCTTTTGATTCTTCCAATACAACAACTATTTGATCAAATCTACTAGTTAGTGTTCTCAACACCTTTTCAATTATTGTTGCAGTTGAAAGTGTCTCACCACAAGATTTCATTTGATTTGGAGAGCTATCAATCTAGTAAAGTAATCACTTACACTTTCTTGATCAATCATTTGCAGTAATTCATATAGCCTTCTTAGGGTCTACAATTTCACCTTTTTTAATTTGTCAATACCACCATAGAATCGAGCCAAGTTGTCCCATGCATCTTTTGCAGTTTCTGCTGTTGAGATCTTCTCCCAATTGTCATGATCCATGCATTGTTGTATCAAGAAGAAAGCCTTGGCATCTTTCTTTAAGCTTACTTGATGAACAACTTTCTGCTCATCTGTTGGATGCCTCCCAAGCTCCTTGACTCCTTCATTCACCACTTCCAATACTTCTTGAAATCGAAAGAGTGCTTTCATCTGCAAGCTTCCTCTATCATAATTTTTTGATGTCAAGATTGGAAGATTCATAGGAACATTTCCATTTGAGGATGTCATGCTTTCTCTCAAGAACTGGGATCTAGAACAAAGCTCTTGATACCACTGATGGTGCAATAATGCACATACGCTCAGTTTTCACACACTCACTATGATACTTACACACTTGTACACTTTTGTGTTTCACACACTCTCATTCTTTAGAAATATGCACACTGAGATATCACAATTTTACTGAATGTATTCTCTGCTGAAATTCATTAATAATGCATAGTATTTATACAACTCAAGGTCCCTATTGATTTGGATAGACTCTAACTACTTTAGCTATTTTTTCTCTAACAAATTGAATTACACCAATACCAATGTGATCTTTAAAGGTAACTAAAAATTGGTATATCATGATTTACAGTAACATCAAATGAAAAAAAAAAGAATATAAACTTCAATGTCAACAATTGACATCAAGATGAGTTCTTACAAATATGACTTGCACCAAAGGAGATCAAAATGGTATTTTGGCCTTATTTTTTTTCGATCCTGCTAGTGGATTCTGCTGGTGGGATACCATCCCTGTTTTATTGTAGTAGAATTCAACAGGAACATGATAGGTTTTCCAAGTTAGATTCAGATAGTTTTTTTTCATGGGTTTGGTGCATGTCTCCCGTACTTTTGTGATTACTCTTTTGACTTTCTTTTATTTAATAATAATATTTCTTGATGAGCTGTTGTTGACCTCTAGGATTTAGAGTGTTAACCTTCTTGTAATTTTGGGTTTTATGGCGAGGCTTGCATTCCTTAGTTAAAAAAAAAAAAATTGTGAATCTAACTTTACATATTTAGAATTAGATTGGATTGTTTTTATTAATAAAAAAACCATAGAAAGATAGTTTACTCAATAAAATTTGATTGACTTAATTTTAAAATATTATTATCGAAGTTTGAAATTGAGGGTTTTTTTTTTATGTTACAAGTGAAAAGTATCTTTTCACTTTACAATGGTGCTATCTAGTACGAGAGAAAAAATCACACATTATTATTTTTTTCAAAATAAATGTTCATTAAAATAATTAGATAATTTGAAGGAAAAAAAATTAAATGAAAATCACCTATAGTGTGTTTGTTATAAAATTTGTTTCGTAACATTTTTTTTCATCCACTTGAAATGTGCAAAATAATTTGATATTGTCTTTCAATCAAATGATTTTTAAGATAATTTTTATAAAAATAAATAACTTATCATAAATCATAATTTTTTATTGAATAATGATGCAAAAGTACAAAGTCTTTCTTCCTATTAATTTAAACTAAATTAGATAGTATAAGTTAAATTGAACTGATTAAACAGTATCTACCAAAAAACTGATTAGACAGTTAATAAAAAAGTAAAAAAAATTAATTCAAATAATTGCTTTCCTAAAAAATTGATGATTGGAATCTAACCCGGAAATAAACCCAAAAGAAATCCTACGTTTTTGTGATATAATGAGGCAAAAGCAAAAGTGAAACGCGTTGTGAAGAGCGAGAGAGAGAAAATTTGGGATAGGATACTTATTTAGCATAGGTGAGGATAAAAGGTAGTGATTAATGAATCTTGTGTGTTGTTACGAACGATTAAGACTTGTTTATAACGCTTGGTTTAGCGCGGTTGACTCGGCACTCGGCAGGACCCATCGAGAAAAGAAAAATAAAAACATTCTCCACTTATCAATACGAACCAACCAAACTCATATATATACCACCCCTTCACCTGCAACCCTTTTCATATTCTTATTCTTCTTTCTCATAACGTTGCACCCTTTCTCTTTTCTCTCTCTCACAATGGCCAAAACACCCATCTTCTTTTTCTTCATGTTACTCACTACCTCCTCTCTCGCTCAATCTCCGTCAGGTTCCCCCGCCGCAACTCCCAAAGCCTCGCCGTCGCCGCCACAGGCTGCCGCGCCCAAATCCTCTCCTCCAACCACATCCTCCGCTCCCCCACCCACCACCACCACCACCCCTCCTCCACCCGCTCCCGCTCCCGTTTCAAAAACCGCTCCGGCCTCTTCTCCGCCGTCCCCCAGCCCTTCCTCCTCCTCCTCCGGCCCCACCGCTTCCTCTCCTTCTAACTCCCCCACCGACTCTCCTCCCGCCCCCGTGTCTCCCTCCGACTCCCCCGTCGCCTCCGGCCCCGCCGTAGTCAGCGACGGACCCGCCGAAGCCCCCACCGCTCTTGGCCCCAGCAGCCACGCCCACCTCCGCAGAGTCTCCGCCTCCGGATCTGTCGCCGCCGTTGCATTCGCCGCCGCGGCCGCCTTGCTGATGTAGATCCAGTAGTTAGGGTTTTATTTTACGTTTATTGTTTATTAGTAGTATAAATATTGGAGTACGAGAGTTTGTTTAAAGACACTGAACATTTTGTTTTTATTATAATCATCATTAGTGAGTGAGTGGTGGGAGATCAGATCATGTTGATAGCGACTTCTGGGAGATCTTGTTCTTTCGCTGGATAGCTTTCCCTCTCACACTCGGATTACCATTATTAATATCATCATCTTTATTTATTATTTGCTTTGTCTATGGGTTTATTTGGCATGATTAACACAAATCGAGTTTTGCAAATTATCGGTGCGAGAGTTGAGGACCAACGTGTGGCGTGATTAACAGATTAAAATATATAATTAGGAGTTCGACTTTTGGACTTTTGTGTATAGAAAAATCAGTTCCTTCAATTTTCAGTATCTCAAGAGGTTTGTCTTTAGTTGTAACTCTAGAAAAATAATACACTTGTTATGAAAAAGAAAAAAAGAGAGGAGGATTTGAGGGGGAAAGCAAGTTTCACGATTCATGGGAGGAACAAGTTTTTGTCGTGTTTTGGAGTCTGTAAACGTAAGCCAGTGACAGCTGGTGGGGGAGGGTTCTTCTTTTTCGGGTTCTTTTTAATGGTTGTGTTCTTTCGGTGGTGTTAATACAAGTGTTGGACTTGGACAAAAAGTACGCATGGAGTTGTCTTTAACAATAACAGGTGTCACATGCAAACGCCTATAAGCGGGCTTTCGCGTGTCACTGACGCATGTGCTACGCGACATATAAATAGCCAAAGATTATCTGCCTCTCTATTTCGCTACAAAAGCCATAACATAAAAAGTCTTTTCTTATTCTCTAAGCTTTTTATTTTATGCACTTTTTATCGCCATAGGAGTAGGACAACTTTGGCACTTGCTTAGTGGGCATGATCATAGCATCCAGGGGTACAAAATTAGAACACACTGGAATAATAGTTCTTTTGTGGTTGATGTCTATAGTCAACATGAAATTTTAGTCTCCCATGAATTTTGGATTTTTTGTAGGAGAAAAGTTATATCTTGCTAATTCTCTCTTCTATTTTACAAAATAAGTCTTAATTTAAGTGAATATATCTAATATACAAGAAATAGTAAAAAGACATTGTGGAAGAATTCAGAATTTCAGATTAATAGTAGTTGTTGTATCTTTACGATTCTCACGGATTCATAGATTCTAAGTTCGGTTAATCTTTTATTACATAATTAAAAAAAATCTAAGTTTGCCTCTGGCCTGATTTTTTCCACCTAAATTAGGAATTAGGGACTCTAGACATTTAATTTAAATTAATTTTTTATTATTTATTTAGTAAATTGCACTATTTATTTGAGTATTTGACTCTAGACTACCAAGTGTTTTGTTTAAGAAAATATAAATAAATGAATGAAAACAAGAAAGAAATAGGACAGAAATAGCGGGTGACCTCTTAACCAAACATATTAACTTTTTCATTTCTTATTTATTTCCTCTTCATTTTATTTTTACTCTACCAAACAAAGGGTAAAACTATAAAGATTATTGTAAAAAAATTATTTTTAAATTAAAAACCTTTATTCATTACAACTATAAAGACTCAAAATAATTAATCTACTTTAGTTTTTGGTTGTATCGAGAAGTTTTAAGTAATTTCAATTTCAAATTCGGCATATTTACGGAAAACAGAATCTTTCAAATTTTCTCCATGTGCACATAATTAGTATGTGCATGTGTGATCAGGCTAGATCTAACGGGTGAAATACTGTAAAGAAAATTTGGATGGTTAACTTCAAATTTACTTTGAATTTTTTTTTAATTAACTTCCTTTTTTTTATATTCCTCATGTGTGAATCACTTAGCTGGTGATTTATTCAGATTTTAAAATAAGAGGTGTTTCTCTTCACCATAAGCCTTTATGCATTAAAAAGAAGCATATATAAAAAAAGAATGAAAGACAAACATGGAAGATTTCCTAGATAATTAATACACTACCACGAGTGACCTGGATTAGTACAAACCAGAAAACAGTGAAAATAATATAAGAAAGAAAGAAAAGCTGAAAGCACTGCCTCTGTCCTGACCGAGTGGGGAAACTTATACCATACGCAAAACATAGTAAGCGATCCACGAAACAATGAACATAGCAACAATTGGTGAGACACTACTCGCTGAAGACGAGTTTGATTTAGTGGCGGTAGTAGTAGAAGTAGTGGGTGTGGCATCAGAAGGTGAAGCCGGATCAGAGGCTTTTCCTGATTTGACAGTGACGGCAAGTTTCATGCCGCCAGAACAATGTCCAGGAACAGAACATATGAAGTAATGAGTGCCTGCAGTTTTAAGCGCAATTGTGGTCGCACCACTACTGTCTGTGCTAATTGAATTCCCTGCGGTGCACGACTTGTAATCGCTCTCTTTAACTTCATCCACTGTGTGCCCAGCTCCATAGTTGAACGCTGTCACATAAATAAATAAATAAAATGCTACATCATCACCCACTTCCTAATTTTAATCTTAATTATAGAAATGTACATGAAAGTGAGAAATGTCATGTATATAAATAATGTGTGTATTTCTCTCCTGACTGAACATGGTCATGTTATAACAAAATGAACATAGTTCTGTTATGTAAAATTTAATGTGAGAGCATCTATATGTTACTACTAGAAGAAGTTTCTTATTCCCTACTTCTTACCGAGACTATCACCCACTGAAAAGGTCTTGCCGCCAGTCCAAGTGCTATAATCAGTACCAATTGCCCAACCTGAAGTATCTCCCACGGTGTAGACGGTTGCGAGGGTTGGCAGGGCCATGTTGATTGCTAGGAACGAGCACAAAACCAAAGCACCAGAGAATGCCATGATTTGGTGAGAGCGAGATAATAATAGGGGAAACAAGGAAAATAGACTACAGAGGAGGCTCTGAAGATGAAGTTAAAGGATGGGTTTGCTTTATATTATCGAAAAGAAGGGGATGCGAGTTGTTGAAAGTTAGGCCCAGTTTGTCGCATTTTGCATGAGGATGACTTGAGTTTCACTTCATACCTAACGCCCAGAAAAGATGGTGTTATTATGAGATATGAAATAGTGGTTGAGTGGAATTATTCTGTTACAATCATAATGCCCTTTGACTAAACAAAACCTTCCAATAGAAACTCATCTGTAGTAGTTTAACATGATCGGTTATGATGGATTGCCAATGAAGTTGTGTAATTTTATACATATTTTCCTTTGCTTGCCCAATATTGGACTATTTTTATGGAAATTCATAGTTCCAATTTTGTAGCTATATATGTTTCGACCATATATACAGTTGGGAAGGTTATGTGTTGATGCTTCAAAGGAACGCTTGTCAACTATATTTTATGTGGGTCCCTCAATACCGTGCATAATTATATAAACACGATCATTTGAAAATGAATTTGCTTACAACCTACTCATTGTGATGCACACAACAGTGCAACTCCTAACGCGTCATATACTATATATTATTATCAATTTACAATAGAAATTTAATAACATTCGACTACGAGTCATATGAAGATTAGGTAAGGCCATAATCATCTGGAATCATGTTATAATTTCTCGATGTATCCTTTTTAATCATGAATGAACTAATAAGTTTCCAACACGTAATAATATATATGGGCATGCTAAAAAGGTACCATTAATAATCATAGTCTTACACATCAACGTTTGTATGGAGGATATCATTGCGTTGTTCTGTATGGCCATTCTTATTGGACATGTACGTAAAGTAAAAGCTTCTACTTTTCTGGGGATTGAAACATTTAAGAAAAAGTATAATTAATAATCGCATGACGTAATTCACATCTAAATTATTTTTATATAAAAATAATAATCTCTTCAAGAATGAGATTAATTTGGCGTTAAGGCTGTTTTCCCGTAAATATGATATTTAAAAGAATTCTCAACCAGGTGAGTAGTTTATATTTTTCCCCCCTTAATCCTTCGTTTATCAGGAAAAATAAATCTTAGAGTAGTTTATATTTGAATATAGGGATATAATTTTACATCTCAAAACAAAATTTGGCTAAACTAAAAGGGGCAATTTACAAAATTGTGTTATTTTTGCTCCAGATTTTCACCAAAGGGGGAGGTGGTGAAATAAAACTTCTAGTCATCCAATGGAAGGTTCAAGTGTTGTCAATTGTCACGCAAAATATTAAGTTTCGTTTGTTGAGATTGCTTTGGAGGTAAGTAAAAAAGTGCAAACCAGCAGGAAAAAAATATGGAGAACGTGGCAACGGAGAGAAGTGTTTCTTTGTGGCGACAGAAAATGGGGTTTGGGAAAGAATGTGACATCTGAAATCTTGATCTTAACAGCTTACCAAACATAAACATGGTGACTAATTAAAGTTGAGTAACACGTTAAATTAGTCTCTAGAAACTAGAATCATAATAACCGGTTAACTTAATCCTTTCTCTTAAAAGGTTAATTTAATCCTTAACATTATAAAAGTATTTTAATCTTTGAAGTCACTATGTAATTGTTATTTGAATTATATTAAATGATTAACATTTATTGTAACGGTTAACATAAATGATAGTTGTTTATATCCCTTAAGTAAATTATATTGTTCAAATTATAGTCATGAGTATGAAATAGATAATGTTAAGAGAAAAATATTTACTATTGATATAAGTGATAACAGACTTATATTTCTTAACTAAATTTTTCATGATTTGAATTATGACCATGAATATAGAATAAATTATATTGAACGAAGAATATTTGCATTCATAAGTCTTCAGGAAAGATTAGTTGACGGTGAATACTTTGTCATTGCAACAATATCATGGTAAAAAATAATGATTAACACTTAATAATTTTAACAAAATAAAATGGCATTTTTTAATTTCATGAATTAAATTGACTTATACTCATAATTTTAGGAACTAATTTAGTATATTACTTATAGTAAAAAGTCTGAAACCTGGTCTCATGGGCTCCTTTGACAGGGAGGCTCTTACCTCTTAGTGACGAGCCCATTATGTAAAATAAAGCTGCAAAGGTTGGGACTGTTAGGTCCCCTAGTCTATGCCCAACTACTTATTGTGCTTTTAGTTAATGTCATGGCAACAATCATAACAGTTAAAGGGGTTCCACTTTCCAGTTATTCAGCTGAACTTTATCAGCAAAGGAAACAATATTTATGTAGTATAGCACTCCTTGAAACTTGACATGAGATGAAAAAATCTATTCAATTTATCATATCTTAGATGTAATTAGAATCAACACCGCATTGTTACAATCTTGTAAATTTGCTCACCATATATCGAATAGCATGAGATAAAGGCTGATAAAATAAAACCCAAAAGAATTGGCTGGGGCTAAAAATGTCACCACGTTAGGGCAAGTTTGACAAAATCCTGCGTTGTTTCTCAATTAATATTTATTTAAGATACCAATCATGCCTTGGTGTTTCGTGATGAACAGTACAGCTGAAGAGCATTTAAAGTAACCTTCGTAAGAATATACGAGAAGCATCTTTCGTGTCATAGGCTACGTCCTTCTTCCCGTGACAGGAGAAAAAACAAGTTATCGGCAAAAACATTTTACTTCGGTACCTGTTAAAAGGATAATGTTGTTTGCATACAAAATTAGGACAACAAATATTTCCTTGATTTTCGACTATATTTATAAATGTGTGGACAAAAAGATAGAAAATAATATGTAATGTTAGATCCAATGCCAATTTTTGAATATTCATATAATAAAACTGCCCTTAGAATTGCTCATCAAAAGTCAAAATATACTTGGGCGTAACATTATATTTTGCAAGTCTAAAAGTATATAATCAGAAGTTGGAAACATGTAAAGCCTTGGAGTTGGCCTACAAAAAGACCTGTTCAACAATCAGCAATCCCACAAACGACTAAGTTAAGAAAGAAAGGAATTGAAGAGATGTCTGATGCCTTTAACGTTTTACATTTGTAAAGTTCATCACGGTCAAACATGTATGCTATGTAAATCTCAAATCATACCCTAGATGATGAATAGTAAGGGAAGTGGTCGTGATAAGAAGTTACCAAGCTAGCAAGCTGAAAACATCTAAAATAACTCAAAACAACATTATTTTAAGAGCATACGTAACCACTCTACAGCGGAGGGAATGCAGGACAATTAAGAAAAGTAAAAGCAGTTGCTTCCTAATTTTGTATGCAAAGAACATTATCTATTTAGCCTAGCTAACATTACAAAGTGAAGCATCAGCTTCAAAATAGACAGATTCAAGTCATAGCAGCACTCACAACGACAAAAAAAAAATGACAACACAATCCATCTGCATAGTCCCTAAAAAAATACAAAAAAAGATAGCAAGTAACTAGAAATATTCACAGTGCAACAAGGACGATCCAAGGTGTGATTCTAGCAATTCAGCACCAAAATGATTTTGAACGCATTCCCAAAATGAAATGAAATCAAACAAATCATACCATGATTCATGATTCTGATGACATTGCAGTATTTAGTAGATAATACAAGAGAGATTTACAGGCATTGTAAGCAATTCCCTTTTGTTGACAACACATATAGTGAACTTAATAAAGCAAGAATCCAACTCTCGGCTATGAACAAACAATCCTGCTTAAATATTAATGTTAGGAGTTAATGCATATATCAACCCAACCTTCAGGCCACATTCATAGATTATAGGACAAGTCTTTTTGTCTAATAGCAATACTATCAAAGTTATAAAAAAAAAAAAAAACTAAACTAAATAACTGTCTTAGGGATACTCTGAAAGAATCCACAAAACATGCCTCAGGTATTATTAATATAAATAAATGGATTGGATTGTTATATTACATGCATTTTATGGTCAAGCTTCAATTTTGATCCCTTTTTGGTAGATTTGAAACCAATATTCTAAACTACACAATTTATTGATTAAAGATAAAGAGAAAAAATATTTAATGACATACACATGTTGAAGTAACCACTAACCAAAAAAGATGCAAACAACATCACCACTGATATACATATATTTCTTGCTTTCTTAAGATATAGTAGTTTGCCAAATATTGTTAAATTATGTAATGAAGATAAATGGATTCTTGAATCACGGAAGTGCTTGTGCTTACACCTATCCACTCCTTGTATCTCACGAGCCTCTGGTATATAAAGGTGAAAACCACCTGTAAAACACATAATCTAAACCAATCAAAGACTTTCAGATTATCCGCAAGAATGAGCAAACATTCAAAATGTCTGAAGCAAGGACATACAACATCAATAATATCGATATGCATCAGGGAAAAACTGATATCAATCAGCTTTGCCAGCTTCTTCCCCATTCACACTCAACTCAGAAGGAGTATCTTCAGACTTTGCACTCCCCTCTGCTGGTTGTGGAGATTCTGCCCCATTCACACTCAACTCAGAAGGAGTATCTTCAGACTTTGCACTCCCATCCCCTGGTTGTTGAACAAAACGCCGACCCCGATCCACCCTGATTGGCCTTCCCATAAAAACCTGTAGAAGAACAATCTTCCCCATGTCACTCAGACTAAAAACAAACATTAAAGGCTTGTTTGATTCCCTTCTCACTTTCATGTTTTAAAAACTGTTTCCTAAAATAATTTGACACTATTCAACAATTAAGTTCTCATCCAAAATCTATTAAGTTTGAAAATTGTTTCCAAATCAAGTGTTTAAAAAAAAACAGAAATAGCTGAGAGATGCTTTCTCATCATCTCCAGTTTTCTTCAAGCATTTGTTGAACAAACTTTTAGAAAACAAAAATGTACTCAGACAAATTCAGTAAACAAACAAGGCCTAAGACATTGCAGATAAAATTTGTGAGAATGACATTACCCATACGCAATAATCCAAATTCAAACAAATAAGAAACCCCAAGTTACCTTTCCTTGGAACTCAGCGAGAGCAGCCTCAGCTTCTTTCTTAGACTTGAAGGACACAAATCCATATCCAGACGGCCTTCTAGGATTATCACGATACACAACCTCAGCAGACACAACTCTACCAGTTCCCGAATCAAAAAACTCCTTAAGATCTTTGGAGCTCGCTTCATAGGACAAGTTAGCAACAAACAAGTTAAACGTCACCACCTTTGGTTTCACAGGGGGCGGCACTGTTTTCTCCTTTTTCGGCCGAGCATAATTGACTTTAATTACACGACCCTCAAACTCCTAAGCATCATTCAAAGAAAGAAAAATATTAAGATCACATCAAATAATGTAATCAAAACATGTACTTATAAATGACAGTAAACAGTTATTTTAGTCCCAAAAGTGGTAGGCATAGTCACATTAATCCCTGAAACTAATAAAATGTTAAAAATAAGTTTCTGGAATGTCAAATAAGTTCCTAAATTAATTACTTAATATCCTTTTAGTTGTTAAATATATGTTATATTATCACTTTAGTCGCACATTTTTTTGAATTTTGGACTAATGTGACTGCCATTGATTTATACTTTTCGGGACTTTTTTTTTTTAATATCCTTCAATTCAGGAACTAATGTGACAACATCATGCAAATTCATAGACCAAAGTGAGAGGTAACACTATAAATAATAAAAGCGGTAAAAGAGAGTAAGTGTGGTGTGTTAGGCTTACATACGATTCGAGATTATTGAGAGCTTCCAGTGCCTCTTCAGGGGAACCCATTTCGACAAAGGCCAAACCCCGGTTTCTGTTTTTCTTATACATAGAAAGCTTAACGGCAACAACAATTTTAAAAACACTAGTCAGAAAACGAAAACTTTTAAAAAGAACAGAACCGAAAAGAAGAGAGGGAAGAAAAAAGAAACCTCGACTTCGAGGACTTTCCCATGTTTTTCGAAGAGAGTGCGAATGTCTTCAGGGGTGCTTGTCCAGGGCACGTTCTGAGCGAGCAACCTGGTGCGAGAAAATTCTTCTTCAGCGACAACAGGCTCTTCGGTTTGTTGTTCGGAAGTGGAGGCATGTGTGGGAGTGAGGTCAAGGGTTTGTTTGGTTGTGATAAGGGATAGGCGTGGAAAGTGAAACGAAGAGAGACTGATATTGATGGATTGAGAATGGGGTGTTTTGCGAAGAAAAGAGAAAGAGGTGGATTGGGAATGGGGTTGAGTGGATAATTGATTTGTTGAAGTTAAGCAAACAAGACGTAGTAGCGCCATTACTTGAAAATGGCAATGCAATACACAATAGCTGAATAGCACTCAGAAACCTTTGCTGTGTGGTGTCGGCCCAAATGGATAAGGGCGTCTTCCTAACAAAATATCCTTAAAACGACACAGTTTGCTCTTCCTTGTTTTTTAGTCTCTTAAAACTTCTTTTCCCTTTCTCAACTAGGAAAATTATCAACCTACATCCCCATATTTTTATGAATAAAAGAAAGAGAGAGATAAAATGAATAAATCAAAAAATAAAAATAGGAAATTTGAAAAACAAGAATTAGTGGCCCACTCTTGTGCGGGCAGCAGTGATAACAGTAGCTGAAAAAAGAAGAAAAATGCAGCAAACTGACACTTGGAATGTATTTAACGGTCGAACTGATTTATATATATTTTTTGCAAAATAAATAAATAAAATATATATATATATATATATATATATATATATATATATATTATAAATAAAAGAAGTTAAATAAAATAAAACAAAAGTGAGATGAAAGAGAAGTTATATATGTTAATAGCTGTCCTCTTGACCATAATGTATATGATTTTTTCCTATTTATTTGATTTATTATAAATTCACGCTAAATTAATTTAATTTAAATTTAAATAAAATTAATTACACTCCATTCATTTTTGAATTTGTCTTTTATTAATTAAATATTTTTTTTGTTTTTTGTCTATTTTATATACTTTAGACTTTAGTGTTTAAGCAGAAAATCTCGTGCAAATTATCCAAATCTTTCATTAGTAGTCTACCCTGGTGTTTATAATCAAATTTAAATACAAAATTTAAAGAGTTACTCCCATGCAATCAAAAATGATAAACAGTGATTTTTAGGAGCAACAAATACGAATACTATGAATGATTAGTCAATCCATCTATAAATCGGAAACAATGTTGGAACTTTCCGCATGATGTAAACTCATCGTCCCTTAATGTGTGTTTGTTTTAGCGTTTAAACATTACATGGCACGATGGGTCTTGTATCATTGAGCTGAAGGGACGTTTGACAGTTTCAAACGTCTGACCAAACACACTGTTTAGTGTGTCACGTTACTTCTTATGCATTCTACAGTCTGGGGAGTTATGTCGTAAGGGTGATAATGGTTGTCTTGCTACCTCTTGATCGTCAAAATCAATCTTCCTCTGCATTGGGCTACTTGTTCTGGGACTAGACTTTCTCTTGTTTGACTGCAAAAGCCAAATAAATATAAATATAAATACGCATACATTCACGTAGTGATGATGCACAGAAGATGCTTGATAACTATATCATCACCAACGAAAAAGAAATGAATTTGAATTGATGCTGCAAGAATATATCTTAAAACTAACTTGCCTTGGCTGATGGGCTGTTGGTATATTCCCCCCCAGAATCGGGATGGTTTCTTTCCTTGTATATCCTCAATAACCTTTTGTTCTCCATTTCCAATACATTGTTTTCATCAAACAGTAATTTGACCTACGCATGCCATGCCAAGTTAAGTTAGATATTGATCCACACTCAAGTCATCACCCAAAACAAATAAAATGGTCCAAAAACCTGGGGACAAATCAAAATTTACCTCTTCCTCGGCTTTGTGAAGGTTAGTTCTTAGATGCTCCTTATCCTTCTCAAGTGACTTGACTTTGGCAACAAGTGACAAAACACTCCGAGTTGATGGGTTTATGCTACCAAATCCAAAATAAAAAAATGTAGGCTTATAAAAATGAATTGACAAAAACTGAAATGGCAATATGAACAGAACAAGAGAAGATAATGAGGAGAGGTTGCAGGCTCACCAGTTCCACATACTCAGCAACTGTTTACAGGCCTCATTGTCACTGTTTACTTGCAAAAATGCATATGCAGAATCATCATCTTTACTAGTAAGTGTTGGCGTTGCCAAAAAAGAATCAAGTAAATTCTTTTCCCCAGATGTGCAAGCAGAAGAATTGACCTTCATGGAGAAAGCAAATATCTGGGATCAACATTGACAACCAAAGGAACAAGAACTTGCAAAAGCTATAACCATTTCATGAGTAAAGGAAAAAGAAAGGAGGGAAAAAATGAAATTTTGAAAAAAGAACATCATTTAATAGTATAAGAATTCATTAATATTGATAGGTGAAAAGGAAGATTAGTTATGAGCAGTAGAACTTCATTAATATAAAAGTTGTCAATTTAACAGCTGACAAAAGTCAATCATATGATTCACGAGTTAACAGTATCATAATGCATTATCATTATAAGGAGTGTTGGTAACACATTTTTTAACACATTCTTCCAAACACTATTTTTAGTTATTGGAATCTACAAAATCATGAGTGAAACTCATTAAACAAGTAGTGTGTGATCCACCTAAATTAGTGATTTCCAATAAATTACAAACATCAATAGAGAGTATTTTAAAGGAGTATGTTAGAGAGCATGTTGGTAGCATGTCACTTATCGTCATAAAGAGAAAGCAAACCAAATAATCTCAATTTCTAAGGTTACCAATGGAAACCCAAAATTAAACTATAACTAACTGGGATGGAACTCATTTCATCCTAATGTCACTGCATCTACTGATTTGAAGCAAAAACACATCACATCACATCAGCAACTCCAACTTATGGTGAGTGAATTAATTCCAAAATCCTTCCTAACGCCCTTTCGAGGATATCATCAGTAATTAATCTACTCCCAAAAAAATAAAAGAGAGGCATCTAAAATTTTCAAGTTTACATTAAAATCAGAAAATTAAACTCCAACTAATCCACCAAACCTATTTATTCTCACAATCGATAAACTGAAATAAAAATGAAGCCTTCACTAAAATCCCTTCACGCCCTCTTATCTAGCATTGCAATATTTTGCACACATTACAATTTACAATCCCATAATTATGTTAGAAGGGAAGACATATATTTTAATTGTTAAAAGGGGGGAAAATATGGTTTACCAATTGATGCTGATGCTTATATTTGTTCAATTCATTCCCCATGAAGAGCAAATCCCGTTCCAAATCAAGAACTCGGGTTTGAGCCTCACGTGCCCGTTCATCGGCGTCGTTCCCAAACTCCATCAACGCTTCTCTATCCTTATCATACAGCGCGCACTCATTCCCCAACTGATGGCAGCGAGCCAACAATTTCTCACACTCCGTCGCCAGTCTCTGATTCTCCTCAACGAACTTCTTCAGAGCTCGCGCGTTCATTCCCGCTTCAGACTGCTCCAAAAAAAACATAACCGAAAATTTCAACATCAATTTCCAAATTTTAAAAAAAAAAATTGTGAGAGAAAGATCTTAAAGAGGCGTGAAACCTTGAGGCGATCGATGAGTTGGTCTTTCTGCTTCAATTGGGGGAGAAGGGAAAGGAGGCGTTCGCGGAGGCGCCATTGCGAGTCTTGGGAAGCTCGAAGCTTGGATTCTAGGGTTTGCGACGATACGGGAATACCTAATGTATCGTCGAGGGTTTGTTTGATGTAGTCGTCAACGTCTCGAGGGAGATCCATTGCTGCAATTCTTTCTGAGAACTAACTCAAACCACGAATTCAAATTCAGTGTTTCAATTGAAAACTTTTTTAAGAGAACGACGAATTGCAAACGCTTTGGAGGGAGTGGGGTGTGAGGGTAAACCCTGTTTTGTTTTGGTTGGAAAATCAAAATCGAAATTTTGCCTTATTCTTTCTGTGTCTCCCCAATTTAAATTGAATGGGCTAGCCGTTGGGACGCATAAGGTGCTTTTTAGGCTTAAGCTTCCTACACCATGTTCAATTTCTCATACACCATTATTTTTTAAAAATTCCAAAACTACCCCTGGCAGCTTTCCTCTTATATTTGCGAAACAGTTAGCGCTTTCCTCTTTTGTTCACTTCATTCCGTTCATTTTTGTGCGATTTGGTTGCTGGAAAAGCTGTGCATTGGTGGTTTTCAGTAGCATTGTGTTGATTTTGTCGGAGTTTTAGCGTGGTGGTGGTCGTCGGAGCGGTGAACGGGCGTCAGAGCTGCAGAGGTATCTGGTGTGGATTTTTTTATGTCGTACGGATTACATAATCCGTATAGAATTTATGGATTGACTAATCCGTATGGAATTAAATCAGCAGTTTTAGCAGAAAATTTAAAAAAAAATGGTTAAAACATATATTAAAGGAAAATTTAGCTTAGTTTTAATAATTATTTGAGTGACTAAATACGGAAAGTCAATTTTTGGATTCAATTAGAATTGAGTTTAATTTCTAAAATAATTTGAGTGAGTAAGTACAATTTATAAATTTGTGGATTGTTTATGTATGTAAATGATTATTAAGACTTTAATGAATAATTGTAAAAATGTTATTTTATGGATTGGTGATGTAAATGGTGATTTATTGGTGTGTGTTTTTAGTAATGAATATTTCATGGGTAGTTGTAAGGATGGACAGCGATGAGTGGATATATGAAAGTATTTTGTCGGAAGAAAATTATATGGATGAAGACATCGGAGCGGACCCTGATGCGTTTGAAGACAATGATTGTGTAGTTGATTGTTCCGCAGCATTCAACACGACTGAGGTATTTATGTGATTTTGAATGTAGTTGTTGTTGTTAAATGATTAAATTAAGAATATTAAAGATGAATTATTCATTTGTGTAGGTGTTTGAATTCCGTGATGCGGTATTGAAATGGGCTCGTGCGGTTGCATTTGAGAATGGTTTTGTAGCCGTTATAATGAGGAGTGACACAAAAACTGGGAAAATAGGAAGGACATCATTTGTGTTAATTGGTTGTGAAAGGAGTGGAAAATATAGACAATGGAAAAAAGGTTTCACACAATTGACCACTAGCACTAGAAAATGCGAGTGTCCTTTTAAGCTGCGGGGCAAACCAATTCCGGGAGGTCAAGGGTGGATGGTGAAGCTAATATGTGGTAATCATAATCATGCTTTGGCTAAGTCATTCTGTGGACACCCATACGCTGGTCGACTAACTGAAGAGGAAAAGATCATTGTTGCAGATATGACAAGGTCAATGGTGAAACCAAAGAATATTCTGCTTACTTTGAAGGAGCACAATGCCAATAATGTCACAAGTTTGAAGCAAGTATACAATGCAAGATATGCATACCGCACGCGTACAAGAGGCGATAACATTGAAATGCAACAGCTAATGAAACTTCTTGAACGTGACATGTATATTCATTGGCATAGATTGAAGGATGAAAATGTTGTACGTGACTTGTTTTGGGCACATCCGGATGCAGTACAATTGAGTAATGCATATCATATGGTGTTCTTGATTGACAGTACATACAAAACAAACAGATATAGATTACCTTTACTTGACATTGTTGGTGTAACACCTACTGGGCAAACATTCTCAGCTGCATTTGCCTATTTAGAGGCGAAACGTATAAGCAATGTTGTGTGGGCCCTTGAACGGTTTAGAGGGATATTTCTTAAAAGTGAATTTTTCCCTAAGGTGATTGTTACAGATAGAGATTTAGCATTGATGAGTGCTGTTGAAACGGTATTCCCAGAGGCAACAAATTTATTGTGTAGGTTTCACATTGACAAGAATGTTAAAGCAAAATGTAAAACTTATATTCGGCAGCAGAATGCGTGGAATTATGTCATGGATGCATGGGGAAGTGTTGTTGACTGTGCTAATGAGAAGAAATTTGATGATTGTGTTATGAAGTTTGAGATTGCATGTGCTCCGTGGCCAACATTTATTGATTACGTCAAGGACACTTGGTTGAACCCTCACAAAAAAAAAATTTGTGACAGCGTGGACAAACAAAGTCATGCATCTTGGAAATACAACAACAAACAGGTAAATTTCTGCTTAAGACATTGGTTAATTTATCATTTAAATTATCATTTGCATAGGTTTCAAGTCTTTCAAGTAACCTATCTTTGTATCATACCTTGCAGGGTTGAATTTGCCCATTGGACTTTAAAGCGGCTACTACAAAATTGTGTTGGTGATTTGTGTACGGTTTGGGATGCGATGAACAATATGATCACCTTGCAACATACTGAAATCAAGGCATCTTTGGAAAGAAGTACACATGTGGTTGGACATGTTTTTAAAGTTACGTTATACAAGAGACTTATTGGCATGGTGTCCAGGTATGCGTTAAATGAAATTGCCGAAGAGTATGAGCGGGTGGATTATGCTGGAAAAAACCCATCTCGTTGTGGATGTGTGTTCAGAACAACTTATGGTTTGCCTTGTGCATGTGAGTTGTCCAAGTATGTTATTGGGAGCATTCCAATCACCACTGTTCATATGTTTTGGCGGCGATTAAACTACTGGGACAATGGTGCAGCTGAATACCAAGTAAGCATAACGGATGAGATAGAAGCCATATCTAACCGTTTTGAAATACTTGATTTGTGTGGAAAAATGACATTAAAGTCAAAGCTGTCTGAAATTGCATACCCTGATAAGAATTCCATGTGTGCTCCCCCTGATAAGGTGAAAACAAAAGGTGCTCAGAAGAAGAACGTTAGAAAGCACAAACGGTCTACAAAAAGGGACTCGTCTTACTTCGAGTATGTGGATGACTTTCATTCTGTACAAAATAGTTGTTCTACCCCGAAACAGTCCAGTTCATCTTCCGATGTTCTAATGAAAAATCGGAGGGTTCCAATGCTCGATCAATTTCATCCATTTATGCAGAACTTTATTGTTGACATAACTGATGTAAAAGCTGATGGTAATTGTGGATATCGAGTTATTGCTGCCTCGGTAGGTTACGGTGAAAAGGCTTGGTCTTTGGTCCGCAATGACTTGCTCAAAGAACTTGCAGAATGGACCGATCAATATGTATCGTTGTTTGGTGGGATACACAGGTTTGAAATGTTAAAGCGGTCCTTACTGGTTGATGGATTCTCAAAGGTATGTTTAAATCGGGTTTCTTTTGCATCATATGGTTTGCCCTAACCTAAGCACGAACAAACATGCATATAATATATATGATTAACTAATAATTTGCAGGTAACGATGGATAAGTGGATGGATATCACAGATATGGGTCATGTAATTGCCTCAAGATACAATAGCATTGTAGTATCTCTGTCACTGAAGCAAAGTATGACGTTCTTCCCTCTAAGAAGTCAACCACCTAGAGATCCCCGAGTTCATCGCATATTGTGCATTGGTCATGTGTTTGGAAACCATTTTGTTAAGGTAAATGACATTTATGTATGTTGTTTGTGCTAAACAGGTAACCTTGGCAGACAATTGTCCTTTACCGTGGACGGCATGTTTGTGGGCTAGTCATGCTAGCACCGAAGCTCAGCAGTGGCCCTATCATTACATTGATCGAATGCAATTGTATATTAAATCGATGCAGTTGCGCACACAATATGTTGATTTAAGAGATGTGTAGACATTTAGCTAACACTGCAAATGTATTTCTTCTGTGATATAAAATGTTCAATGAGTAAAACCATGTTCCGTCATATCAATGTTCTAAGTGACTAAACAATAATTACAAATAAATGTCTCTAATATCTAATAATCAATGTCAAAGTCTCTGATAAATATCAATCACGGGCACAGGAAGGTCTCCTCTGCGGTCTGAAACGCCGTCTAGCTCGGGTGTAGACAATGTCATCGTCAGTCACGCCTCGAACCAGATGCAGGAGCTGCTCAGTCATCGAGTATGCATCTGTGCCTTCTGTAACCATCCTCATATCAAGCATATGCTAGAGGCCCTCAGCAACACGTTGGCACACATGCTACAAGAAAACAAATGAAATGGTTAACAAATGAATAAACGTGTATCGAACGTCAATTAGGTTTGAATTTAACAATGAATACCACGGCATGAACTGGTCTCTGCTCATCTCTATCAGTGGATGGATCAGTAGCGGCACCATGGGAATGAGTCTGGGATGGTGCAGGCTGAGGCACGGGTGGAATCTGGGAAGCCGCCTCCTCATACCGAGATAGGGTCATGAATGGATGGGAGATGCGGAATAACCACCCCATGTATGCAACACCACAGTGACCTGGATACTCAACCAAGTCTCCGGTCGGCACCATGAAGTCTAGGAAGTGGGTCCACCTGTCTTCGAGGTCATCAACTGAAGGTACATCTGACATAGGCAGTGGTGGAATGTGCTGAACATACCCGAACTGCCGGACCACCCTCTCAGGTAAATACCTAGTCAGATGTGGACCCCATCTGAGGAATCCAGAGTACATGGAGATGACCTCAAACTCCCTGTGGCCACGATGCTCCCCATACGGTGTCCAATCTACATCAGACGGTGTCAACCTATCTACACGTTTCCGATAGGTTGACACCGGTAAGGCCTTCGCGGTCTTCCACCTACAGGCACGAGGTTGCCTCTCGTCGTACTGGTCATCCGCAACGACATTTCCTATACTAGGAAAATGCTCGTATATCCAGCACTACAAATTTCAAACAATAAAAGTCAGGAAAGAATGCAAACAAAACATACTGATACAGTAAACTTTAATCGTTATGCATATGAGAATGGAAATCATTACCTGTAACAGTGTGATGTACCCTGCAAGATGTTTCCCGTGGTGCTTGCATGCGTAGCTCAGGTTCTCATACATGTGGACAAGAGCACCCGCACCCCATGCAAGACCCACACACCGGTCGAAGTCTCTGAACGCCTCTAAGAATGCCACAGCAATATGTGTGGCACTCTTGTTGGCAAACAACGTGCATCCAACAAGGTGAAGTAGATATGCCCTAGCGGCCAGTATCCACTATCTCGCCTCCACCTTTGCGTAATACAGTTCACAGAGCCATGATAGCCTAACATAAGCACCGTGACACTGTGTCGTCTTAGCCGATGCCTCCTGTACAGTGACATCGAGTAGCTCCACCAGTAACGTGATCGCCTCTCCGATGTCTAACTGATTGTAGGTGTCGAATGTGCCCATAACAGGGAGATGCAGCAGTGATGACACATCGTCCAAAGTGAGTGTCATCTCTCCCACGGGCAGATGAAATGAACATGTCTCGGGGTGCCATCGCTCAACAAATGCAGATAGCAACCCCCTATCTCCAGTCTCCACCGAGCATCCAATCAATGGAGTCAGGCCAGTAGCTGCGATAAAACCTTCAATCTCAGGTACAGGCTTCCCGAATTTAATGACCTTACGGCCATGGGAAGCAAGCTTCAACTCTAGACGTTCCTGCAGAGAAAACATCATTTACGGTTAATCATGTATGGATAACCAAATGAGTTTGACGTTGGACTATGTAGTTGAACATGTCAATACCTCTCCTGCCCAGACTCGTAGCGCCACATGATCAGCAAACTGAGTAAGCACCGAAGAATCTTCTGGCCCTCCGGGAAAAGATTCGGATGCTGTGTCCATATCCTCGATCACCGGGTCAGCAATCTCCGCATCAGGCTCAGGCACAGGAGGCTCATCATCAATAGCAACACCTGCCCTATGACGACGGACAGATGCGGTAGGCCTACGCCGCTCAGGGGCATCTTCAGCACGACCTCTAGGATGTGTAACCGCAGAACGGTCGGGACTTCGACCAACAGCCCGACGCACTCCTCCTCTCGTCTTAGCCATAATCTGCATCGACATAGTGTTTTTCAGGTTTTGAGCTTCAAAAACAACATCATTGGATACATATTGACAAGCATGGTTATCTATACTAGTGTCATTCACAACAATACCAATTAATCAAAACCAACCAATAATTATTTGAAAACAACACTACACAAGCATACCAAACAAATAAGTCCAATACTAATGCAAACCAACCTATAATGGGTTGAACAAGTGCAACTCACAGGCTTACCATATAATATAAGTCCAATCCCAATCAAAACCAACCAATAATGATTTCAAAACAACGCTTCACAAGCATATAATCAAAACCGAACTATTTATGGGTTCCGGACCTGCCTTGCACAATGGACCATATAATCAACTTCAATTCTAATCAAAACCAACCTATAAATCTTTTTAACAAGCGACATTCACAACCATGGTCAATTTCTAATCAAATCAACTCATGAAACTATATATTTTCACCCACAGGCACATAGATTTAAATAATACTTCATTATTATTCATTTATTTTTAAAAAAAATCAATTTTAAAGGCATAAAACTGGTATACGGATTGCCCAATCCGTACGACACTGCCTAACGGATTCCCGGATCCGTTTCCGCCATTAACGACCTGCAACAGCATCCACACACAACCATAAGCACGAATTGCGAAAGAAATCACTCACCGGGGTCACCAGACGCACAGACAACCACCCCCAATCAAGTATCCACGAACAAGCTGCGGCGGAGTGAACAAAAATAAAGGACCTGCAACGGGAACTATCCCACTCCAATGTTGTGCTTGCCGGAGAAGACCGAATTCAATGCTGTGCTTGCCGGAGAAGAATGTGCCTCAGGGAAAGGGAGCGCGATCGTTGACAGGGGAGAGGAGAAGAAGAGGGAAGAAGAAAAGTTTTAAAAAAAATGATATAATTAAATTTAAAATTACAAGGGGTATAATGGGAATTTCACTGCACAAAAATGGTGTATGAGAAATACAAAATGGTGTAGGAAGCTGGATCCTGCTTTTTTTGGGGGTCCATATTATATATCTTTATATTTTTATGGGTTATGCTTCCTATACCCCCAGCTATTTTCAATACACCCAATATTGTACTGTTAATTTTAAAAAATACTCTTTGTAAAAATGGACATACACCATTATATTTCTTCTTTAATCCATATGCCTCATATGAATTGATAATCTGTAAGAGATATATAGATTATAAATCCATATGACTAATCCGTATTGTCTCTTACGGATTAGTAATCTATATGAGTCATATGGATTGTCAATCTATAGGACCAATCCATATGAGTCATATGGATTGACATTTCATATGCCTCTTACGGATTGATAATTGTATAAGTCATATGGATTCTCTTAAATAAATAAAAAATATGCTGGATATATTGGAAATATATTGGGTGACCTTTTATTTTAAGTATCTTCTCATTCCACTCTCCCCTGTTGGACTGTTCACAATAAGGCCCAATGGGTGCTAACTTCTTGTTGCAGTCTCTTTTTTTTCCTTTGCACTCTTCCATATTTTTGTACTTTTTAAAAGAAAATATCCTTTTCTCGTAACTAAATTTCAAAATAATTTTTATGAAAAAAATTGAATAATAAAAGGTTTTTGTCGTGTATAATTGCAAAATACATAACGGAAACTTGTTTTTGGTGCATACAGTAAATTTACACCTTCTGTGCTTAAGTGAAAAGTATTTTGTAAAATAAAATTCCAGAGACGTTCATTTTTAGTGTTGATGTAACAGATCATGATGAACCAAGGCTGACGAAACAACGGGCCTGTGAAAATCTTAACAATTTTTTACGCATATTGGAAACATACAATTTGGAAGGTTCTCACTTGCCTGTAGTTCAAAATTCGTCAAACTGATCCTGCAATAACTACTATTATTCACACCCAACAAAAATATGTAGAATCTCCTTTAGGTATAATTTGATTGTGTAGAATAAAATGAAAAGGAAAAGAAATTGAAAAAAATATTTGAATTAGAATAATATAATAAAAGTGTAAGACTCACACTAAATAATAAAAATTTCTTATGCTTTCTCACTAATTTCATCTCAATGAAACTAACAAGTGTTAATTAGCGTTTGCTTCCACTGATAGAAGGGAAAGTAATATTTGCTGCCATATTATATTATGTTATGAAAATCTTTGTAGAACTTTCTGTTCCGAAAAGAATTTACTCTGTGTCATTTCACTAGAAAGATAGGAGCAAAATCAAAGTTGGGGATTTCGTACTAATTACCTAGAGGGATGTTCTCCTTTTCAAAATCTCAATGATTTGGAATTTCCATCATTTCGTTTGCGAAACTTCTTTGACGTTAAGTCACAGAGCACACCTTACGTCCACGTTAAAGCAGAAGAATCTTGCAGTCTTAACAAGCATTTCATACGTGGCAACAACATACAGGTATGACGATAAACGTTTGTTTATTTGTGTGTAACATTTTGTAGATAAGATAATCGAGATTCTCTACAGTAGTATTGAAGAGAACTACGTCACGTAGGATTTTTGAATAATTGTACTAAATGATAAATTTATCTTAGATAATTAAATTTAATAAATTTTAATAACGAAATTGTGAATTTCGCACCCTGCAATCTTGAAATCATCTGTGTAAGGATTGCACTCGTTTTGTAGAAAAGACAAGAAAAATAAGAAAACGTATGTGAAGAGAGATAAAAGAATAGTATTATAAAAAAAATAGTGTATATTAGCATATTTATAAACAATATAACTCATGTCTGCCAAAAGAAATATCATTAATAATTTTTACTCAATAATCTCCACACAATAATTACCAATGTCACGCAATTATTCCCTCCAATTCTTGGCAAATATTTCCATTGACTTCAACGAAGAATCCAACTTTACAAAGAAAAAAACCCATACCGGTGTTTGAAACGACTAAGGTGTTTGAAACCCCAATGAGACATGATAGGTGTATAATAATTTATATAATATTATTTTATGTGTTTATCTCTCTAAAATATTATTTATTATATTTCAAAAATTTGTGTCTCGTCTCATTTGTCTCTCTTCTCACTTGTCTCTGCTTTCTCTCTTCTCACAAGTATAATTTCTCAATTTAATTTGGGGTAAATTTAAATTATCACATATTAAAATAATTTGTTTATATATTAAATATAAAATACTTTTAAGAAAATGAATTTTTAAGTGAAATGAAAGAATTTAAAGAACAATTCAAATGAAAGAAAATTATAGTTATATCATTGTGAAGTCTCTTATCTTAAATACATATTAAGTTTATACTTTAGTTATGTTAGAATACTCTCTTTTGCTCTCCTTTTTTTTCCATTTTTGTCACACTTTTGTTTTATTTTTCTTTCTCTTTCCCTCTCTTTCATACTAGCGTGGTAGAGTGATCAATCCACCCCTATGTATTTTCAACCCACCTTAAGGAGGGTGTAGCAAGAAGTAGGTTGAAAATAAAACTCACTTTATTTAGAGACGAGTTGATGAGTTCAGCCTGATAAAAAATGTTAATTTTATTTTACATAACATAAAAATATTTAAAATCCAAGAAATTTAAATTATTTTATTCAAATAATATATAAAAAATAAAATATAACTAAAGTAGTTAAATTTCCATCCATTATAAATTACTTAAAATTTTTAAATAATTATCCAGACGCTACCTAACATAATATAAGCTTGCGCATAAAGCTTCAATTAGAAAAAAAGGTCTGGAGTATTATTGAATTCGAATGGATAACTAATGAGACAACAAAATATATGGATGCCTTCTGGAAAGCTTCTTAAGGCAAAGTAGGTCTCGCTTTATAGCTCTTTCCTTTTTCCCTAAAGTGACAACAAAATATAATGGATCATTCATGACTTGGATGTGAAAGTTTATTAATTTGGCTATAAACATCATCATTTGACACGTGTGGTTATTGGTGCACAATGCATATGTATGAAGAACGTAACGACAATATATATAACAAAATTTACCACAATTAATTATAAATTTACAAATATAAATGTGTAGATGATCCTCTTCTGACTTGTTGACCATGATTTGTCTATACATACCCAAATTGTCCGAAACAGCAATCGAGGACACATTCTCTGCATGTCACATTAGTATTACATAATGTACAGTATTCTAGTTCTAGCTATATATCTATGGGCTTAGACGAGCACACTGTATAATATCACACTGAAAATGAAATAAAACGATCAAAATCTTAATTTGTGGAAATGGACGTATACCGATACGGTCAATACTTAGTAAATCATGTAAAATACCAATCCTCCAATTGCACCTTTCAGAAATAGTCATCATTCGTAAACTACTAAGTAATTAATTTATTTTGGTTATTTCTATTGAATATTGAAGGCATAATATGGCTTGCCGAAATATTTTGAATAATTGATGAACGGAGTTATATAATCTATGACATTCTTGTATTTAAAGGGTCATGAATTGATCCTTTATTACAATTAAAGTACTGCTACTCTGACTTATAGTTTTAGCTTTCAAAATGTTAATGAATAAAACATTTCCTAACTCATGATATATGAAATAGCGGGTGTGAAGCTATGAACTTATCTATTTAGGTGTATGTGTGAGGTGGGGGAAAAGTGGATGGCGATTTGAAGGTACCAACCACAAAGTTAAAAGTAACGATATTTTGAAACAATTGATCGATGTGTGTCTACCCAAATGAGGTGAGAGACGAGAATATGAAAGTAGTAACATAATCTAAATAACTCATATATACTTATGTAACAGAATAATTCGTATATAATTAAACGACCAAGATTAAAGATTTTTCTCAACAACCTCTCTCTCTTTAATTTGTATGTGTTATATATATAAACATATGTATAGGTCACGCCATCCAGTACCTGTTGAAACTTTAGCTGCGACACTACTAAACGCAAGCAATGATCATAAACGTTGAATCTGGAGAAAATCTCTGTTTCTTTGATGGGTATATGTCCTATTACTTTCACCGGATGTGAAGAGCAGTTGAACAAGTAAAAGGTCATTATTTTGTACTATTTGTTCCCAGCACACAACCCTCCCATTCTGTTTGTAACAATTCCAGAAGATGGCATCATTAGATATATTGTGATGCAGACAGAGGGAAAAGATGTAAAAAGAATATTCACACGTGAAAGACAATATGGAAGGTGTATATATAATTACCATCTCATTTAATGAATCACTAAAGTTGAATGTTTTCAACTGTTTGTGATGATATTGCAGGGTACTTGATTATTTAGAAATTCATAAACCAATATAGATCTGAATCTTATTTTGTTTTCGTTTTCATTCTTGTCCTTTTCCAAGTAAAATGCACGAGTAGCTTGCGTAACCTACCAAACATCCTAACTTATTTGCAGCCTGGAAATTTACCTAGGTTAATTAAAGGATGTCATCAACTTCGGTTCGCATGCCAATGATAAGAGCTGCTGAGTCTTGGAAATATTTTTTGGACACTTGTGTACTCATCAACATATAGGGTTTGTTTAAACTTCTTTGAAAGCGCTTAAAAAAAATCCTCATAAGCTAAAGGTTCAGTTTTTTATGTTATCTTATTTTAAAATTGGTTTTTAACCCATAAAAAAACGTATGCATAAATTAGCTGAAAAGTTTTTTCTCACATTTTTTCTTATATAAGTGTTTGTTGAGAAATTTATCTAAATAATTCTGAGCGAGACAAAAATAAAAATAAAAGAGAGACTTAATAAATATAACAGAAAATATGATCAAATAAAAAAAGATAAAGATACAAAAATACTTAATGGATGTGTATAATAGCTAATCTAATAATAAGAAGTTATCAAATAATATTTGTAACAAGATATGGATGTATCATTAGGCTGCCTATACAATTAAATGTTGGATTTTTCACCAGATTTTTCTTTATACCTTCTTTTACTTTATGTCATTCATCATAGACTTTTATCTCGAAATCACAATACGCGAATGATCAACATGTCTATGATTTAGTCTTTTAATTTATCTTGAAAACAACAATAGGTGAATGATGGCTATGATTAAAACTATTAAATGTAAAAAGTAGTATAATTAGCATAAAAATGAAGAAAAACAGTCATTGTCACAATATAAGGTTTTATTCCTTTAAATATTATCGATTTCTTATGCATGTCTTCATTTTAAAAAAGCTTGTAGATTGTCCCTTTTCATATTATTCTTTTATTAATGTTTGTTAGTTTATTTGTTGGAGGTCTTTTGGTTTACTTTTAATCCATTTAAATAAAAAGAACTAATTAAAAGGTAAATAAAACAATACTTAACGGACAAAACGATATATAAAATAAAAGGTTAATTAACAAAGGAATCAAATGAAATAATATTTATAAGAAAATAATTTCCTTTAGAGACACACCTTTTCGATAAAATTTGGTATTTAATATTTAAGGTAACTACTTAGCACATGCATCAATAGATAGTTTCAGTTTGATTTGTGATCTTAAATATGCAATAGCATATTAAATACACAAAGAAAGAGTTTTATCCCTATAAATATTTTGTTTAACTCCAATAGAACCGTCTATCATAAAGAATACTTGTGATCTCAAAAAAAAAAATCACAATGTAACAAATGTAACATTATTAATTTAAATATAGTAAATGAATTTATTTTATAATATTTAATGTATATATTTTTAACATATTAAACATTTTATCTTATATTAATTTCTCTTTTTAAAAAATATATTAAAAAAATATGAATTCTCGAAGTTCTTATTGTATTAAAAGGTAGCCCCACAACATGCAACTTGTTGTTTTTGAGAAATAATAAATTAATAATATTTGGTAGACCCACACATTCAATTTGCTATTTTGAGAAATAATAATGTTTGTTTCACACTCTATTATGAGGCGTGAAGCGGATGGTAGGAAGAAAGATAGAAAAAGAAGGGGGAAATTAAGAAGTATGATAGAAGTATAAAGAAAAAAGAAAAACTAGAGAGAAACAGGACATAAATATACAATGTCCCAAATTATCTAATAATTTTTCTAGTAATACATATATATAATGAAAAAAAAACCATTTAGACATACTCTTCAGTAATGCAAAGAATTATTTTTACTCATAAAAATAGTTATTTTTCTAATATTTACTATTTATGTTAATGTGTGGATCAATTAATAGAAAATTATTATCAGAATTGTGTCTCATAAAGAATATTTGTGGCCTTAAGTTTTAACCAAATATATCATAATTTTTATAACATTTTATGTATTTTTTTTATCACATTAAACACTTTCTCTCATTTTTTTTCCTCTCTTTTGATCTCTTTCTCTCGTGTCCTGACATTATTGTTAATAGTTTTTGTAAAAATATATTAAAACAAATCAAAGTAACAACATGAATTCTTGACGTTCTTATAGTGTTAGAACTTAGAAGGTAGACCCGGCCCACACATACGACGGCTATCTTGAGAAATACAAAAATTCGTACACCCACACATACAACTTGCTATTTTGAGAAATAATAATGATTTTTCCACACTCTAATTTGAGGTGTGAAGTGGGTGGAAGGAAGAAAGATAGAAAAAAAAAAGTAGAAAATATAATGAACAGTGAAAAAAAAAAGTAGAAAGAAAATATGTAAAATAAGATGTAAAAAAATAAAAATCATTTGAAAAATGTATGGATATTGGTTCAAAATCATCATAAAAACAATAATGTGACATTTTTTTAGGTAATTCATTATTATTGTTTTCATTAATTTTTATTCTAAATTAACAAACTTAAATATATGCCACATAAAAAAGCACTGAGACCATAAATATATGGTGTCCCGGATTTTCTAGTAATTTTTTTTGATAATGCATGTCCAATTGATAAAACATTGATGTCAGTGACAAAAGTTAACCAATTGCTAAAAATACGATTTCTACACAGTGGACAATTTTGTTTATTGTCTAAAGCATAGGGGCCATATATATAGTCCGTGAGAGAAGTCAGTTTTTGATTAGAGATATCTTAATCTTAATTATATGAATTTTATGAAAGAAAGATGAGAAAATCACCATAGGCGCAAGAGCATAATAATGTAGAGGATAAACTCCCGGCGTATTGAAATGGACTTGTATTTTCATTAAGATTTGTTAGGCAGTTGGATGTACATACAACCTTACGCATTTAAACTAGGATGGATAAAAAGGATATTAGACGAGGGTGGACTATAGAACAAAATAAAGAGCAACATTGTTAACCTTAACCCCCTCCAATATTGCAATGGACACAATCACAGATATCCCAAATAATAAACGAAGAGAAGGATAGAAAACTCTTTTAAATTAAAACAAAATTAATTTCAAGTTCAATTGATCAGCGGAAAGTAACTTCTTGGATGGTGCGTAATAGTTGATTCACTGCAGCCGCAATTTCATCGACCGTGTTCAGCTGACACCCGTCCTCTACCTGCTCCAATCCATCCATACAAAAAACAATCTCATCAATCAAGAAAAAGAAGAGTAAGTTATTTGTAATTTTCTACCAACCTTGACGCTAATTGAGTAAAGGACCATATCATCAAGAGTGGAAACATTAAGGTGGAGAATGCTGAGCTTGAGACTTTGAAGCCCAACAACGATCTTCATAATCTGCCCAGGTTGTTTCTTTGATAGTACCTTTAGATTGGCATGGCTATCCACCATGGTCACTTCAATGTCTGCTACGGCCCACTGTTTCTTCTCCTGGTTGTTCTGTACCATCGTCGTGCCACGTGTCGTGTATTGAGGAAACGCGAAGAACTCAGCAAAGGGTGTTGTTGTTGTCGACCCATTTAACCCAAAAACATTCTCTTTCCCTTGGTTCGTTCTCTTTTGGCCCTCCATCGACTGCAAAAGCTGCTCCAACTCCTTCACAAAGTTTATGGCCCCTCCAATAATAGCCGCTTGGTCACCCTGTTTTACACAGTGTTACATTAGCTAACATATTACATCTTAAAATACAACTAATTATCATAAGAAAAATGTTTTCTTAGATGTACACCTTGTGAGAAAGAAAAATATAAAAAATAAGTGATTAATTTGATGGGTGATGTTATATAATAAAAAAGAAAGATAGAATAAAATTATAGATGTTGTTTAAGTGTTTGAAATTTGTAAATATTTAAATATAATTATTTTTTATTTGAATTTCTCTCTTTGATAAAAATTAATAACTAACATTAAACAATAAAAAATATAATTAATTATTTTCATAGTGAATTAACTCGCCCTTTGAACATAAGAGGAAGGCATCAAGGATCGGAGCACAGCCAAGTACTCATTCATCTGTTTTCGGCGATTGCGTTCAACAGCAATGTGGGTCATCCTCTGGTTCTCGATTTCCTCCTTGTTCTTGGCGCTCTTGGTGCGGCGTCGTTTACGGCGGCTCGTGGTGGTCACGGTGGCTTCCATGGAGGAAGAAGGAGGGGGAGGAAAAGAAGCGGTCGCAATGGATTGTTCAACGGTGCATGCTTCAGGGGAGGAGTGAGAATCCCATTGTTGTTCCTTGACATTTTGCAACATTGAGGTAGAAGATGAATCCCAATTTGCATGAAGGTTGTGTTCTATGTTGTTGTTGATGATTCCTAGGAGGACTTTCTCTTCTTCCGCTGCTTGGAAATTACCGTAGTTGGGTGTTGCTCCAACTAAGGAGTACAAATAATCCTTGTTGCAACCATACGCAAATGGATCTTGCGGTAAAACCACAGCCTCTAGTGCCATTATTTGTGAATGAATCACTCACAAGAGCCTCTCCCTGTTGCTCGCAAAGGAGACACAAAGTCACGAACACTACTTTTGTGGGAGATAATAGAGAGAAAAAAGGGTTGTAGGAAGCTACAAAGGATAGTGGAGAGAGGGATATGATATGATGAAGGTTAATAATTATTAGAAACTTGTGGGAAAAGAGAGAGAGAGAGGGGGGGAGAAACTTGAGGTGGAAGAAGGAGAAGAAGCACTACATTCCCAAAGGACCAAACAAACTCGCCTTTTTATTAACGCATGACGAAGAAAGCTTGCTACCTTTTCAACACGATTATCCAAACAAACAAAAGGGCTACAGCACCCTGCACGTGAGGTTTCATTGTTGTTGTAGACCACTTCCTTGATCGCGTAAACTCAATTAGCTCACACACACACACCACACGCACAGAAACAGAATCTCTCGGTGCTTTGTTTATTCCTTCTTTTGCAATGACAATAGCGATGTGTTATTAGTTAATGTGTACTAATTACATAACTACGTCATAATAATAATAATTAGCCCAAAAAAATTATAAAAATAGGTGCCGTGTCAGTGAGATCTGTGATGAAATGTGCTATGTTTCGAACATATTGTGCTGTGTTGTGTTATTGAAATGTGATGTATTTCGAACATATTGTGTTTAGTTTTGTTTTTATTCACAAAATGTTTAGTCTTCAAAGGGAAATAAAATCTGTAGTTTTTGTTTTATGTATTATTTTAAGGAAATGAAATTTTGGAACGCTTGGAGATAATGGACTTGGAAGATGGATAGTTGTTTGTATATGTATCATATAAAATATCAAACTTCAATCTCTTTCGTGAATAACGTAATCTTATCCGCAATTCCACCATATTAAATTGCACACTGAAAAAAATAAATCAAACCATATGCAGCTGATCCCTGAATATAACATATAATCCAATAATTCAATGTCATTTCTGAAACAATAAAAAAAGGTTGTTGCAAACAAGCCAAGACAGAGAGGAAAAACTATACTACAACACCTAATTCGTGAACAGTACAAGCCACCACTGTGAGGACGGTCATCTCCTTCGTCCATATCTATACTTTTGGTCAAACAGAGGGACAATACAGTCTTTTCACCATTCTTGAGTTCTTGGCTTTTTTTTTTAATTTGATATTTTTTATTTATCTTTCAACTAATTTTTTTCTTAACGATTTGACACATTTTTTTAGTAAAATGATATATTAACTTATAACTCCATGATGTCTAAGTCGATGATTAAATCTCAAATTTTGATTAAGAGATTTCAAATGTCTAATTATTTTTATTAATAACTTTTGATCTAGTTCTTGCTTTATATTATTTTTTTCCAATAACTTATATAATATTTTTTTTATAAAAAAAGTAATATTTAAAAAATACTAGTAAGTAGACTATTACATTATAAAGAGTTTGATGCATATTTCTATAATCCATGGATACAGTATATAATCTGCTTAATAAATGGGTCTAGTTTCATTTTGTAATAATGTGGTCGGGTATTCGGACATAAAAAAGAGAGATATGACGAAAAGCTGGTAATGAATCAGAGATTCGGAGAAAGATAACAGAAGAAAATGAGAGGGGGGGGAGAAGAGAGAAAAAGAAAATAAAGAACAGCAAACAAACAGCCTAGCTCAGGCGTAGGACAAGGTCCAGAGTTCAGAGGAATCCATGTGACCACACAACAGAAAGGGTCATTCTGTAATCATCTACCAACGATTCTCCTCTCTCTTTACCTTTCCGAGGATCCTGTTCTCCTTTTTACTATTATTTTTTCTAAATTAAATATACTTTAATATTTCATGTAAACAGTAAATATGTAAAGTTCATTATATTATAGTAGTACAATAGTTAGGATTTGGATGTGGCGACAACACAAAATAATACGATACAAATACAATGTCATACGTAGACTCTTTTTAGACTTGTTTACATGAAGTTTTGTTAATTTTTTATTTTAAATTTCGAATCTCGATTAGGAAAAGTACCCACTTGCTGTGAACTTTCACCAATTAATTAATTTATGAATAGAAACTTAATAAATATAATGAGAATAATAAAATCATAAAAAGGAAAACATGTATAAAAAATTGTAAGAAAAGGCAAGAAAGATCTAGAATTAAAGTTAAAAAAATAGGAACTGATCGTACATTGATAGGAAGGAAAGAAAATAAAACACAACTATCGATACATTTTTTTTGTTTGCATTAAAAAGATGAAAAAAGAAAAGAAAGAAAAAATTAACTTATAAAAACAAATCAAAATTAAAAAAAATCTTTCCACTTTCCTTTCACTTTAAATTTCAAAAATTTTATTTCCTCTTCACTCTTTTTCCCTCATTCCAAACATAGGGTGAATGTTAGAAGAAGAAAAATTAGAGGGTCAATGTTAGAACTTAGAAACACTACAAAAATAAAGTGATATAAATTAAACTACTAGTATAAATATATAATATTCATAGTAACAGTAAATAATTTAAAGAATATAAATATTGATATATTATTAACATATTGAAGCTTAATATAATACACTATATTATTCATTCATGTAAACTCATAATATTTATATTAGTAAATTTAGACAAAATTACTAAAAAAAATGTTTTCAGACAAAAAAAGTATTATTATTTGACTTAGGAGTGTTCGCAGATCGGTTCGGATTGGTTTTGGTCAACTTTAGGACCCAACCCTATCAATCAGAAGAAAAAAAATTGAAACTCAACCCGTTCATGATCGGTTCGGTTCAGTTCAATGAGTTACCCATTTAATTTTTTTTCTTACAACTACTATTTTATATCATGATTCTTTCAAATATCCAATACAATTAACATAATATTATCAAATGAATGAAAGTAGTAAAATTGATTCATTTAATACCATCAACATAATATTATAAAATAGACATAAAATATAAATTAAAACAAAAGATTATTGAATAATATTTACTATAATAGTCTGAATCACAACTATTTTTTACAAATTAAGCTTGGTTATAACTAAATTTGTTGTAACCAGATTTGCTGAAACAAATAAATGAACAAAATATGATTCATTAATATTATAAACATGGTAAATAAAATATGAAAAAAAAGGTGAAACAAATAACAATATACCTGAAAATAATACATTAAGAAGTTACAGCACTTGCAGTTTCAACACTTTAAGACTCAATATTAGTAGTATTTAAAGATTCAATCTTTTCTACTTCATTTATTTCAACTTGCAAGTCATTAACATTTTGCTTAGTAGATCTAAGCCAATTTTGGGCACAAATGAGAGCTTCAACAATAGTAGGATTCAAGGAATTACGAAATGAATATAGAATTCTACCCCATATACTAAATGCAGACTAAGATGATACAATAGATATATGCATAACCAATATATCTCTAGCTATACAAGAAATAATATAATATTTGGATGCCTTCAATTTCCACTAATTCAAAATGTCAAACTCAGGATGGTCATCTTAAACATCATCCTCCAAATACCTATCTAACTCATTTTTTTGCACCTCACCCTATTTTTTCTTGATTTTCATTATAAATTCATCATCTCAATCATCATCCTTATCACCTTTGTCATCATTATGTTGTGAAACCATGTTTGAAGTCAATGTACTAGAATTAGCCGAATTGCTACTAGAATGAGAAATGAGATGTTCTAATACATATTGTTGAATCAGTTTCTGAATGAGGTCTTTCAAAATTTTTTCATCATGTGCATGTTCTTATCAATACCATACATATGATTAAAACAAAATTGAATGTACTCACATTTATAACGAGGATCAAGGAACATATCAACAAGCAGAAAGTAGTTAATTCCATCACTTTTTCAATATTTGTTAAACTTTAACTACATATTTACTGTCATCCTTTGTATCACAATCTCATCATTATGGGGAGAAAAAAAAATTTATTTTTAATTTTATATATATATATATATATATATGTAAATAATAAAATTTATATTATTATTATAGGTTCACGGATAGAGTCAAGGGGTCAACAGATCTATAAATCTAAACTTGTGACCCAACCCGTACATGATCAATTTTAATCGGATCGATTCGGTTTTGACCAAAATACATAAATGATCAAACCTAAATAGTTCGAATCAGTTCGAATCAGTTCAAGTTCACGGATAATCTGTACCCGTGAATACCCTAGTTTGACTTTTGTATTTACTACCAAATGCCACATTTATTTATTGTATACACTGAAACTATAAGTGGAACAGGAATATACTGATGGTTAAATTGAATTGAAAATAGTAAAAGCGGTAAATGAATACAGATCGGACTTAAGCCCAACCCATAACATGATAACTGTTAACATTCATTTTACTTCTACCAATTAATGGCATACTTGTTTCACACTGCCACAAACGATTAATTAACCATTTGACCACCAATCGATAGACATTCTTTAGGTTTTCTTCCCTTTTTTCTTGGGTCTCCCTTTATGCGGAATATTGCTAACACCATAGTATTTGTTTATTACCATTCTAATCAGATGTTAAGTCATTCCGTCAATGTTTATTATAGTTCCTCTGCTAATCTTTGATATTCGAGTATAAAATGATTAATCTATTAAAGAAAAATCCAAACCCAACTGGCATTCCTTTGAATGTATCAGAAAAAATGTAGATTATGCGATTCGATGACTGCTTAACTATAGAACAACTCTGATAATAATAAATAAATAAATAAATCTATAGAACAACTAGGCAAATTAAGATCTGCCGCTGCTAGTATCTAGGTATAATTATATATGTTATACGTACACAACCACAAGTTCACTAAATACTACAATTATTAATTGCTTATTTGACTTGGTCCTCACGAAAATATTGTTCGTAATATGCTAATCAATATCATATTATGCTAGCCAGCGTTTTCTGGCTTCATTCTAACTTCGAACTGGGCCTCTCCTATCTTCAAATGATATTGATAATTCATGCATTTATCCTGTTTTTAACGCAAGACACATCTTTGTTAGTTAATCCCCGGATACTAGTTATCATATAAATAACTTTCACCAAAATTATGTTAAGCACATAACTATTTTTATGACTCTGTCCCATGCTAACTGAATGCTTGTAAAAAAAGGTTGTTTTTGGTCTATAGTTAATTAAGTTCTTTTATTTTAAAATAAGCACATTTAGTTTCATTGTTGTTTCTTTTTTCCTACTAAAAATCTTCAAATTGTTATTTTTTATCTAAATATTTGGAGGTTTATGTTAGAATTAAGAGATAGAATAATTTTGAAAGTTTAGAGGTAAGAAATTTAGTAGAAATTTAATAGAGATTGAATAATTTTATAAGATGTGAAAATAGGGTTTGGGCAGAGAAAATGTAGAGAGTTTTTTAGTGAAATTTGATTTATTGATTGATGATATTCGAATAAAAAACAATTTAATTTATTTAATCTATAAAAAATTAGAAATTGAGAGAGTTTACTTTGAAAAAAATGATGAGAGGATGGATTTGATAAATTTTGAAAACAAAATGAATTAATTGATTAAAAAATTAAATCAAAATTCATACAAACCAAATTAACAGTAAAATGTAATTGAATTTAAAAGGAAACATTGTTTTCTTTGTGCATATATATTTATACATTGGACGACTTTTTATGAGAAATGTTCGCTAGGTATTGCAAATCTTTTTGAAGATTATGATTTTATTCGTTGTGAAAATATATGCTCAGTTTCAAACTACAAGTCACATGCAATGATTCGTTATGTACTTCGATCTCAGATTATATATAAATTTTGTTGGATGGTTTTCGCGTGTGTATCTATATATGTATATGTCTACGACTATAAGTATTGATGTATTTTTTTTTTTTGAATGAAAGTATTGATGTAGTATTTAAAAAGTTAGAGAAAACTTGAAAATTATTTAAAAATATAAGAATGATATGCAGTTTTTTCAATTAAAAAAAAATAAGAATGACATGTTATTTACTTATTCTTGAAGAGAGAATGAACTAAAATATTAAATCATTCTTTGGAATCTAATGTATAAAGATGTGATGAAAGTAACTAATTGATTTGAGAGTATAACTAAATAGTTGGAATTTTGAAAGAATGAAAATTTTAAAAGTAATCAATTTAAGAATACAGACAATTCAGATCTTTAGAAAAAAAAATCAACAGAAAAATATAAAATTTTATCATTTGAAAGTTTCAAAAGTAATACAAAATATTTTTTTTATGATAAATTAAAGTTGCGGTTGAAGGAAAAAATACTACATCTAAAATCAATAATCTTATTTTATATTATAAAGATACATTAGGATCTTAAAATTTTTTAGGAATTAAATATATCTTTTGTCCTTGTAATTTAATATTTTTTTATTTCATCATGGTAAAAAAAATCATTTTAGTCATTATAAAATATAATTGTTTTATTTTTGTTCTTTAAGTATTTTAGATAATAATTTTTTATTATTTAAAACTTATTTTGACTGTTTAATATATTATCTAAAGTATTTTAAAGAAAAACATAAAACAAACATATTTTATAATGATTAAAACAAAAAACATTATAGAGACGAAAAGGAAAAAAAACATTAAATTACTGAGATAAAAAAATGTATTTCAACCATTTTTTTAAATGCAAAATATCTCATCCTCACCATTTATTTTTTACAGCAAAAACATTACTACCTAGATCAAATTGATATTTTTTACCAAGTACCGACCGTTAAATTACAAATGCACTCTTTCAGTTTTAAAAAAGAAAGTTCTAAAATAACTTAAATTAAAGGACAAAATTCCTACTGCTATGCATATGAATTAATTGGTGAAAAATTATTGTAACTTAACAATGGATTTCAAGTTCTCTATAAATTTACATTATAATTTTAGATGGAGATCGAGTTCCAATAATATCCCTAATTCCCTACCCAATTTGACCAGAATTCTTATACTCCCTCACTAAAAGTCCCGCATTATACATTCTCTGTTTCCTCACATATTTTGATTATGTGCAGAGCAAAAAAAAAAACATATTTTGATATTGTCTATATATGTTCAATAAATTTAATTTTTGCGTAAGTAAAAACTTATTTATATTTATATTTTTCAAAATATATTATTAAGCTCAAATAGTAAAATATTGCTACGTCATTATTTTTTGAACAATATTGTTAAACTTTACACGATTGAAGGATAACATCTAAATTACACACACGTATTGTATATATATTAGTTATATGTGTAACATTTAAGCATTCGAATTCCTGGTCGGTCAATCATGCTGCCCGGTCTATATAACGTGTAAGTTGTAACATATTTTCATCGAGTTCTGTATATAGGTAAACAATTCGAAAAAAAAATTATACAATTATTTAATTACAAGATTTATAACTTATTATATATAATAAATTAAGTTATTAACTTTCAAAATAATATAAAGATAATTTATTATTGAATAACGACTATTTTATATAATCTGATATATAAGATATTAAACTCTTAAATGTTTTAGTATGTACAAGTTGTTGTTAATTAAAAAGATGGAAATAAGACACATAGTTTCCAGTTCCCGCAATTTGATGATTTTTGTCTTTTTTGGGACACATGGCTGCACCTAAAGGTGTCACTAGCTAATGGAAACAAGAAGAGAATCCAGGTTGGTGTGTACTTATAAACTCAACATGTCTCAGTTGCTTAATTGCATGTGCTTAAGCCACGAAACACGCTACTACCAGCAACGCCAACCGCGTTATACGGGCAAAAGGAACAAATAATTTAACACCAATTTGTGTAATATAATATGTTAAGCAAAGTGATTTGGTCAGAAATATGGTTTGATTAATGGGGATAAAACCCCTGTTGGCTTGCAGGCTTGTTGTTGACTAGTTTAAGAAATCAAGCCCTAGTAGGGTACCTCAAATTCTGGGAACCAGCGTGTTGTTTTACATGCATGCTGGTGTTTTCTGCACTGCACAGATTCTCCTGATCAGGCTTCTTTATCCTGTCCTAACCTATATATATATATATATATATATATATATATATATGCCATCACCGCCAACCTGAAACCATTTCTGGCCACCAACTTTATTTTACTGCTCTCAAGTTTGCCACTTCAAGGTTGTTGTTTTGTTTGTTAGCACTTGATTATCATAAGGTTAATTTGGTAAATATCTCATCTTTCCCACACTCCATATTATGTTTTCTAATTTTTAATAATTTTAATCAATAATTAAAAATATGTTTTAAAAGAAGTACACTAGATTATATAATTATGTGTCCATGGTTTTAAATTTATGATTCGGTGAGTGAAAAAAAACACTTTATGTTGCGAAAAAATATACTTGATGAAATCACAATTAGAGTTATGAAGATGCTGTTGCGATGGTTCAAATATTTTTATGTTGGGATTACAATTGCGATGATGGATAGTAATTTAAAACCATGCATGTGTTACTACTTTATTAGTAATTCTCTAATTAAAATTTATGTTGTAGTTTAATTTTAACAGAACACTTTGATGAATGTCTTTTATGGCTAAATCATATATCATTGAAAGTCCTTTAATAGCAGCACTGTAGTGTACAGTTAAAAGCAAATGCACGACGCTATTTTATAAGCGATCCGATGGATTTATTTGCAGAGATATTCGCATTCCCATAGCTTCTGATGAGAAGTATGAGCAAAATGGGAAAGAAGCGATCATTGACCAATTTCCTCCCAGTTTCTCGGCGCATAGTATTGTATAGGGCTATATTCTTTTTCTTCTACTTTTTTAAATTTTTTTGTGAGTGTGTAGGACTTTTATCTCACACTCAATTAATATTCTCCAACTGAACCGGTTTATTTCGCCTATAGGCTACGTATTTTTCTTAAAAAAATACTTTCTTTTATAGGATTAAAAAATTATTTAAGCCATGATTATTTAAAAATAATTTTACCAAATTTTAAATAATAAATGACAATTAATCAATTATTTGAAATTTAAAATTTTTGGTTATAGAGATATAAAATTGGTCTAATAATAAAAATAAAAAGGAAATTACAAATTCAAATTAACTATATTAAAAAAATAAAACTTTTGGATGGTTATAGAATTGTGGCATCGAAGGACAAAATGATCAATCGGGAGTATATTTTTCATTAATTATTATTTGGACCAATTTTGAATTAATATAAAAAAGGTGAATCGAAAGTCGGTACAAGTTTTAATTTTTTAATTAAAATCGTAAAATATTTTATGATTTTTGTTAATATTTTTAAAATAAATTTACAACATTAAAATTGTAAAAAAAAATTATTTTTTACTGACTTCAGTTAAAATTTTTTTTGACTTTATAACTTCAAAATTGTAAAAAAAAATTTAACTTTACGACTTTAAAGTTGTTAAGTTTTATTTCTTAAGAAAAGTAAAAATATATTTATTTATTAAAAATATATAAGCAATATATTACATAAAAATAGAAAATATTAAATAAATCATATAAAATATATATATATGAAATATTATATAAAACTTAAAAAAAAGTTAAAATACTTTTATTTATTAAATAATTAAATTAAAAAATTATTAATTTAAATAAAAACAAATTTTTATCATTTTTAAGGTAAAAAAAACTTTACAATGAAATGGTAAAGTAAAAATAAAATTAATTAAAGTTATAAAATATTTTAAAACTTTAATTTTAAAAAAATTACAATTTTAAAGTCATAAATTAAAAAAAATAATTAAAATTTTAAGATATTTTTTTACTTCAATTAAAAAAATTATAAATCTAATATCGGTAACTTTCAATTTAAAAGTTATAATAAATATTATGATTTTTTTAATATTAATTTAAAATCCACTTCTAAGTAATAATTAATATAAAAAATATATCCCTAATTGATAGTTTTACCGCATCCAAACTAGACAGATTTGTCTTTATGCACCATGGCTGTAATACAGTCAAAGATATAAAGTATAAATGCCATAATGGAAACGTCACTTCTCACTTTGCATGTCGCGGTGATGCTGATATACCAAGACATTCTCATATCAAATGCAATGAACTTTTAATTTTGAGTTAAATAAAGTTCAATCAAAACTGGTTCGGAAACTGTAAGATGATAAATACAAAATAGGGGGGCAACAATAATAATAACTTGCATTCTTTAAATGGAAATTAAAATTGGACCTACGGAGCATATGTATTATAACATGAACTGTGGGTCGTTTCAACTTGGTTGAATGGTTTCATCAATTTGTTGAGCCTTTTTGGACTTTGGTCTGTATTGAGATTGAAAGCAACTTATTCATTCCAACTTGGATTAAAAAAATTCAAATATTCTGGAACCGTAAATAATCAAAAACTTTTTAAGAAAAAAAGGTACAAATATGTTATATTACGCACGTCACTGGCTCGGTGCAATTACAATATCTTTTTGAAAAACGTTTTCATACCTACTAGTAATCAAATAACTTTATAATGAGAACGACCTTTTAATTAGTTTAAAACGGCGCTCTCTAATAATGGTGTTGCAGTTGATGCCTATATTATGTCCATAGAATACATAATTAGGAAAGTACAATGATTTTTATTTGCTATAACTTTGAATTAGTCTCGGTAAAAAATGAAATTTGTGAAAACATTTCAAGACTTTATTGAAGAACTAAGGATCCTAAATGAATCAGTTATTAATAGTTTGGTTTTTAGTGGAAATAATTATTCATCAAATTTTATTTACTTTTTCATCGAATTTTGATTATTTTGGATCTCTTTTTCCTAACGAATCACATAGTTCAAGATTAAAAAATCTCAATTATATCATTAAGAAAATAATAAAATAATTAATGTCTATATTATAGAAAATATAATAGGCCTTTTCTTTTTGGTACTATTGCTCTTAAAAATAATGATATTTTTTTAATAAAAAAATTGAAGTATTTTTATAGATGATCGTTTTTTAATTTCTTAAGAATATATTTGAGAGTTGAATTTTAAAAATAAAAATAAAAATCATTTCCAATAAATATCTTATAATTTAGTTTTTTAAAATAAAAGAATAACATAAGTTAACATTTTAATATTTATTATTTTATAAATATTACTCTCTGCATCCTAAAATATTCATATCATCTTAAGTTATTTTGCACAGACTAAAAAAATCTAATAAAGAAATGAAAGAAAGTAATAATTTTATAAAAACAATATATATAATTTTTTAATTTGAAAATAAAAATAATATTATTTTCTTCTTTTTTCTATCAATGTCACTTATGCACATATTATAAATTATCACCTTGCTCTTTAAATGCAAAACTGAATTCTTCTGAATAATATTTTTTTAGGTTTAAATATATTTTTGTTTTTGCAATTTAACATTTTTTTTATTTTGTCCCTTTAAATTATTTATTTTTTCATTTTAATTCTTGAAAAAAATAATAAAAAAATGTTATTTAAAACACTTTAAGATTAAAAAACAAAAACAAAAATTTACAAGAGCTAAAACAGAAAAATAAAATTTACAGGAACAAAAATAAAAAACAACATTAAATTATAGAAAAAAATAATGTATTTAAACCTAACTATTACAAGTAGCATTCTCAATACTTCAACATTAATTGATCTTCCACGCGGTCATGCTCCTAACCAACCTAACCATTAAAACACGAATAAAAAAATTGAGTTTCTTAAGTATCTTTAATGTTAGATTTTGAATAAAAAGATATTGAGTTTAAGATTTGAGTTTTACTAGATCTCCCAATAAAAGAAGTAAAGAGATATCAAATATAGAGAATAAATTCTTGTAAAAGAATTCCCAAAATATAATAAATATTGTTAAAAAAAATCTTTTTCTTTTTTCTTTTCCTAAAATCTCAAAATGAGATATACCAATAAAGTAAAAAATGTGAGACATCTTGAGAGATCTTCAATCCTATGTGGTAATATAGAGTCCACTAAAAAGTGATCTAAAATTTCAATCTGAGATCTACCACTAAAAATGCTTAATTAACACTACTAAATTATATTATTAATGACTCTTTTGGCAAATACACTGGCTACTTAAAATTCAAATAATTCCAATTCAAGTTAAATTTTTTACAGTTATGATATATTCTAGAAGATATTTATGAGGCATTTCTCTTTAAGGAAAAGATTAAATACCTTGTTGGTTCTCTTTGAGACTTAATAAGAGGGTCTTGTTGCTAAAGGAAGAACTCAAGAGACATGTCTAGGGAATAATTAATAAGAAGGGTAGATTGAAGTCTAAAAACAACTATAAATTTTGCATGTATTGTAAGAGAAAGAGACACGTCATAGTTGTCTGTTACAAGTTGCAAAACAAGAATAAGAGAATTACAAATCACAAAGGTAAACAACCAGCAAACTCTACTCAAGTGAATGTTGCAAGAAAATAGTTGCAGTGATAAAGAACATTTTATAGTTTCTTGCAATGACTCCAAACCAAGAGAGGATAATTTTTTTATTCTGGTTGTAAGTTACGTAATTTATCCTAATCAAGACTGGTTTTTTAATAAATGAAACTGAGTTCAAGGGTGATGCTTTGATGGGCAATATTGACACTTCCTTTAAAATTATAGGTATTGCTATAATCAAAATTAAGATATCTGGTGGATTTTTTTGTTGTTGTTGTTGAATAGATATTTGATGCAGTTGTCAAAAGACTTGGGTATGTGAAGCATGTTTCATATTTGAAAAAGAATACCATGTTATTAAGTACTCGGGACTCTAAGGGTATAACTATATTGATAAAGGTGGAGTTTTGAATGTGAGCAAAAAGGAGCTCTGGTCGTGATGAAAAGAATAGAGAAAAACTACTAACTTGTATGTTCTGTAGAGATGTAGTTATTGCTTCAAATACTTTGTTAGATGTCAGTGTTGATTACCAGATTGTGGCATATACTATTAATGTTATAAATTTAAAAGATGAAATACAAAATTTAAATGATTTTTTATTAATTTCCTAGACACTTGACAATAAGATGTTTAAAATTTCATATTACGTTGTAAAATATTATAATAAATAATAATACAATTAATATCAGTAGTTAGTGATACTAAAAATTGTAGAAAAAAAGGACAAAATATCATTTAGGAACATTTTCTTCAAGAAGTTTTTTTTTTCATGATATTCTCATAAAGTGGATTTTTATGATATTTTATTATCTAATAATCTCACACTTTCATTTAGGAACATGCAAGTCTCGAACCTGTGACCTTCATATTATTAACGCGATACTCCAACCAACTAAGCTAATAAATCAATTATGCTAAAAAATAATTAATGTTGATACATATAACACTAAATTTTTTAATGTATATTTAATACACATATCTAAATATTTAATTGTTTAGTTTATCTAATTTCTTTATCCTTTTTTATTTCAGATTCTTATTTTATTAATTAAGGATATTATGTTCAGTTTATCAATTAGGATAATTGTTAGTTATAATCCTATCAAATAGGATTCTCTTTTATTTTAATTTTATCAATTAATGAGTTATATATAATTAATTTTATTTTAATTATTGAATTATTTCTCATGATATTACTTTAATATTCTTAACATAATTTATTATGTAAATTTATATGTGTATTAAATATGCATTAAAAAATGTAATATTATATGTAACAATACTAATTATTTTTTAGCATAACCGATTTATTAGTTTAGTTGGTTGGATTGTTGCCTTAATAATATGAATATCACAAGTTCAAGACCTGTATTCACCATTATTTTAAATTATTTGAAAAAAATATATTTTAACTTAAAAAAAAAGTAATAGACAATCACGAAGGATTGTCTCATGGAACTAAGAGTGATCTTGGTTGGTTGAATTAACTTAATTCTGGGCGCTGATTAATATCTCTGCTGATAATCTCATAATGTGGGTTTGTTATTATATTATCTGATAATCTCCCACTTTTATTTGGGCTATGCGTCTGATTCCCTTTACTGGGCCTTATTGAATGGTTGGATTAATAGCTTTGGGCTAGGACTGCTTCAATAATTACATAAGGCTCCTGCTTCCTACACCTTTGGTTTTTCTACTACACCATTTTCGTGAAAGTGGAATTCCCAAAATATCATTCGCTATTTTATGCATTTTGCTTCATATGGATTTTCTTACGGATTCGCCAATCCATATGATTTTTTTTTATGGATTCACGAATCCATAACCTTACGGATTCAACAATCCGTAAGTTTTTTATTAACACAATGCTCCAACCAACTAAGCTAATAGACTAATTATGTTTAAAGATAATTAATTTTAATATATATAACACTAAATTTTTTAATGTATATTTAATACGCATATAATGTTACATAATAAATTTTGTAACATTTAATTTTGATCTAATAATTAATTTATAGTTTAATTTATCTAATAATTTGTAATTTAATTTATCAAACATGTGATTTTATGTTACAAAACAAAATTTATAGATAAATTCGTATGTTTGATAAATTAAACTATAAATTATTAGATAATTAAACTATAAATTAATTATTAGATCAAAATTAA
>CM023946.1:8825030-8850109 GCA_013407115.1 Glycine latifolia | reverse complement strand
TAATTTTAATATATATAACACTAAATTTTTTAATGTATATTTAATACGCATATAATGTTACATAATAAATTTTGTAACATTTAATTTTGATCTAATAATTAATTTATAGTTTAATTATCTAATAATTTATAGTTTAATTTATCAAACATACGAATTTATCTATAAATTTTGTTTTGTAACATAAAATCACATGTTTGATAAATTAAATTACAAATTATTAGATAAATTAAACTATAAATTAATTATTAGATCAAAATTAAATGTTACAAAATTTATTATGTAAAATTATGTGTATTAAATATACATTAAAAAATTTAGTGTTATATATATATCAACATTAATTATTTTTAAACGTAATTGGTCTATTAGCTCAGTTGATTGAAACATCGTATTAATAACGCAAATGTTGTAGGTTTGAGACCTATCTACGCTATTATTTTAAATTATTTCAAAAAATATATTTTAATGTAAAAAAAAACTTACAGATTACCCAATCTGTAAAAGAAAAAAAAACATACGGATTGACCCAATCCGTAAAGTTCTTACGGATTCGCTAATCTGTATGAATTATGTGGATCCGTATGAACCAAAATGCGTAAAATAGCGAAGAATATTTTGAAAATTGTCACAAAAATGATGTAGTAGAAAAATGAATGGTGTAGAAAGCAGAAGCCATTACATAAATGTAGCTGTTATTGGCCCCAATTGCATTGCTAATGGCCACTATCAAGTGGCTGATTTTTTTTCTTAAAAAATGTCATTTATATAACCACATACAAAATTCCCAATGAAAATATGTTTTTGTTGTAATATGGGAGGTGCGAAAAAATCAACAACTGAAACGTATCTTCATTATAGATTTTGTACACGAAAATACATTTTCATTGTTGATTTTGTACACACCTCATATACTACAACAAAAACATATTTTTGTTGTGGATTTTGTAAGAAACTATCATACTACAATAAAAATGTATTTCCATTATTATATACGAAGTGCATACAAAATACACAACAATATTATGATTTCGTGTATAAAATCTTAAAAGAAAAGATGTTTCCTTGAGTATTTTATACACAAAATTGTGAGTTTATTAAGTATTTTTTGGCTTAAAAAAATACAATAGGAACATGATTCTGTGTATTTCTGTGTATTTCCAATACAATCGAATCATAATTATTAAGGGAGTGGTGAAGTTTGAACTTATGTAAGTTTGTTTTACGGATTTTTAAAATTTGTAGGAACTCATAACAAAGATTCTAGTCTTGTAGTGATCAATAGGAATTCCCAATAAGTTGGGTTTAATATTCTATTTCAGCATACGGATTGAATTTTTATTTTTTCTGAGCTGCATACGGATTGATCTATTGGAATTATCAATGAAGGAAAAAAAATGCTAAAAATAATCCACGACGTTATTGTGAACGTAGTTGAACAAAAAAATTGAATGTTGCGCCATGGACGTGTCACAGTGGCTGGGAGTGATAGTGACAAAAGTTAATCAGTGCTTCTGCTTGCTTGATGACCTTTGCTCACAGTCGTGACAATGGCAGAGAACAATATTTTTTTTCTTTCTTTTATTGTGTGTAGAGAGATATAACCATAAAAGAAGGAAATATTTTGTAGAGAAACTTCAACAATATTTTATTCATTTTTATTATAAATTTTTATGCGTAAACTTGTAAATCTTTGGACATATTGGTTACAATTTTTTTATTATTAACAACGGATAAGTTAAGATTATTTAAATTTAAGCATTAGTATTTTTAATTTTTAAAATAAAAATTAAATGACATATAATTAAGAGATTTTTAAGGTAAGAAAATTTATGACACATTGACAAAGGTAGATTAAGAAAGAATTTGCGTAAACTTGTGCGCTGCGTATAAGACTATAATAATATGTATTTGGAATTTGCGTATGGGATGTTCCTTTGTGTGACGGGTGTCTATATTCAAATGTGATTGCATTTCCAATGGAAACCTCACTGAAGAACACGTTTTTGTTACAAAATTCAGTGTGTTGAATTGCTTGATGGAGATGTGGACTGAAAAGGATTGACAAAACTAGATAAGCAGGGGAACTTCACTTATCAATAATAATCTTGGATTAGTTTTAGTCGATAACTTGCTGGCTTCAATTTAATCCCTTCATCATCTATTCATCTATTATAAATAATATAATATAAAAAAAAGATTATGACCCCTTTTGTGGTTTGCCATCCCCACGTTGATTTATATCAGTTTTATCTAGAAGCAGAGCTTTATTAAAAAATATTATACAAAGGCTGAGTATTGACCTAATATAAACGAAATCATTAGTGTACATATAATCAGTCTAAAACTCTAAAAAAATTAGTTTGACCTTTTCTTTAGTTGGTTAGGCTTGGTTTATAAAAATAAAGAAAGAATGTACTCCGATCCTCGAAGTAATATTCATTTTTTCCTTTCCCAAAAAAAAAATGTTTGAATTTTTTTTCCCTGGCAAATATCTTTGTTAACTGGCAATAGTACTGAAAAGTTTGGGAAGCATAGAAAATAAATTATTGATTGTGTAAAGTTTTTTTTTTCTTGTGATAAGCAATAAATCCTATATTTTGGAGTAAAAACAAATACAATGCTAACATCAATTTCTAGAAGACATCACAGAAATATGTAATAAAAGAATAAGCAATTTATACAATAATAATGTAAGTAGACAAGTGATCCCCCTTGCCTGAGTGCATATCCGTTGTAGTTAAATAGAGTAATATTTGATGCAGTAAGTGGTTCATTGGTCAGTATAATATTTAAATTATACACTTTACCACACTTTATCTTTTTATACATAGTTGCATACCAGATCTATTTTTTCTCATTTATTTTATTATTTTTTCTCTGTTTGGCCGTGATTTCAGTTGAGATGTTATCCTCTACGAGCACTAATTTAGCATAATTCCAATAATTTAACGTCAATGGAATTAAAATAAATAAAACTTAATATATCACATAGTGCATCAATTTGAAGAACATGATGCTTGAAGAGCATAAAATCTCATCTGAAATCACAGCCAAATAGAGAAAAAATAATAAAATAAATTAGAAAAATAAATGCAAATATGTAATTATGTATAAAAACGATCAAGTGCCGTCAAGTATTATACTGATAACTGACCAATGAATTACTTAGTGTACCAGATGCTACTCCATTTAACTGCAATGCATCTACAATTCCCTTGCCTAGTCATAGTGAGTGTACTTTTCTATTAAAAAAAGCTTTTTGGATGTGCTTTTCTGGATTTTTACGGATGATAAAACATATTTTTTAAAAATTATTGGAAAGTATCTATGTGATATAAGAGATCCTTTACAAAAAATTTAGATTTATAATATGAGAAACTCTTCATACAATTCCTTATTTTTTAAAATATCTTCAATCATGTAGATTTTTTGAAACTTTTTACGATTTCTTATTTTTAAACAAAATTTTGTAAGAATTTCTTATAGGTGATATGATAATCTATGGAAGACAAAAAATGTCGTGAGAATCACAAAAAAGGATAAGTAAAAGATTTTTTAAAAAACTCGTATAAGTACTTTCAATTAGAGATATTCTTAAAAATCCAGTAAGAAAAGGATAAAAAATTAATAAATATTAAAAATGAAATAACGTGAAAGAAAGAAAAAAAATAACAAAATGCGTTAATTAAATATTTAGAAAATTAAATAATCCAAAAATTACTACTTTTTCATTTTACCACTTTTGCACGCTTACACACACAAACAAAAACAAGGTAACAATATAAGTATTTTTCAAATTCAATTAAAGATTTTATTGGTTAAGATATCTGTCTCTAAGAATACATTCACTTCTATATTTTTAAGTCAATATTACTTGATTAAAACAATATCAACTTGAGAATTTATTCTCAGAATATATTCACATATAAACTCTTAAGTCCTCATTACTTAAACAAACCAATAACAACTGGGGACAACTCTTCTGAACCCTTCAAGCTTATCACATTGCCCATGGCATACACCAATTACCTATTTGCTCCACTTACCAATCACTATTATGTAAGACATTTTATGCTTCTAAGTATGGATCGAAGCTCATTTTATCCATATGTTATACTGGAGGCCGCTGTCGCTAATCAAAATCCTCTCCGACACTTGAAGTATCCACCATGTTCATAATGCCTTGAAAAATCTCTAATATATCAAATCACTCAATTATTTTATTTATGTATTAGGAAGCGAAATCAAAGTTTTGTTGAGGAATGAAAAAATTAATTTATTAAAACCACCAAACCAATGGTTCTTGACGTAATTGACTACCTCTAATTCTATAGTATATATGGTAATCAATATAATGAATTAATATATTTTATTTTAAATGTTTGATTTAGATCGTGTTCCTTTGATGGCAAAAGTATTATTATTATATGTATATAATAAATTTTAAAATGTTTTTTAACACATAAGATGTAGATTAATATAAGTGACAAGTAATTTCTGTATAAAAAAAAGTAACAAGTAATTTAGATCCTTTAACCATATGATATGGGTTTGGTCTTTGTTTATGTGCATATAATGATACTTATGAGTTGAGAAATTGCCTAAGGTATTTTATTTTCTCGGAAATTAATTATATGACTTTCGGTTAAGGAATACATATAAATTCAATGTCAGATTATAAATAAATAAAAAACCATCCAATTTATTTAAATTTCGATATAAACCAAGTCAGAGATTCCCATCCAGTAAGTAGGCTAGTGTATTTCCTCCCCTTTGAGTTTGAGTTGCAACATGACGTGCAGTCCGTCGCCGGTCCAAAAGGAAAATCTCAAAATCATTCCTCCAGGTTTATTTGGACGGAAAGGTGGGGTTGATGAGGAAAGATCATAAATAATTTTTTATTCTCAAATCAAGAAAAAATATAAATTATCGCAAATAAAGCAGTACTACTAATAATTAAGATGGTTTTGAAAAAAAAAAAAAAAAACCAATACCTATCTAAATAAAAGCTTTATCATCCTCTTTTGAAAGTTTTCCATCCTAATATAGCCGCAAGCTACCTAAAGGAAGCAAAGTCCATGGCGACGACTCCTTCAAACCCCAAAACCAAATAGTACAATAAAATCACAGCACGACCCAATTCCAAAGAAGTTGAATAGCATTACATAATTTACATCATTACCTTCCAACTACTCTCTTGCTCCAATCAAACACTTAATTTTCACCCTCTTTTTTCCTTCGCCACCATTATCCAAAACGCCCCAATGCCTTACGTTACCGCTTTTGCACCTCCTTTTTTATAACAACAACCATATCATTAATTAGCAGTCAAAAGGAGCAATCAGCAAGCATGTACGGTGGCTATTTTTAATTAGAACCGAAACCATCCAAATTCTTTGCTTCTACAATTGAAAATCAATTCCACCTGAACCCTAATGACCACTCTCACACACTCCAATTTCCACCGTCACCTTCTTCTTCTTTTCTATTTTTTTCTCCTCACGGAATTTCCGTCGCCGGTCACCGCGCAGCTTCCGAACACGCTAACGCCGCCGCCTCCGCAGCAGCAGCAGGACCGGTTTGCGAGGCTGAAGTTCGACAAATCCATGGCCATCGTTCTGGTGATCCTCGTGGCGGTGTTCTTCGTCCTAGGGTTCCTCTCCGTGTACACGCGCCAGTGCGCGGAGCGCAGGATGCGAGGGAGATTCGACATCTCGATCTCGATCTCGCGCCGGCAACGCGGCCTCGACCGCGAAATCATCGAAACGTTCCCAACGTTCGTGTACTCCACAGTAAAAAGCCTCAAGATAGGGCGCGCCACGCTAGAATGCGCCGTGTGCCTCAACGAGTTCGAGCAGGACGAAACGCTGCGCTTCATCCCAAACTGCAGCCACGTGTTCCACTCCGAGTGCATCGACGCGTGGCTTGCCAATCACTCCACTTGTCCAGTGTGTCGCGCCAATCTTTTTCCCAAACCTGGTAACCCGTCGTTTGATCCTATCCAAATTCTGGATCCGGAACAACCCGTTATATCATCACCGACCCGAGCAGAAACTGAGGGCTCTAATCCTCGTTCTCCGAATTTGATTAATCAGAACCCTACGCCGCGGTCAAGGTCAACGGGTATTCGTATCGCGGGTTGGTTTCCGCGGTCTCACTCGACGGGTCACTCGCTGGTTCAACCCGGGGAGAATTGTGAACGGTTTACGCTGCATTTGCCTGAGGAAGTGCGGAACCAGCTTATGCTGAGTCGCACCAAGAGTTGCGGCGTGGGCGTGACGTTCACGCGCGAGAACAGTGAAAGGAGGGGTTATAGGGCAAGGAGCGTTGGTAGTAGCCTCAGCCCTCACGTGACAAGAAGCGTGGGTGGCACTTGCAGCAGTAGCAGCCCTCACGTGAGGGGGTGGTTTTCTCGGACCCGCTCTGTGAAGGATGATGTCGGGGAAAAGTCTTCGGATCGGTTATTCTCGACGACGACAAGGGATAGTGAGGTTTAGATGCTTCTTTTGGTTTGGTGGGTCGAAGTCAAATATGATTATTTCACAGTTTCACAGTGGCTTTTGCCAATTCTACCAACCAGCCTTTCTGGCCTGTGCTCATGTATATAATTACTTTTTAATTTTATACAGTATATACTGTAGTAATATTTACTTGTATGGTTTTAGAGTTGGAAATTTTTGAGTCTTCTGATCTGTGAGGAACAAACTACAGCGATAGTAGGATTTTGTAAACGTGAATAAATTTGAAAATCTGCAACATTTACTTATTAGATTCTACTTCTTTGGTACTATGTTACTTTGAAGATATGTTTATCATGCTCGTATTGTGTCCGTGTTACAACATTTGCACTTAATTACCGAAAAACAAAAGACGTAAAAAAGACAAGACAGTAGTAATGTTTTTTCGGCGTCGCTATGCAAAATGATTTAATTTCCTCTATTCATATTTCATTTTCTTTTGTAAAAAAATATAATTATTTTATTTATACGTGTTATGATATTTGTTATTTATTGGATTTTTTATTTTAAAATTAAAATAAATTGTACTTGTTTACTTTTTTGTTTCATCTTATTTTTAACTGTCAGATCAAGGTGAGTTTTCAAGCATTCTATAAATGGGTGATTATTTTATAAATAATGTCATCAATAATATATTAAATAAAACTTAATATAATAAAAAATGATAATTACGTTACTGAATTTTTAACAATTAAATCCCTATCAAATGAAAAATGTCTTATAATATATTTTGGTTGGATTATGACCAAACTCAATCAAATTTGAATATATTGGTTTGGATTCATTTTTTTAAAATGAAATTGAATTTAAACCAATCCATTTCTAAATAATTTGGATTGGATTGTGGCCACGGGTCAAAATATTTAATTTTATCTATTCTTTTTTAAAACGTAATATTTTTTATAAGTTAAATTTTTTATTAAATAAAATAGACACAGCTATTTCTTGTTAAAAAATTTATGATGTTGTCACCCTACACTTCATTGACTCTTATTTATCTATGAGTTTCAATAAGCATAATAAAAATAGGTTTTAAATACTTTTTTCGACCAAAATCAAAGGATTATTACAAGGTATGCTTTTTGTAAATAGATTCGAAATATTTTTAGAAGCTCATTTGAAGTGGTTTTAATCAATAAAACTCTTGTCGCTTTGATGTTAAAGGTTAAGAATGCATTGATGTTTACTCAATTCAGGTCGAAAAATCTATATAATCAAATAATTAATAGTATTTGATTTTTTAAAATTTTAAAATATTCATTATATATTACATATATTAATATAATAATTGAATACAAATTAATATGTTAACGAGTTCAGATATCAAAACCTTTTTTCATCAATTCAAATTCAGAAGTAACTCATATCTTGGTTACATTCCTAATGGTATGATTAACATGAAGCCGTAATTCTTGTAAAAAAAATAAAGTCGTAATTAAGAATGAAGCTGGCCACAATTTATAAGATACTTCAAAAAGAATTATAAAAAGAGGTGCCACTCATTTAACAGAATCATTTAGTTAAAGTCATCATCACTTATAAGAGAAAGCCTGATGCTAACGATGGGTTATGCTACAAGTGTAAATCATTTAACACGCTATAAAATAAGTATAGAGAGCTCAAGAAATTAATAAAAATAAATAAAGTTGACTTTTCATACCCAGTTTATGTATTACCTTTACATTTTTCTCAACTTTTATTTCTTTTTCTTATCATACCTATTATTTTATTTTTCTTTCCTTTTCATCTCACTTTCGTTCATAAAAAAAATCTAAAAAAAATTAAGACCAAATAAATTGTTTCCTTGGTTATTTTCCTTAAGTGTCTTACATATCTTATTTATAAATTTCAACATTAATTTGAATCATAACTTATAAGCATCTCTATAATTATGTATGATATAAATTATTACAGACAATAATAATGTATACTTAACAATGACATATTATAGATATTTTATTTGTTGATGTTTCTTTTTTTTTGCAACACAAATGATGAGAAAATCTAAATCCTCAAATAAATCCTTTACACATATGATAAAGCTTCTGGTCACATCATTAATTTTCAAAACTCATAAGTTTTTTTACGTAGCAACACCTCTCCTGTTAGGCATAATATTTCATTTAGGGGTATCTAAAATCATTGGTAGAGGAAAATACCTTGGATTCCCTTTCATTATTGGTCATAAAAAAAATGAGGTTTTAGCTTTCATAAAAGATAGATTCTGGAAGCGCATCAATTATTGGTCCACCAAAAATCTTTCAAAAGTTAATAAGAAATTTTAATTAAGTCTGAGCTCGGTCAATCCCAACATATTGCATGAGTGTTTTTCTACTCCCATCTACCTTTGAAGATGAGCTCCAAAAAATGACGTATTTTTGGTAGGGTTCAAACTCACAAGCCAAGAAAGGAATAAACTATTTCAATTGAGAAAAACTTGCCATGAAGAAAAAATGTTGAGGTATGGGATTTCGACACTTACATGCTTTTAATCTTGTTATGTCATGGAAGCAAGGTTGAAGATTATTGACCAACTATGATACTATGTTTTCATTGTTGCACGAGTTTTCAAAGCTAAATATTATCCTCATGAAAATATTTTGGATGCGAATTTAGGAAATAATCCAAGTTTTATTTGGTGTAGTATCTATGCTTCACGAGTTCTAGTTGCAGAAGATATGAATTGGAAAATTGGTAATGAGAATTCCATAAATATTTGGTCCCAACCATGTTGAAATCAAAAGACAACATGTTCATCTCCTCCCGTCCTCCCTTGGGTTTTGATTTTCACACTGGTGGGAACCTTATAGATCCTATAACTCACAAATGGAAAGTTGACCTTGTTGATTTTCTTTTTAGTACCATAGATGCTACCTCAATCTTATCAAAATCAATAGTCAACCCTGACCACATTGAGATAACTAAAAATTGGAAGTTGATATGGAATCTGCACTTCCCCTAAAATAAAGCACTTATTGTGGTGAGCCCTAGGGCTTTTGCTTACCTACATGTGAAAGACTCATCTAAAAATGTGGATTGTCCTTTGCACTGCAGTTTCTATTTCCAATCATATGGAAATGCGTGGCATGCATTTTTCTCATGTGAAAAAGCGAAAAATAATTTGGCAAACTACTTGTCTTTGGCAACTTATTCGACCTAAGGTTGATGTTGCACAAGGATTCACGAAATTCCTTCTCGATCTCCTTTAACATCTTCACCAAATAGACATGAACAAACTTGCAGTTATCCTATAGGGAATTTTGAAAAAATGTAACAACATGGTTTGGGATAATGTAGATACTAATCTTGCTACAATTGTTGACTTAGCTCTACAATTCTATGTTAAATGACTATCTGTCCGAGACCCCAATCCTCAACAAACCCATCAAGCTTCATCTTCTGCCACTTCTTGGACTCCTCTGCATTCGACTCTCATAAAATGTAATATTGAGGTTGCAATCTTCAAGGATCAATCTTCCTTTGACATCAAATTATGTTTACAAGATCAAAATGGTTTGTTTATTAGAGCAAGATCTGAGTTACACCCAGGTATACATCAATCACATGAAGTTGAAGTGTTTGCATTTCATCACGCTCTAATCTAGACACAACAACTCCAACTTCAAAACGTGGTATTCAAAACAAACTGTAAACTTAATCCAAGATACTCTTAAAGCAACAAAGCAAGGTTGAGATGAATTTCATGCTATTCTAGCTAGATATAGGGTTCTTTTAAATTCATCCAAAAACTCTCATGTGACTTTAGTTAAGAGGCAAGGCAATGTTGTTCACACAAACTTGTTAGGACATCAATTTCTATGTTAGCTCTCATAATTTCATTTTTATTCTTCAAAATTTATTATCTAATATCCTTAATGAAATGACATAAATTAGTTTGCTAAAAAAACAAACAAACAACGACATAACAAATGTCTCGCAATATTTTTATAATTCTTATGACTCTTGAATATACTCTTGTTCATAACAATATTTTTTTAATGTAAAATTAAAATAATTATTTTCTCTATTCTAATGTAAAGTTTGTTTTTGGGAAATTAATACTTATATTTGTATTATTTTTAAATAAGTAAAATAGAATTGACTTAATAATATTCATCTTCTCCTCTATTAATTTGATATATATATATATATATATATATATAGTTAATTTTGATATATCAATGAATTACTAAATAATTTTGAATTAATGTGAATTTTTATAGAAATGATAACAAGTTTTAATTTAAGGATAGAATTTAAATTATCTAATGAAAAAATGATAGAAAAAGTATAAGAATGGTATACTTGCAACAATATAAATTTATCTCCCTTTCTCTCTATATATAGCAAAATAAGTACTGTGTTCTCCGCTAATTATACGTATATTAATACAGTTCTATATTGTTTTCCTAAACATTGGTCAATGAGATTTGATGGTCTAATTGGTGGTCGACGTGTTGAACTACCGATCCATAATTCTAGCTTCGACCTAATTTTCTACACCTTTTTGCTATCTTCCCAATCATGTGCACTTTCCATGCATTTAACAACTTTTGGAGCATAGTATCTGGTGGGGGTGCTTGATCCATTGATTTCTTTCATTTATTTCACCATCCTTAATTTGTTATTCGCCTTGGAGGCATTGGTCCAAAATGTAACAAAAGTAGTATTAATAACATGTGAATTTAGACAAAGGAGCAAACTGTTTCGTATAGTAGTAGAAGAAGAAAAAATGAGCGACGAGAATAGCAAGGCAACGATGAACGGGGTTCCGCCGAAACCTAAACCACTAGATGGGAAGGGTAGCAGAGGAGCGAGGGTGTCGTTTCAAGACAAGGTGCTGGAGGGTAGTGTTGCGGTTCCGCGAATGGAAAGAAATGATTTGATTGCAAACAAGTTGTTTCGGATCGAGTTGGAGGATGGGGATAGATTGCACCCCCTATGCTATATTGAAGACCAGGTACTGGAGGAGTTGCAGAAACCATGGACGAATGCACTTATCATGAAGCTTTTGGGGAAGTAACTGAGTTTATTCGTGATGAGGGAAAGCAAAAGGGGTGTAAAGCTTTAAGAGAAAAGGATATAATGGGTAGGTGGGAGGTAAGAAGTGGGTATGGGTGTGTTTAGGAACAATCGAGGTGTAAATAGTAAGATTTATCATGTTTCCAACCCATTTGTTTTTTAATCCATGTAATGGTTTTTTTTAATGAAGGAAGACAGAAGCCCAGGAAAAAACTACTAAATAGATGTGGGGAATTTCTTTGCAATCCATAAGGACTTCTTAAGTATTTGCAGTTATGGATTATGTTTCGTATGGAATGACAATTCATAATTGTGAAATTTAACCAACTGAATTAATAGACCAATTATATTTTAAAATATAATTAATGTTGTTATATATAATACTAAATTTTTTAATATATATTTAATACACATATAAATTTACATAATAAATTTTATAACAATTAATTTTGATATTCTAGTTGAAGTCCTTCATAAATTCCACAGTTTTATGAAATGTAATTGGATGCTGATAGCAATTTAGGATAAAATTTGTTTCATACACTTAATTTATTATTAACTCATTTATTAGACATTTATTCACTGGATCATCAGTATTGACATTACATATGATCATTACTCACAACATTTAAACTCAAAGGACATATTTGAAATAAAATTTGAATTTATGGTAATATTAATTAAAATTAATTACTTCTGCTGCCCTAAAATAATTTTCATCCTAGGTTATTTTACATTGATAAAAGAGAATAATAATTTTATAAAATTAATCTTATATCATCATTTATTCATTTATAGATTTTGTTGTCTATCATTAATATTATAAGAGATATAAATTAAAAGAGGTAATTAATGTTATATTAAAAAACTAAAATAATATTTATTTTGAGATAATTTTTTTTCTATTATATGACAATTATAATGGAATGAAGGAAGTAATTTAGCACTTTCCTTGTTCTTATTATCTGTCCCATTTATTATTATTTTTATATAGGACCAAAGTTAATATTTAGCGAGTGTATTAATTACGGAGACATTTTTTGTTGTTGTATCATCAGCAAGACATTTAAAAGATAATGAGTTTTTAATGCATATTTTATTGAATATTATATTTTTTGTTTTTTTACTGGAATTATATTGTTTTTGTTCGTTACTGAGTATTGGGAGAAAGATATTGAACATTAATGATTTTAATATTTGTTGTTTGAATTCGTTCATTTATTTTTTGGTCATTATGAATTTATTTATTAATTTATGATTTTTTTAAACAAAGACCCCATTAACAAGAAATAAAATGAAAGAAATATTTGGTTTTAATTTTGAATTTAGAAAAAGTCAAAGGAAATAATGTTTAAAAAATATGTTTAAATAATGCATTCATTTATCATATTTATGATTTTTAAGAATGAATTGTAAAAAATAAGAAGAGAGAAGGATATTGAACTTGAATGGTTTTAAATTTTAATATTTGTTGTTTGAATTCACGCATTTATGTTTTTGTTATTATGCATTTATTTATTAATTTATGATTTTTGTAAAACAAAGACCTCATAAACAAAAACAAAAAATGAAGGAAATATTTTGTTTTTAATTTTGAATTTAAATAAAGTCAAAATAAAATGTTGTTTTAAACAATCGGTTCAGATAATGCATTCATTTATATTATTGATGATTTTTAAGAAGGATATTGAACATTTGTAAAAAAAAGGATTATGAACATGAATGATTTTAATATTTAAAATAAGATAAAATATTGCTTGAACTTTCTTTCCTAATATAAATATTAGTTTAATGGGTCATTGAAAATATTTATTATTGTAATTAAATGTATTTCATTAAAAAAATTATTTAATGTATTTTTCAACTTGGAATATTTTTTTATAATCTATAATTTATTGTTTAATAAGTCATTGAAATATTTTCATTTTTATAATTAAAGTATTCTATTTTTAGTGCTGTAAAAAATGATTTCATTTTTAGCATTAAAATTTTCAATACAAATGAATTTAAATGATTGAAAATCCTTTTAAAAGATGTATTTAATATTTTTTCAGAAAATGTCTTACATGATTGTTGTAATATTTAAAACATGTAATATTTTTAATATTATAATAATAATAAAAATATTTACACATTTAGTTTAAATATGTTGTAATGTATTATTTGTTGACTCATGTAATTTTTTTCTATAACAACTTAATATTATAATACTTTTATATACCTCTTATATTAACTGTCTCTGTTTCTTTTTTGTAAAAACATAAAAGTGATATAATTTATATTTTAATTTCATTATTATTTATGTAATTCATTATTGTCTACATGTTTTCTTTAGTATAATATTTCCCACTTCATTTAATACATATACATCTTTCCTTAAAATTTATTGCACATTTTTTACAGTTTCTTCTTAAAACACAAATTTTTAGCATGTTGTTTATATCTATTAGATGTAAGTTGTAATTTAACTAACTATATTATTTCACATTCAATATAAAAGATTTCACGTATCGGATAGAAGAAATGAAAGGGCTAGTTTAAAAGGAAAGAGTAAGATAACAATTGAATTAATAAAAGTCAATAAAAGTAAAGAATATAATATCTACCAGCCTCCTTCAATATATATGTCAGCCAGCGAATGTGACTAAGTTATGTAAATGGTCAAATTAAATTTAAAAAAAGTCTATTTTGTATACATAATAATTAATAAGTAACAGTATTTTCAATCTAGTTGAGAGAAAAGGAAATTAGTTTCCTTGCCCGCGTGAACAAGAGAAGGAAAACGCGGGGAAGCAGATAATGAAATCATCATACATGCTCTGAATTCCATTTCCGTCATTAGTCATTACCCTACATCTAAATATCTAGTTATTATCATAAAGTCTTAAAAACGACGTGGCTTCTTTTACAACGAATAAGTAATATTATAATTTTAACTAGCACCGTATGCGTGTCAGAGTGCAATGCGAGTGAGGATTGGGTCTCTGACTGAAAAACACAACCCTTTATATATGCTTCCAAATTCTCCACCACCGTTCGAAACATACTTCAGCAATGGCCCAGCAAAAGCGGTTAAGAAATCTGGCTCAAAACCTCAAGGACAAAGCCTCGGTGATCGCCGCAGCGCTATCCACGAAGCGCCACGTGTCCTCCGTCCGCGTCCACGTGCTCCGCGCCACCACGCACGCCCTCGCGGCACCACCCTCCGAGGAAACAATCTCCGCAGTCCTCGCGGTCGGGCACGGCGGCTCCCACCGCCACCGCCACCCGCGCGCGTGCATCGACGCTCTCATGGACCGCCTCCATACCACGCGCAGCGCCACCGTGGCACTGAAATGCCTCTACACGCTCCACAACGTCGTTGTTAAGGGACCCTTCATATTGAAAGACCAACTCTCTTGTTACCCTTCTTACGGTGGTCACAATTTTCTTAATCTCTCCACCTTCCGAGACGCCTCGGACTTGCAATCGCTCGAACTCAGTTCGTGGGTGCGCTGGTACGCCGCCGTACTGGAACAGACCTTAACCGTTTCAAGAATTTTAGGTTATTACTTGAACGACTCTTGTGAATCCCAAGAAAAAAAGAAGACTTTGGCTGTTTCGAACGCTTCGAATGCGAATTTGTTGTATAAGTTGGAGGCTCTCGTGGGTTTCGTCGAACAAATAAGCCACGTGCCTGATTCGTTGCACCTTCAGAGGAACGAGTTGGTGTACGAGGTTGTGAGATTGGTAGGGGAGAATTATAGGAGCGTGCAAGGTGAGATTTTTTTGCGTGTTGAGGAGCTTGGGGAAAGAATAATGGAGGATTTTGATGTGGCTGAGTTGAACGAGTTGGTGGGTTATTTGGGGAGATTGGAAGAGAGTCGTGAAAAGTTGGTGCTTTTGTTTGTGAATAGAAGAAAGAACAATGGGTTCTGGGAATTGGTTGAGAAGACAAAGGAGAAGGGTGTGTCGAAGAAGAAGGAGATTGAAGGGACGTGGCTCGCGGTGGTGGTGAGTGGCAACGCCGCCGAGTTGACTCGGTCCACGAACCCGTTTCTTGACCCGGGGCAACAACTCAGTCCGGTCCCACGGTTAAGTTTTGCAACGGTAAGGTGACATACAGCAACGGTCGTTTTCAGTGAGAATTTGTCAAAATTAAAAATAGTGAAAACACTATTTTTTTCTTTCTTGATTTTTTTTCCGTTTCTTTTGTGGGAATCCGCAGTCTGCGCCTTCCAGTTGGAGGTGTGGTGCTATACTTTTTCAGTACTTTTTTTAATTTTTTGATTTTTTAATTTTTCTTTGATGTGGGGCTGTGGGGCTCGATGTCTGCCGTCGTTTGCATGATTAAAGTGTAAAACAGATCATATAATGTTGTATATCAAAATAACAAGAGATTTCTGTAAAAAAAAAAAAAAATGAAATTATAGAAGAGATTTAGTGGACTTTTGATTGATGTTTGAACTTTTTATGTTCCTCTGTTCTGGTCCTTCTGGATGTATTAGGCGTGGATACGAGTTTATTTCATTTTAAAAAAAACAATGTTAAGTGAAAAATAATCTTAAAAATATTATAAAGAGAACAAGATAAAAAGAAGAAACTATAAAAGATACGAAAAAGGGGTGATGGTATAACAACAATTCAGAAATAGATAAAGTAAAAAAAGTAGAGTAAAACGTTAAGGATAAAAGTGAAAGAGAAAAGTTATAAACTTATGTGCTAACTGAAATAAAGTTATTTTAATAAATGCATTTGATGACTTTGTGTTTACTTGACATGATTGACAAACACATTTTATGATTTGTGTTATTAAACATGATTGCAGATATATTAAATAACTTTTTTTTACCGAATTTGATAAATAACTTGAAAACTCATTTATACATTTCAAATTTATAGTAGTAATTTTATCAAAGAAAAAAGTCTTAATTATTTTACATGATTCTCAAAATTTAATGGGATGACCATCAAAACATTTCATATCTTATTGTTGAATTTCATTGTGAGATAATAAGCAATGGGCTAGAATTAAAAAATAAAGAAAATCTTAATTAAATACAATTTGATCTTAGCTTTCTAGAATCAATGCTTACACTTACAAGGTTACTCACCTTTTTATACTCAAAGTGTTGTTTACTGTTTAGGGACAATAAAATTTCCCAGAATTTTATGTAAATATGTATGTACCCACTGAAACAAGATCGGATCCAGAACTCTGATAAAGTTGGGTTTATTTAATTTTTTTTTGAAATTATTTAAATATATAATTTCTAATAAATAAACAATTATTCCTGAAAAAAATTATTAATTTTACACATAAAATTAAAAATACTTTTTTTTATTTCAAATAATAAAAATAAAATAAAAATGTAATGGAAAATTCTGTTGTTGGATTTTTTAATCATTTCAAATGCTAAAAATATCTAAAGAAAGAAATAGGTGTTTTTTTAGTAGGGAGAAACAGCAACAAGAAAAAGATGAAGAAGAGATAGGTGTTTTTTTTCCCATTCAAATATTAAGACTTTTGTCTGTGTGTTTTTACATTGATAATTATTTCCAGAAGAATGAAGAGATGTCAAGAAAACTTTTTAGATATTTCTAAATCTATATATAAACACTGATTTATTAAGAATATGTAAGAAAAACATCTTGAATTGTTGATTCATTGTTAGATATGACTTAGAATCAATAATTCATTATCTAATGGATGTTCTAATACTCTATCTGATAGTTATTAGTGCAATCATAAAACAATTCCTACCTTGGCTCCTTTAAGGTCAGTTTGGATGCACCTAAATTAATAAAGAAGAGGAAAGAATGGGAGAGAAGAGCAATAATTAGGAATCTTGGAATGATTTGGTTGCACTGATTTGTGCAGAAATTAAAAAAGAAAAAGAGTAGGACTCACATTTTTTTTTCTTCTCTCATATGAACAGATTTGAGGAGATATTGTTATTGTGCATCTCCTTTTCCAATCTTGCCCTCAGCCTCTGACCCTCTCTACTCTCTCTCTCTCGTCACTCTGACTTCCTCGGCGATACCCACCACCACCATGCCGACGCAACCTTCTATCTGTCGCGCCAACCACACCTTCCGCCACCGCCGCCCCTTCCTCCGTCTCACCTGCATCGGAACCCTCCGCTCCACCTCTTATCTCTCTTCTCATTTTTCTGGATTTTTTGTTCAGATCTGAAACCCGCGGTTTAACCGCAACAACTCTGAGACTGCGAACGTCGTCGCAACGGTCATCGTTGCCGTCGAATCCAAAGTCCAACCGACCACCGCACGTTGCCCCTGTGAACGTGTTTACGTGGAGGGTGTGGTCAACTTCTTCAACACTGTTTTCTTTTTTTTTGGGTTTTCAGGGAATGCTTTTTCTTTCAGTTTTTCAGATCTACACCATGAAAAACATCATCTCCCTCCACTCCCTCCTCCATGCTCGCCGTCACCGGCATTGTCCCTGGATCTACTGGCCTTTTTGCGAGAATTTTGTTGATTTTATATTTCTTAAATATAGATCTTTGTGGGTTTGAAATTTAAAATTGGAATGCATTCAGATTTGTGATTTGCATGGTATGTGATATCCAATTGCAAACTTGTTGGTGTTTTACGTTGTTGGTGAAGAAAAGTTGTAAATGGGAAACACAGGATGATGGTGGGGTGAGACACGGAGAGAGGAAACAAGGAAGAGAGAGAGGGGAAGGATAAAATTTTATTTGCAGATAAAAAAAGGATCATAATCAGATTAATTTGTAGAAAAATTTATTTCCAGATAAAAGTTTTATTCTTGTGCCTATTCAATGGAATCATAGGATCACAACCAGTTAACAAAAGAAAATATGATCGAGACCGGTTAAAATGACTTATAGTGCTTGGTGGAGTTAATATCTCGTTTTAAAAAGAAATAATGTGTTTTTGCTTGCAGGACTAACAACTAACTTTAAGCAACTTTTAGAGCATCTCCCATTCGAGATGCTTCCTGCGTTTCTTAGGTTAAGCATCCGTATCTTGGAGTTTCGTCCGCGTTGGAGCATAATGACGTGGCGAAACGTATTTCTTCCGCGGAGCTTGGGTTCCTTATATAAGGGACCGTTTCTTTCCAACCATTTCGCCCCTATTGCTATTATTCTCAACTGTTTCGCCCCAAATTGATGAATAAAAATAGGAAGATGAAGAACAATTGAAAAAAAAAATGAAACTAATACTCACCGTGAAGAGGATAGGAGCGACCCCGACCCGGACAGCGACGGGACAACAACTTTGACCACCCTGAAGGCGACGGCGACGACGACGACGACCCCCACCCTGTTTGTGTTCTCAAAGCCTTTGGAGTGGGTGGAGAGAGAGGAACGCGTGTGAGAAGCAGAGAGAGAGAGGGTAAAGGCTGAGGCTGAGTGGAAGAGTCTCATCTCTTGAAGGGAGATAGCAGAGAAGGTGAAGGGAAAGAGCAGAGTAGTGGAGAAGGTGAAGGGAGAGAACAGAGAAGCGGAGAAGGTGAAACGAGAGAAAGGAACGCATGGAATGGGGAATGTTATGGACTTGGACGCGTGAAATAAAATAAGCTCATTTGGAGAATAAGAAAAAAGAGTCATTGGATGCATAAAGGAAAATGAAAAGAGCCGTTGGATACATAAATAAAAATGAAAAGAGTAAAAGATGTTGGAGACACAATAAAAAATAAAAAAAAAGCCATTAACAAATAAATGCTTAAAAGAAAAAAACGAACCGTTAACAAATAAATGTTTAATTATTTATTATTATGTAAAATTTTGTTTTATATTATTACGCATTTCTTTTTATTTATTTTAATTTATATTTATGAAAATTAAAAAAATGTTAAGTTTTATTAAAAAAATATAAATACGTGGATTTTTTTTAGTTCCTTATGATTTCTTGCATTAGAGCAAAATATGGAGAGTGCTTATATAAGTTTCTCATTTATTTATCTTTTTGTGGTCCCTACATTACCATGTCATTCATAAGAAAGAGAACCAAATTTTGCTTCAATGCAAAAAATTATAAGAAACTCCAAAGAATCCCTTTGATTGGTGATATTTGAAAAATAAGAAACTCTAGAAAGAGTTTCTTATATTAGAAACCCAAATTTTTTGTGAAAGAACTCTCATGCCACCTAGATAGTCTCAAATGCATAATTTCTTCTAAAAAACAATTTCTTATCCTTAGAAACCCACTAAACCCCTCCCATTGGAGATGCTAAGTGAGTTCCTTAAGAGTGACATAACGTTGTGAAGATTACAACAAATACTGTAGGGGTCACAAAAAATTGATTAAGAAACTCAATTGGATTTCTCCTATTGGAGATGCTTTGCTCAACGTGACTAGGTGAAATATACATCCAGTTTCAGCCATTAAAAAATACAAGCTTCGAGGATAACAACATTTAATGATAAAGCACAACAATTCTGTGATTGAGGTGATTTTTTTTATGAGGGAAAGAATAAAATTACCTTAAATAGCAAAGTACTAATATTTTCACGGTCTTCAAATACAAATTTTACCTTTGCTATTGGTTGAATGTTGCTTCCTCTTTAATAAGAATTTGGGCTTTTCGTACCTACGAACGATAAATAACCACACATGGCTGTTACAAGTTTCTGTAATGACTTCTGACTTAACAAAGAAACAAGGCTTTTTTAAAGTGTGGGGGTATTTTTTTTTTATCATTATTTGGAAATAAATTTCAAATAAATTATTAAATGGGATAAATCATGTGTTACAACTTCTAAATTGAAAATGGTAATTTCAATCACGATTTATATTTTTTTTAAATTACTTTTTAAATTAAAGTTGTAAGTTGTAAATTTTTTTTCGATTTCAGTTGTTTTTGTCTTTACGATTTTAAAGTCACATGTATTTTTTTTGTAATTCTTTTATTTTTGTTTATATTTTTAAAAATTGCAAATATTATTTTAATTTAATTATTTCAAAATAAAACTATTTTTAATTTTTTTTAGTTCCATTTAATATTTTATATTTTTTCTGTTTTTATTTAAATTTTTTTATATTATTTTACTTAATATATTTTTTAATTTTTTATGTGGTTTCATTTAATATTTTACTAATTTTTGTTATATTTAATTTTATTATATCATTTTATTTAATATATTTATTATATTTTTCTATATCTATTTATTAAATAATTAAATTAATAAATTATTTAAAATTAAAAAAAAAATTTACGACTTTCTAATCGTAACATTTTTTAAATTGATAATTCTTTTTGAAAATTGTAAATAAATTAATTATTTAATAAATAAATATAATAAATACAATAAATAAAATGATATATACAAAAAATTAATAGATGTTAAATAAAATCATATAAAAATTGAAAATATATATTAAGTAAAACAATATTAAAAAGTATCAAATAAAAACATATAAAAAATATTAAATGAAACTAAAAAAATAAAAAATACTTTTATTTTGAAATAATTAAATTATATAATTTTTTCAATTTTTTAAAAATAAAAAAAGTAAATGCTTACAAAAAAAATGCATAAAAAAAGACATACAACTTTATAGTCATAAAGTCTAAAAAAAAGAATGAAATAGTAAAAAAGTTTAGAAATTTAATTTAAAAAGTAAAAAAAATTGTTACTACTTTAAAACCATAAATTAAAAAAAAAAGCCTAAAAATAATTGAAAAAAATATAAGACTTCACATAACTCAGATCTCACATACATCTTTAGTAATAGATCCTAAATTGGGATCTTAGATTACTTTTTAATAGACTTCATAATGCCAAATAGAATTTAAGATCTTTCAAGATCTCTTCTATTTTGTTCTTTAGTGGTAGATCTCATTTTGAGATCTTAAGGAGAGAGAAAAAGGGAAAAAATTTATTTTTTTTGAACAATGTGTAGATCTTAAAGATTTTTCTACAAGAACTCATTCTCCATGTTGGAGATCTCTCTACCTCCTTTAATTAGAAATATGTGAACACCAGATCTTGAACTCAAGATCTTTGTTTAAGTTCTTGTACTAAAGTTGCTGTATTTATCCCATTTGATAATATATTTGAAATCCATTCTATAATAAAAAATAATATACCCCGTACGGTAAAGCCAAGAAACGACATTACGCTTCAAGCTTGCTATTTAAAGGACATGAAATTGACAGTGCACGTTTTAAGAATAGAACTAAACAGTGTGCAATTTATAATTTAATTTGATTGGATGAAATGAAAACCCAAGAAAATAAAACAAAACCGTTCCATTCCGTGTCAAAACGCTACGCGTTGTAAATCATACCTCTTTTTCCCAATCATATTTCATCGTAATAATAGCCAAGATCAATGTTTGAACCGCCGTTCCACTCATCATTCCAGTCCACATATCCTGCACGTTGAATAAATAAACCATCATGATCGAAAACTAGTTTTTAGCATTGAGAACAAACGGGGCACCACATAAAGTGTTGCCTTCACCATTTAGCACTGTCAAGAGCTCATATTTCCGTAGCAAGGTCAGCCTAATTTACAATATCTGATCAATAATTGGCATATGGTCATGTAAAATTAGGCCAGGTGAACTTTTCCATAGCTACTTATAGGAAAGAAAAATAAGATAAAATAAATTAAGCTTCTCCCATTAACTAAAATCAACTTATCAAAGTTAACTTTGATAGAAGTCTCTTATTTAACTTCTCCAAAAGCTATGATGCATAAGTTAGTGTTAGTTTATGACAAGGCTCAATTCATTTTACCATCTTATTTTCTTTTTCTATAACTGCTTGTGAAAAAGTTTATCCATACAAACCTTCATTGTAACTTATGTAAGAGTGGATTGGAATATTTAAGTTGCGTCTGCAGCATTATAGGATAGGTACACTTACAACAATACCCGAAGGAAGCAACCAGCCGAGGAGAACCCCAAGAGGTATTCCAACCAAGTAGTAACTGCCAATATTTATATAAGCCGCTGCTGCTTGACGACCAGACCCAACTGCCACCCCTGAAGGCTGAAGACCAACAGATACCAGCACTAGGGACAACGTCAGAAATTGAAATTTGAGCTGAGTGCTTATAGTGTGTACTAGATACTCACCTGAAAGAACTGGTTGAATACAATTAAGAAGAACAGTAAAAGCTAACAACATTGCCAGGTCATGTAAAGATCAAGGCAAGGTTCTTGTTGAAGGCCACAATTACCAACCAAAATATAAATCCCACCAATAAAGTAGTTATCACAGAAACCACAGCTGCAAATTTTGCACCTTTTGCATTGCCTGTGCCTAGCTCATTTGCTACACGCAACCTGAGTTGAAAAAAAGTTAAGATGATTAAAAGGGAGGAAAAATTAGTTGGTTTTGTACTGAGACAGAGTTCTCAACATTAAACAGATGATTTTTTTAATATAAAGAAATCATGTTTGAGATTATTTGCAGACTTTCAGACACTGTTTGGCTGTTATGAAGCTACACTTACATATATCTACAAGCCTCCTAATACAAGCACTACCAAGAGGTCCAAGACTAGCTGATGTTGCATTAGAGAATAAAAGCACATAGTTTTACAGTTTCCCTAGACCTTGACCAATGTCTCCAATAAAATCAATAGATTTTTTTAGAAGTACCATATGAACTAAAAGGAAAGAAGGTAGATTTCTTCCAATCTGTCATTCTCAACCTTCAGTATCAGGTTCCTTACTTTTCTAGAGGCTAAATCAAGTAACTAGTTAACTTCTCAAACATGGAAATGCTTCATTTTTTCAACAAAAGGTGTATGTTGATATGGGGATAATCTCCAAGGGAGCACCTAATGCAAGTGTTGTTGCAAGACTACCGCAAATTACATACTCAAGAGTTGATAAACTGACTGAATGTTTTGGGGTAATTCTACCAATTTGGAGAATTAATCATTGAAATATGCTATATAATAACCTAGGTTTAAATAAATAAAAAGAAAAAGAAAGAAAATTTAAATTTCCTAAATTCCGTCAGAAAAAGCGTTAGCAACGGAATTAGCGACGGATTTTGCGACAGATTTTGCGACGGCCAGAGAGTGGCGCCCCAGGCGTGAGATTGGCGCCCCGAGCGTGAGACTCACTGGAATTTGGCGCTGGAGGCGTGAAAATGGCGCCCGGAGCACCAAATCTCGGGCAGGCACCCTATATAAAGGGATTTTCACGAATTTTTGGGGAAAAAGCTGGTTTTCTTCTTCCTCTAAGCCTTTCCTCCATTAATGAGTGTGGAAGCTTCATACCCGCTTATCCTTTGACCTAAACACTTGATAACCAACTAGGAAAATGATTAGAACCTCGAGATGAGCTAGATCCTAGTTTCAATCTCTCGAAAAGATAGTCAATCGGAGAGATCCCGTTCTCTAGGGAACTTTGGGAAAACTGAGTTTGGAAGGGAAAGAAGGCGATTCAAGGACGCCAAAGCTTGGAGAAGTGATCCTCCAGCATTCCTCGACAGTTTTGAGGTAAGAAACTCGAGTTTCTCCGGTTGATTTATGAATTGGGATTTTTGATGAATAGTGACCCATCTGTCATAGAGTTAGAATTAGCTCTGGGTCCAGTTGAGAGATGTGTTCAGGAGCATGAGAGGAGGAAGGATTAGCTTTCAGTTTGTGATTTGGTGACTGTTGGTTTTGGCTCTAGGTTATGCATGGGTGACTTGGACTGAGTCACTTGATTTGAGACATGCAAGGGCCATGATGATGGGCTTGTTGTGCCTGAGAGGCCATGAGAACGGTGTCTTATGAAATAGACCGTTCAAGCCCGTGGAAATCCCTGTATAAGTGGATTGTGTGAACTGTGATGCTCATTGTGAATGGCTTGGGTTGAGTTTAAAGGGACTCTGAGGCCATGGTTGATCTGAGAAAGACCACTGAGGGTCTGTGGAAAAAGGCTTGAAGTGAACGAGCCTGATGAACTTTAGGGAGGTGATCTGAGTTGATAGAAAGGATGAGGTTCCTTTCATAGAGGCAGTTGAGGACTGTTTGATGAGCTAATGTGTGTTTATGTGCCTGAATGGTCTGTGATATATGTTGTGTGCCTTGTTAGGGCTTGACACGAGGTGTCAGAGGAGCAGACCATTGTCCAGAGGCTGGAGTGCAGGCACTACTACCAGGTAAGCTCATCGCTCTGGGGATTATTTCCTTTCTCCTGTTTACCACCCAAGTGGGTGATTGACGCATGCCATGCTTGTATTGCATTTGTTATGGGCATGCTGTTGAATAAAAGGCCGGAATGGTCTATTTAGATGTTTAGGTATGACTGAAGCCTGAGAGGCTAAAAGAACGGTTCTTGGAGTGATACTCAGACCGTTCAAGATATATGAATGCATGATGAATCCTAGGTTAGACACTGAGATAGTGTGAGAATGAAAATGCACCTGAGGTTGCAGGTGATGGAACCTATAGGATACTGCGATAGTATCGGGCTAGTTGAGGTTCCCTAGCCAGAGGAAGAGTTTGAGGACTCCCTGGAATAGCTGAGATTCCATGGGAGGTGCCACTGCTCTCCGATTAAAGTCCTAAGGGTGGATTGCCCGTCTGGATGTTCCTCCTTAGGCACTGATGATGATAG
>CM023946.1:8793255-8825020 GCA_013407115.1 Glycine latifolia | reverse complement strand
AAGTCCTGTGGGACGGTGCTCCCGTTGTGGATGACTCCCCAGGCAGTTGAGATAGAAGTCCTGATGGATGGTGCTCCCGTTGTGGATGACTCCCCAGGCAGTTGAGAGTAAAGTCCTGTGGGACGGTGCTCCCGTTGTGGATGACTCCCCAGGCAGTTGAGATAGAAGTCCTGATGGATGGTGCTCCCTGTGTGGATTGACTCCTCAGGCAATGTGATTGGAAGTCCTGTGGGATTGAGAGCTCCCTGGTGTGGATTGTCTCTCACAGGCAGTGGATTGGAGATCCTGAGGGATTGAGAGCTCCCGGAGTGGATAGTCTCTCTCAGGTATCTGAGCAGGAAGTCCTGAGGGATTGAGAGCTCCCGTTGAGGATTGTCTCTCTCAGGCAGCTGATGGATAGTCCTGGGGGATTGAGAGCTCCCGGTGTGGATTGTCTCTCCCAGGTAGTGGAAAGTCCTGGTGAGGCCAGGCATGTGGACAGATATGATGTATCTCTAAGAGAGGGCTTTCCGAGGGGATTAGAGCCTAAGGCTTCTTAGATGAGCCATATCTGGATTCTAGAAGTCCTGAGTTGAGAGATTCCTCAGGCAATGTATGTATGAAGTCCTGAGTAGGTGACTCAGGCAATGCTTGTTCAGAGATGAGGCGGTGCCTCTCTGTTACGAGACGTGTCCTAGGGTGGACACTATGTTATGGTACCTCTGTGAGATCTCTGTCAGACGATTATGAGAGCCGATATGAGATATTGAAGCCATGATTCTGGCTTGGCTCTGTTAGATGAGTCTGGGATGGCTTAAGAGCTAGTATGAGGTGGAAGACCTCTGATGCTGAGAGCATCGGGTTAGTACCCAGTGAGCTGGGGAATGTGTGATGGCCAGAATAATGTCCTAGGCCTTATTATGTTTATGTGATATGTCTGTGCTTGGGGGTGGACCAGGGTAAGGGAGGATCTTCCAGAACCCTGAGCTTACTGAGATGTTTATCTCACCCCTTTGTGGGTTGTGGTTTTCAGGTACTTTTAGAGGAGAGAAGTTACCACAGGGCAGGAGGCCCTAGCTAAGAGTGCTGGAGTGGTCATGGGCTGCAGATGAAGATTAGAAGAGTTTTATTTGATCTCTGTCTTGTGTTTTTGTATAAGTATAGGGTGTGAGTGTACACCCGTTGTCTGTACATAAATATGTTATGTAGATGAGTTATGGTTCCTCCTGATTATCTCAGTTTAACTCTATATGTTTTTATATCTGCCTATATGTGTGTTGGAGTTAACTGGATCACAGGGGCTTGTTTAGGATGCTTTTATTGATGTGTTTTATATTCTATGCATAATGAAATCAAGAAAAACGTTTCTGTTGCTTCCGCACAGCGTTTGTTTAACTCTGATAGTGCGCTTATGATATTTTTAATGATAACACGTCCGGGGTGTTACATTTAATAGGTCTTGCATAAAATTTAGGGGAAGGAAAACAATGCTACTCTGGAAAATTCACACCAAAGTTAAATGATAAATCAATATATCTCATGAATTGCCTCATTATCTCCAACTGTATTTTCACTAAGAGGGGTAACACCACTCATAAAGCAAATCAAACTTCAAACTATTATCAGTCTACTGTCTTGTCAGAGTCAATCAACAAAACCACAACAGAATGGTTTTGTATGGATTCAGAGGGTTCTGCTTCTGAAACATTGACTCCATTTGAGTAGTATACCACAGAATACTCAACCTCGCCGCACCCCCGAGCTAAATAACTTTTCAATAGTTTCTCCTAATAACAAATCCATAATATGCTGCATAGTGGCAGAGGAAGAAAGAGAGACTTACAACCAGTGACATACCTGGTTGCATCCAAAAATGCTTGCGGTATCATGGACTCCCAACCATAAATAGTCACACTGCCATGCCAGGTAAGACTTTAATTCAGACAAAATACAAAACCAAGATACAACTAAATTAGAAAGAAAAAAACTAAGAAAGCACAAATTTACCAAACGGAAAGTGCATCAATTGCAATGTGAGTGCTATGTATATATCCAGACACTATAAGCAACAGCCTGTAATAGAAATTCTCTAACCTGCAATGTCACATTAGCACGCTAAGAATCACATCAACCTCAAAGTTAAGAACCTACATATAAGTAAGGGAACAAATCTTATATATAGTTCTTTCGGTGTTTGTATTGATCTCCAAACATAAATAGAGTTTAACCTCGATAATCTGCATAATCCCTTAATACAAACCTTCATCACACATAATATCAAAGTAAAAGTCCTATTCTGATTAGAGAACAGCACAAATAGCAACTATAGAACTTTATCCAATTGTTGTCCTAAGCAAGGTCCATTTTACACAAATTTCTTAATGAACATTCAGAAAAGAAAATAGAAGGCATTCAGCTCTGCTTTTGAAAAAGTTAAATAACACAAATTTCTTTTAACTTATGGAAAAATATTCATTTTATCTTTTCTTTTCCTAGTACTCGTGGACAAGTTTATCCAAACAATACTACAGTGCAAGGTAGAAAGAAGACTAACGCAAGCATGACCCCAGAAACCAAAGAGATTTTAAAGAATTCCCAAAGACCAATAAAAGCTTCAGCAGAAAAACCAGTCCACGAGCGAGGGTACCTACCAAAGAGTGTATACCCGAGCATTCGCAAAACAGAGAGCCACCACGAGAAACCAATAGAAAGAGCAGTGCCAACAATCCTAATTCTCATCCTATAAACAAAAACCCAACTCACTAAAACATGAATAGCAAGAGCCACCCCTGAAACCCAAGCAATCATGCCAGTCTTCAACTGGCACTGAAGAAACCGCTGCAAAGTGAACTGGAACGGGAAGCTCAGGTGAAACGGGATCATCCAAAGCGCCACTAACCCCGCCTGCTACGCCACCGCAATAGGTTGCCCTATTAACTTCAACACGGGCGTAACAAAAATGAACACCGGCAACATCAGAATGGAAGACAGGAACAGAAAAACCCACGAGCGTTGCAAGTAAACGCCCAACATGCGCTGATCTTCCGCCAAACCCAACTAAAAAAAGAGGAATAATCTCATTAATAAAAACTACCGACTAACATTTGCGGATAAGTAAGACAACACACACACATATATATATATACATATACATGGACAGATCCAGAAAATAAATTAAGGGAAGTACTTAAACCTTTTAGAAAATATTTTTATGTTCGTACATTTAGTGACGGGGTTCGAGGGCAGCGCCTCCAAAAAAAATTTGTAAAGAAAATTTAAATTAACGTTTTATGTACAAAATTATGAATACACTTAAAATTATATCATATATATGTATATAACTAAAATTATTTGATTAAGAAAATTCATCAATAATTCTATACTGAAAAATATAAAATAATAATTGAGTTTGATAACATAAATAAAGCGTATTAATAATAAAAAAGACTATAAATAGTAACTACCTAAATTAAAACTTAAAATCTTATTTTGAAAATGTAATATGAAACTGCAGAAAGAAAAAAAGTGGGTACAGAAAACAAATTAGGCCCAAATAGGAGAAACTAGCTTCTTTTCTCCTCGGCTGGTCTGCGTTTTCTTTCTAGTTTCTAAATAAGGGACATATTTGAAAATAATTTCAAAATGAAGGATATATTCGTATTTTACCTTAAAAATTTAAGGGGGGCACCAGCCCCCAACTTCTAATGTAGATCCGTCCATGCATACACACACACAATGTGGGTAGATAAGAGTGGGAAATAGTGAAAGAAAGGTGGTGGTAAGTGGAAAGTGTTTTGGATGGGGTAACTACCAAGAAACCGAAGGTGATGGAGATGAGGAGGGTGCAGGCGATGGAAATGGCGGCGAGGTCGAGGTAGGCGAGGTGGCCGGCGAAGGACTGGGTGACGACGGTGATGGAGAACATGGGGACGCGGGTGAAGATGGAGTGGGCGGCGATGTGCCATAGCTTCTTCGATTCCGAACATGATCGTTGTAAGAGAGAGTGAGCGTTGGATCCGTGTTGTTGTGGCAGCGTTGACTGTATCAGAGGATGCTCTGCTTCGTTGAGGATATTTCCCATATGTTTTGCTACGATTGTTGTCAGTTACTGGAGAATAATGCAATGTTATAGAGATATATTTTGAGGGAGAAAAGTAAAATTAAAACCAGGTCCCCTTTTGTTGTCAGTGAGGGGTACTTCAGTGCGTTACGGTGAAGAAGGCAAGGTCCATCTGCTTTATAGTTTATCATGTGCCGGGAACCACACCACATGGGCTGGAAATTAGTTTTCAAAACACTATTAAATTTTTAAAAAAATCAAATTATATTAAGAGTGTGTTTGGATAAAGCATTTAAATTGGGGAAGATAATTTAAACAAAAGTTTAAATTTTTTTAAGATAAAATTTTATATTTGAATATTTTATTTGAAAATTTTTAAAATTTAAGAAATGTTAATCAGGAATTCAGTTAACTAAAATTAAAGGATTTTAATTTCTTAATTAAAAAGAAAGAATTTGGAAATTCTCTCATACTCTTCGTTCTCTCACGCTCTCTCTCACGCTCTATGCTCTCATACTATTGCTCTTCCTCGCTTGCTCAGATTATCGCTCTCCCTCACTCAGATTCTCGTTAATTCCTCTCGCTTAACCCTCCCTCACTATCACTTTTGCAGTTTCGTCGTTGCTCTCTCTAGTTCATTAATTTCTCATCTCTATTTTTTTCTTCTTCTCTAATCTAGGGTTTCTTGATTCAAAGTTTGTCATTGATTTGTGTTTTTTTTATTTTGTTTCTTAATGTTGATTTCAAAGTGGTGGATAACATAAACTTGTTTCATTTACAATGTGTGTTTCCGTTAATGCCTTGGGCAAAATTATTCACTATTTATTACTCTAAAAAAAGAGTAATATGATAAGATAATAATATGAAGTATGAATAGAGTTGTGCAAACAAAAATTTGATTAACCAACATGTTTGATTGATGGGTTTGCCTTTGTCAGCTGGAGGATTGGTGTTGAAAACTAATATGATTTGCTGAGTTCTTCATTGCAACTTTCTTTATGTGTATACTATTACTTTGTGTATCTAGGGGAAGGAGAATGAGATACAGAGTCATTCTTATCTATTCAGTTTGATCAATAATGTTTGCCTTGATGTCATGTGAATTAAGAGGAACGTATTGGTAGTTATTAATAATGTTTGCCTCTAATATCATGTCAATTAAGAGGAAGTAGAGTTATGCAATTCTGGTGTACTCGTTGTGTAATGTTGGTTTCACACCTAAATTGGTACATCTTGTTCCAATTTTGGTGTTTAATAATATTATCATATGCTTGTTCCAAAAAAAATTTATTATGACATACTCCTTTTATACGATAGGACAGTGCAACTTAGCATTCTATAACTCTTTATTAGAGGGAGGGAGTTTTTTGGGTTTTAATTTTCTGGGTTTTGAATCAAAAGAGTATCCATGGCTTCAAAGGCACCTATAAATAATATGCCATGATAGTTAGAAAAAATGATATTTTGATTGGATTCTTAACAACCAAACTAAGCACAATGCAATGACCAATTAGATTCCAAATAATAAATTTATATAAGAACACGTTTTAATTATGAAACTTAGTAGTAGTTTATAAAAGATGCTATTTTTTAATTATGAAATTGATGATAATATTTAACTAAAAATGTCATTTTTTAAAAGCATTAATTCTGTTTTAAGTAAATATTATTTTGCTTGTTTTAATACTCTTATGGGAGTGCAGACAACTTAGTCATGAAAGATGGAAATTTTACCATAGAGGGTATAAAAATGATTAAATGAATGACTATATGAATACTATATCTTATGGTGTTTGGAAAATAAAAATAAACTATAGCATCATAATGAACTCTACTGCAAGATGTTTGGAAAATTCATGCATTCCCAGTGTCCAACTAATCAAATTTAGTGGATCATCACCTTTAATTATAATGATTTATCCATTTAGGTATTGATGATAATTGTAAGTTGAATGAAATTGTTTATCAATTAATCACAAATCCATTTAACAAATGAAGGAAAGAAAAAATAAAAGTAAAGCATTGAGTGAAAATAGCTAAAAGGTTAGAATTACGGACCTATGACAAACAACTTTTGGTAATTTAAGATATCAAATTTCCTTATTCTTTCTTAGTAGCTCTTGTAGAATTTTGTAAGATCATTTATGGCACTACCATGCTTGAATTTTGTAAGATATCAAATTATATATAGATTACACATGAGGTTAAGGGTTGATCTATAAACCCATAAATAAAGGTTCAAATTGCAAAATTGTAATTATTTTTACATGTTCTCATCATTAGTATTCAGTATTCTCACTTTTTGTCATTTTATTCTAACCTTGTCGTGAGAGAAGAGTGACAAATCATGTTTTATCATATTCATGTATAATCATGATATAATGGGTAATAAGCTAGTAAATAAGGAAATGATATATAGGGATGATTGAACAATGTAGCTTGGGTCATTTGGAAAACAGTGGTTTGATTATTATAGGATAAATAAATTCATATATCTTGAATATAAGTCCCTATATTTTTTTCTTATGGTTAATTATGTGTCTAGGTTTAAAAACTCTATACCAATCATTACTAATACTATAATTTTTTGTTGATATGCAGGGATAGATCGTGAGAATGTCTTTTGACTTATGTAGGAATTACTTTTTTTTAATTAAGCTTTTCAAACTATGTCAACAAAAAAATGTGATTAAAATATTTTATATATGCATACTTTTGTTTTAATTTTCTTGTTGGAATATTTTTTTATGCTTTAGTTCTAAATTTATATTTTAAAAATATAATTGGACAAGAATATATATAGATTTTTAAAGCAATTATTACAAAAATAATAATTTTTATTTATATGACCATTTATATTTTTAAAATATAATTGGATCCAAAAAAATGAAATATAAGAAATTGAAATTATTTAATTCAAACAAAGAATTCAAAATATTAGGAACTTAAATTGTTTTATCCAAACAAGAAATTTCAAATTAAAGGAATTTAAATTGGTTTATCCAAACAAGGAATTTTAAAAATCCAAGAATTTTAATTGATGCATTTCAATTTATCTGAATTTCAAATTCTTTGAAATTTTAAAATGTTCCATCCAAACGCACTCTCCTTAGCATATATTTGCGGTATTGATAAACAAATCTTATAAGAAAACAAGCATTACTTTAGTAGTTTCTTATAAGAAAACACCAGTAAAAATATTTACTTACTCTATTTAATCATCTGAATTAGATCTCTTTTATAGTATAAATTGTTATATTTCCACCTTAATTAAATCTGTTTTATACAAAAAAAAAATTGAAATTTAAAATATTTGAGACTAAATTAACAGAACACTTTACTTAAAAAAACGAAGGAAGCAACAGCACAGTAGTATTAGAAAAAACATTAAAGAAAATAGTTATTTAATTGGTTAAAAAATTCAACATAAAATATTTAATGTTTGGCTTGTTGGAATTTTGAGAGTAATGCAAGTAGAAATTTCTATTAAAGTATGTCATTATCTTGAATGAATAAGATATGATATACAAAAAATAACTATGATGACATTAATAGTTATTTGTTTCTTTTAATCAAAGTGATTTAGGATTTAAATTCTAATTAATACTTAGATGTAAAATAAATTATATAAAAAGAAGAATATTCATTGTTTTTTGACTCTAATAAAGAGTTGTTATTATTTTTTAGGAAGTAACATTATATCATTATCACCAGAAAAAAAAACTTCTAAGTATTTATAGAATGAAAGAAATAAACTACAATCAGAAAGAGCTAAATGTATTAATAGGCATCATGCAATTAAGTATATGCAACAGCCAACTGACAAGAAACTAGCCTTACTACCTATACAGGCTATACTTACCATAAACCACTTTAACTACCTATACTAACTGTGAAAAAAGTTGGTTACACTCAAGTTGAATTCTGACTGGCATGCTAGTTGTACACATGGTTAGGCAACATCTTTGTGAACCTCTACAAGCTGGAAAGTATGTGATGGATTGGAAAGTTGTGGCAAAGACCCTTGTATTTATCAAATGTGATGGCATGAACACATGTTGTTGAGCTGAACATCCCAAAAGCTCAACTTCAATTTGAAATAAATGTAGCTTTTTACTTTCTTTGATTACCCATTTGGTGCAGTTTGTTTTTCCTTCTTGAATGCAAACATTAAGTAAGGATCCTATACACGGCATCATAGTGATTGTTTATGGCAGTAAGCTATTGCACATTTTCAAGGACCTTTAATATCATCAAGTACGACATGTTTCTTTGAGAAAGCCTCCATGGAAAAAACCTCCTAGTCTCCTAGATTTCACACTTCTCACCCTTGCATTAGAATACAATCGTGGGCTTGCCATTAGAGGACTTGTAGATTTCAGGTGTTTGCCTAGTGTTACTGCACTATGCAACTTTTGTGCACATTTGCCTAAAGTAACCTATGTCAATTAGATTCTTGGGATTTTCATACTGCATCTTCTTTTCAAACCTTCAATCCTTGGTGTTTTCCACCTTCTTTGTGTTCTTTAATCTTTCAATCTTGGTTTGTTGATGCTTCCAAATGTGAATGAGCTTGATGCACTCTTAGCCTGTGTGTTCTTCGTTCTCTGTGTTTCTCCCGCGTCTAAAATCACTCACTGTCTTCACCCCTATTGCTACAAACATAAATACCCTTCATTCTTATCATTTCTAGTAAATAATGCTAGAAATTTGGGATTAAATGCAAGTATATTCCATAGGAAAAACATCATACAATTCAAAGTAGAGCAAAGGACTTCCATAGTATATATTGAATTAATACAATAAAATATGATATAGAAATAAACATTACACGAATTTATAAACTACAGTGAGAGAGTATTTAACACGCACTCTTGCACTTAAGTAGTTGCAACAGTGTACTAAAAAGCCTAACTACTTATATTATTTGTAAACCGGTCTGATTAACTATACTTATTGTAAACTAAGTTACAATATTCAAGTTGAATTCTGTCTAATATACTAATTAATTACACGGATGTTGATGAATAGGAAATCCAAATACCTAAAGTCGAAATATACTTTCCATGAATTTGAAATTTTTTCAAGCCCACGTTATCTAAAATTGAAAATTGAAATGCATGAAATCTTCATTTTTAATTCTATTTATTTATACATTAAAGTTAATAAAATATAAACATTATTAAATCGTGATTAGGATAAAAATATGTCACTTCAGTCCATATAATAAATGATATAACTTTTTTAAGAATTTACATGATTTTTTGTTGTTGTTAACGGTCATATGACTTTTTAAAATAATATCATGACATTCAATTTTAATTATTCATGTATAAGTATGACCGAGATTTATATAGAGAAATTACTTACTTGTTATAATGTGTTTTATGTACTGTAAAAAATTATTCAAAAGTGGTATATATATGCATAAGCATAACACCCACACCACGTGTTTCATATTCCTGCACTACCAAGTCATGTTAATGATTATATTTATATATTTTTAATGAATGCTAGTAGGAATTACGAAACCTCTATCTATAACTAACATAGTTTTGTCCGTTAGTATCTACTATACATATATATAAAAAGGAAGGAACTGCTAGCAAAAATATAAAACTGGACATCCTATATTAATGACACTTGACAAAAAAAGAATTAAAATGGTAAATCTACTATACATATATAAAAAGGAACTGCTAGCAAAAATACAAAACTGGACATCCTATATTAATGACACTTGGTAAAAAAAAGGGTTAAAATGGTAAATTGGACATCTCCCTTTTTTTGTGTTTTTCTGAAAAGTAAACATTGCTAATTGTACTCCCTTTTTAATAAATGCAATCCAATATTTCAAAATTAATAATTACTAATTGCACCTCTTTTTTGATAAATGCACTCTAATATTTTTAAATTAAAACTTGTTAATTGGATCCCCTTTTTATAAGTAAATTAATATTTCCTTTTAAATATTAAATACTCATTATATCATTTCTTTCGTCCCTCTCACATGTTATCTCTTTAACGCATAAGCAATGATATTACCTGTGTACGCAGGGCACCATACTAGCCCGTTACAAAAATACAAAATTTCAATATTATTTTAATTTTTCTTTTCGAAAAGACTCTAAATCACTGGTGATATAGTAATTCCTCTCTTATTTACTTGAAAACTGTCTAGAAACTTACTAAGTGTAATGATTTTCTTTCATTTTATTTTATGATTTTCACAATCTTCTAATTTGGGTCATTTATATTTCTTAATATTGTTGGTTATCATCTCAATTGATTGAGTTTAATTTAAGGCCTACAGAAGTGTATTATCACAAGAAGAAAAAAAATTATTATTGAACTTCACTTCTTTCTTTCTTTTATTAATTTACTTGACAACTGTCTAGAGTGCAATAGTCTCCTTTCATTTTATGTTATGATTTCCACAATCTCCTAATTTGGGTCCTTCATATTTCTCAATATTGTTAGTTCTCATCTCAATTGATTGAGTCTAATTTAAGGCCTACAAAGGTGTATTATCACAAGAAGAAAAAAATTATTATTGAACTTCACTTCTTTCTTTCTCTTATTAATTTACTTGACAACTGTCTAGAGTGCAGTGGTCTCCTTTCATTTTATATTATGATTTCCACAATTTTCTCCTTTGGCCCTTCATATTTCTCAATGTTTTTGGTTCTTACCTCAATTGGCTGAATCTAATTATTAGCAGGTTTGCACAGGCATAACAAAAGATGAAACCTTAAGTGAATCAATTGCTTATGATCTAATTTCAATAGATGTATATTATCACAAAAAGAAAAAAATTATTATTGAACTTCACTTCTTTCTTTCTCTTATTTTTACTACACATCCATTTTGTCATTAATAAACTATGATAGATCTTGCAGTTTTTTAAATATCTTTCCAGTCTAGATGATATGTTGTCTTAACTACCTTTTTAAGAGTTATGTGTGTTCAAATATCTTCTTTATTATCTTTTCTCCTTTATCAACTTTGGAACGTTGTTCTTCTCTGATGTTCTATGTCTTCTCACCATTTTTTCTCTCTTCTCTTACCTTCTTATTCACTCAATTTATTTTCTCTCTACTAAAAATAACCCAGTAAAATATTTTTTTTCTTCTTCGTTAACCGTTCAACATCGCAACCCTCGCTGAAGATGTCTTTGCCAGCCACTTTGACTACAACTTCTTCATAATTTTTTCATGATTTATAGTGATTTGTAACAACAAAGGTGAATAATTTTCTTAGTTTCTATTTTCTTTGTTGATTTTGGTTTGGCCTAATTACTTTCTTTGTTTTTTCTCCTTCATCAAAATTTCTCTAATGTTGTGAATATGGACTAAATTTGTTAAAAATGTTTATTTGGTATGGCCTATGGGTTAAAGTATTTTGTGGAAAAAGATACTAAACGAGTCTTTATAAAAATAGATGGGAATTGAAGAATTTTTTAAATATTTATTTGATTTTTTCTAGACTGGTTTGTTGATTGCAAATTATGTATTTGATCAAATATCAAAATGACATTTTTGGGTATGTTTCCTTATTTCTCATTTTACTTTTAAATTTATGACACTTTTGAGATTAATTTTCATATGGAAACTTTCCAGTTGATTTCATCGATTTTTTATTATCCTATAGAGTACGAATTTTTTACATACAATCTTTAGTTATTGTTGTTTATCTTTTGTTAATATTACTCCTATTTACAATCAATAGTTCAATTATATTTCTTTAAAAAAAATTAGTAAATGAAAATTGATGTTTATCGTAGAAATTTACGTGAACGGGTAAATGATCAATGAAATGTTTAACTGTGAAATTTGATCCAGAACATCTATAAAACTGAGCATTGACACAAATAGAAGTGAACAAAAGTAATACAGTTGATGATTGAGTAGAAGATGAAGGTTCAGAGTGGAGAAAAGACGCAGGACAAAATGGAGAGAAATGAAGTTATTACTTTGATAAATTTAAAGAGAATATCTAAACAAGTGAGGAGTTTACTAACAGAGCATTAATTTTGCATAAATTTTTCAGTTGTTTTCTTAACAGATGTGTGTTACTTGCTACATATTACAATTTTCATTCGTGTGTTTACTTATAATTATCATATATTTATATTACACATAAAAAACATAATTTATTATTCCTATTATAAATTCATCTTTTTCTTCATTTTAAAATATTTATATGTTTATTTATTATAAGAATAGTTTTCCAATTTGAAGTGCAGTGCAACAAATCGGTATATCCCGTGCGAACGCACAAGTTATCGACTAGTTGATTATAAAAATTATATACATGATGTACTAATTGAAAAGAAAAATGTTATAATTATTTTCACTAATATAATATTTGCCCAAAAAAATTAAATAATTAACATATAAATTATAGATCTATACTAATAATATGATGCATTACATTAATATTTTATATATTCGTAATATATATCAATTTTCTATCTAAACAAAAAAAATTGTTAGCGTAGTGTATCATATCACTGATATAGATTATTAATGTGAATGCAATAATATAACTTTTGTTAATAAAAATTATATCAATAAAAAATAATTCAAGATATGTAATGATTATTAAAATAAATTATCTTCATATTTACTAATATACTGCCTCATTATTTATTCTTTACTATTATTTCTTTTTCATTGTATGATAAATAGAAATAAACATATTTGAAAGAACAGATATATGCATGAACAGTGTATTTTTTTTTATATTTTTTTCACATTATTATCTAATAAAAAATCATAAATAAATTTGTTGACTTTGAAAACCATGTTAAGAATACTTTTGTATTGGTTTTCAATATTATTTTTTTTACTCTAACAATATATACCTATTAAACACGTCTTAAAATGTGTTGTACATATAAGATTGATTTATATACTAGTAGAGATATTAGTTAAATTCTAACTAATAACTAATTAAGTCCCTATAAAAAATTTAATAATGTGCATATATTGGCGCACGTTATTAACAGTATGAAAGCAAACCAAGTTGGGTGCAGTGGCAAGTCTTCAAAATATTTTCTATTTAATATTCAAGTCTGATTTCCCGCTTACACGGAACTCAACTCATCTTTTACTTTGAATTTATTTGATCAACTGCATTTAAATGAGAATTAGCGGTTTATTAGATCGTGCTTCCTCAGGAGTAACTCCCTCAAGTTGGCTTAAAACAATATGAAACTTGTTTATTGGTGCTTTTAAATTGAGTATGCATGTTGTTCCGTTTACGAGAAACAGAATGTACCCAGCAAGGTTTGCTGGGATTTGCTATGGGATCAAACTCTCCCTCTCTGAAGATGCCTATGGAGATGAAGCACCCCCAGGAAGATGATCACTGCTAGAAACAACACAAGTGGTGTGCTGTGTGTGCAGTGTGAATGGAAAAGAGAGAGTTAGGATTGTTGTGTACCTTTCACCATGAATAAAGCTGTATTTATAGCAGAATACCTGGACCCTGGGAAGATATTGTTGAAGCCCATTATCTTTTGTAAAGATATTCAGATTATCTAATATATGAACGACATTGGTTATAAATATATCTTCTGTTTTATCTTCTATCTTTTGGTGGTTATAGAGTTTAAATATTTGAATGGGCCTATCCGTAACACATGTCTACTTGTACCCCAGCACAATTTTTTTTTACAGAATATTACAATCTTAAAATACACCCCACTAATCTATATGGCGTTTCTGAATGCCCAACGTATATCACTATTGATGAGTTGGCATCGGAAGTAAAGGGTATGTAAAACGAATAACGATCATACATGGCTAGTTTAGCTAGAAAATCTTGAATACTATTTGACCACTGCGCAAATAGTTGTTTAACATTGTAACAGATAACTGACACAAATACCATCTAGCTAGCTGATGAAGCTCACGTCCACGTCTGCCTCAAACAAAACTTCATCGGTTTGATGGGCATTAAAGATGTTAATGTCAATGGAATGATTATAAAAAGGCTATATGGCATAAATTAAAAATGGTATTTTTTGAGCGTCCTATCTAGCTGATTGCAATTTGTATAATTATTTACACTTAATTTTTTATTTTTTTATATTATTGTTCTTTATTGATGACTAATTTTTGTTGAAAGTCTGATCATCTTTAATAGATTTATTCTTTTAATCACATTTTTTTATCCAAAAGATTTAAATATGAATTTTTACTTAAAATATTTGAGTCTCAATGGATCAACTTCATGTCGATTAATTTTCAGACTGCTTAGATTAACCCATTTAGTAGTTAAAATTAAAATAACTAGTTTGTGATTAAAAAGTTTGTTGAAAGAATATTTTAAAAGAAATTAAGCTTTCCTCCAAAACCAAATAATCAAAACGATATGAACACGATAAGTGTTATATATATAGTATATTTCATTGATATATTCTTGATCAACATAAACAAAAACAGCTTTAGATTGTGTTTATATAGAAGATTTAAAAAATTTAAGCAATTAAAAATTTGTGGTAATTTAATTGCTTTAATTATATTTTTTTATGTTCAAAAGGCTTTATATTTGGATTAACCAATTCAAGTTTTTTTGTATTTCAATTTTTTTGTTTGTATAAAGTAATTCAATTTCCACCAAATAATATAAAATTTATTTTTTAATGTTTATTTAAATTTTGAAATTTAATATTTTTTATCAAAATAAATATTACTCAAATTCTAAATGATAAATATTCAAAAATAGTTTGGAAATTATAAATTTTTGTAAATAAAAATTAAATGATTATTTATCTATACGATTAATAACTACTAAAATCAAATATTAAGTATAGCATTCTTATCCCAGCATAAACTGTGGCAATGAAAATCCTATTTAATAAGAAAAAACAAATATTAATAAATTTTATATTATTAATAGAAACATCAACCAATATCTTTTCACTAAAAAAAATATTTGTTAATGGATAGAGACATAGAGAAGTTCTAAAGAAAGAGGGAGAGTGGGGTGGAAGAAAGAGAAAGGGAGAGGGAGAGGGGGAGGGGTAGACAGAGGTGAACAGGAAAAATATTAAGTGTAGAAAAGAGGGAGAGAAAGTAACAAAGGTACAAAAGAAAGAATGGGAGAGAAGGGGGTAGAAGAGGGGAGGCAAAAGAAAGGTAACTAAGGAGGATGCATAGGTTTAGAAGGAGAAATTATTAACAGGTTCACGACTAGCACATCACCCATGATTCTTTGAATCACGTGATGTGTAAATAATTTAAAATGTAAATAATTTAATATTTTAAATTGATTAAAATTCTTTAAATTAAAAAATAACACAATTAATTTTTATTAGATAGTTACTAAATATATATTTAATTTAATGAATATATTTTTTATTGTTTACATATGACATGATTATGAGTTAGAATTATGGATAATATGATGGATCACCTAATAATTTATGGTTTTAAAGAAATAGAAGTCACCTAAAAATTTTGATATAATAGTTTTTTTCTTTCTTTCGAGCAGGGGTGCTTATGGTTGAGAAGAGTACTCCGAAGTTCAAACATACAAACCACCTTAAGTGATCAGCAGCACAGGACACGAGCACGACCTTGCTAATTAAACAAAACCGTTTGATGTCAGATGCTTTGCCAGAGAATGATTTGAACAAAATTAAAGACACTGTGGCATTGGCATAAGCATGGAATTTTTCACCGTTCTAACTACAACTTGTTGCTTGTTTACATGAAGGAAAATGATGGATACACATCATCCTAGTATATACTAAAAAATAGAGAAATATATCAAGAAAATAGAAATAAAATATATTTGTTGAAGTATATAAATATTCTTTCTTAATTGAATTTATAGTTGTATATCTTCCTTTTTACGTCAGTTGTGATTGCATGAATTGTTTTCTTCTTTTTTAAATTAAGCAATGGATTAGATGGAAATAAAAATCCTTCCAAATTTTAATGCCATTAAGGAATTTTTCTTTATTATATATTTCTTTTTTTTAGACTATGTTTATCTTTTTCTTGAAAATAATTATATTCAAAAAAGTTATTTAAATTAAATTAAATTTATAATAATTAATTCACGTATTTGATGATATCTTTTATATATATATAAGAGTATATGAAATTAAACAAAATCCTAAATTAAAACGACATTATCTAATCATGACGTGTATGAGGTTGCAAAACATTATAAATAGAGGGTACCCCCATTCAGTGGTGGCGCCACAGTTTAAACTCTCAAGAACTAATTCAAGACCCCACTGGCCCGGGGAGCATTTTGATATCTCATATATTCATCAAAGCTAGCTTTACAATGAGTCCTTCATACTCTTCACCACCACCACCTCCACCTCCAACACATTATCCATACTATTCTCCACCACCACCAGCAGATTGCAACATGACCAAGCCAAAACTCCCTCCACCACCACCACCACCATCTCCAAATTGTAACATGAGCCAACCCCTTCCACCAATTCCATATAAGTATAACTGCTCATGCCCTCCTCTAAATCCCAATGTTATCCCTCCCCCTCCTCCAAAAAATCCACCTTATAATCCCGCTCCTCCTCCTACTGTTACAAAGTACGAGTACAACAACAAAGCTATTATAGCGGTTTCCGTTTCTCTAGGGGGCTTTTTGGTCGCTTTTCTCCTCCTTGCTGTTTTCTTCCTCGCAAGGCCCAAACCCAAGCCTCAACCCCAACCTGAACCCGAACCCGAGCCTTGCCACGACCAGGATCCTCCTCAACCTCCACCTACACATCAATATGCCCCAGTTGATCAACAACCACCACCACCAACCGTAACCACTTCCTATCAAGTCATTGAGATTCAAGAAGCTGCAGATGATGCTACTGCGGGCTATGACCCGTCTTGTGAACTTCCACCTGTCGTTCATGGTCATGGTGGCCATCACACTATGGCTAATAATTATTTGTGTTAGAGAAATTATCAGATGGTTCAAAAATACTGTGGTTTCAACTAATCTCCGACACATAATTTAGTATTATCAGCTCTTCCTCTTCCTCGTAACCTACAAAAAAAACTTAAATATGTGTCATGTCAAGATTAGTTCAAATCATAAATACATACATAATGATCTCAGTAGAGTACCTAATAATTTCTCGTTAAGTTCAGCTATTACGAGCTTTTCAATTTATTTGGGAGATATTATATGATATAGCATGGTCGTCTAGGGAAACCTCAGTCTGTATTGTATATAGCTGCTGGAGGCTGGAAGTCGAGGTTTCTGTCATTGTGTGTGTGAAGACTGGCATGTGAGTGAATATTCGGTTTGGGTTGTTTTTCTCTTCTTTTTTTCATTTGTTGTTTTTTTCTTAAAATTTATGGTAAAATTTATTATTTGTTTTACGTATATTAAACAATCTGTAATGAATGTATGGATGGAGCAAATCGATCAGACACCAGCGAGTAACAGAGACTGCACATCAATTAATTCAGTCATGATACAAATCTTTGTGTATATATATATGATTATGAATGGGAATAAATGCCAGTTAAGTGTTAATTTGCCTTTGCAATTAATTAATTATTCTCGTTTAGGAATGAAATTTGTTACACGAAGTAGTCAATATCTATGACGTCTCAGAGTGGTTTCATTAAATCATTTAATTATTAATATAAAAAAACAATAATATTTTTAAAAAAAAAGTTAAAGCTAAGCAAGGAAAATATTAAAAACTGTTAAAAAATTTCAGCATATCACTAATTAAACAAGAAACAATTTTACATCAACTAATTCAGGTGGTAATCCTGCCTAAGGATACCTGTTATATATAATAATAATAATTATTATTATTATTATTATCAAACAAGAAACAAGAAACAATTTTACATCAACAATCGTGGTAATAATAATAATTATTATTTTTATTTTTTTATTCAATTTAATTATTTTATTTAAGCTTTTGTTAACTTTTTATTCGTTTCATGTATATGTTTCTTGACTTTTCATATTATCAACCTTTTAAATTTTACTTTTTTAGGTTGTTATTTTTTCTAAACCTTTGAATAAATAATTAACATCACAATTTTTACACAATTTGGTCATTTTATGGTTTGTTATATATGTCTTTAATTACAATTTTAACCATTAATATTTAATTAATAATTTTAATTGTAATTTATTCTTTAAAATACACTTTTCGTTTTATAGGAACTAAATCCCTAAATGTGCCCTCACCTTCATTGTTTATTGTTAGATGCAATCTACTATACACATATAAAAACTAACTGCTAGCAAAAATACAAAATTGGACTTCCTATATTAATGATGTAACACCCCGGACGTGTTATCATTAATAATATCATAAGCGCGCTATCAGCGTTAAACAAACGCAGTACGGAAGCGAGAGAATCGTTTTTCTTGATTACATTATCAACAAGCCTGTTACTGATCCAGATAACATAACCTATAATAACATAGGCAGAAAGTATAAGAACCAAAACAGAGATAATTAGGAGGAATATACTCAGAATCTGTACATATACATGCTCAAAACAAGACCACATCGGGTCATACATCAAAATATGTACAGAACTATGGGTGTACACTCACACCCTATACAAGACAGAGATCAAATAAAGATTCTTCTAATCTTCATCTGCAGCCCATTACACTCCAGCATACTCTGATAGGGTCTCCTGCCCTGTGGTTGCTTCTCTCCTCTAGAGCACCTGAAACCACAACCCACAACAGGGGTGAGATAAACATCTCAGTAAGCTCAGGGTCCTGGGAGATCCTCCCTTACCCGGATTCACCCCTAAGCACAACATACACAGATACAGAGTCTAGGACATCATCCTAGCCATCATAGATTTCCCAGATCTCTGGGTACTAACTAGATGCTATCAGCATCGGAGGTATCCCACCTCACACTGGCTCGCTAACCATCTAGCTCTCTAGCCATCGCAGACTCATCTCACAGAGGTATATCACATAAGTGTCTACCACTGAACACTTTTCATACCAGAGAGGCACTGCCTCATGAAACTATATAAAACGTTGCCTGAGAAAACCACTCAGGATTTCACACATCCAGATATGGCTCTTCTAAGAGACTCTCATCCCCTCGGGATACCTTCTCTTAGAGATACAACATATCTGTAACCATCCTGGCCTAGAAAAGATCATCCGTCAAGGGCACTCAATTCCCAGGACTTTCACACACACTGCTTGAGGAATCTCTCAACTCAGGGCTTTCACATACACTGCCACGCAAAGGCTACATCTAAGTATATAGGAACATCTCCAATCAGGGAGGCTACCTCTATATACTAGGAATATCTCCTGCCTGTATAAACCTAGCGGAGGCTTCCTCTGAATATATAGGAACATCTCTCACACGAGGCTACATCTATATATTGCAGGAACATCTCATCTTATGAGGCTACCTCTGTGTATATAGCACAGGAACATCTCATCCTCTATCACAATACAATTGCCTGAGGAGGCTACCTCTGTGTATATGGGAACATCTCCATGCGGGAGGCTACGTCCATATCACAGGAACGTCTCTCAACAGGTCTTACTCAACTCAAATCATCTATCCTACTACCATAGGATACTACTCAAACACAGCATGCATATCAATTCCCTATCACAGGGTTCAGTCCAAATTTCAAACATCGCATGCCAATACACATTAATTCCCCCTTCTCAGGGTTAGGCATACACATCATCAAGCATTCACATCAATTTCCCTATCACAGGGATCAGATCATCAGCCAACAACCATTCACAGCTTTGCCTAAGGAGGAACCTCCATACAGGGCAATCCACCCTTAGGACTTTAGCGGAGAGCAGTGGCACCTCCCAAGGAATCTCAGCTATTCCAGGGAGTCCTCAAACTCTTCCTCTGGCTAGGGAACCTCAACTAGCCCGATACTATCGCAGTATCCTATAGGTTCCATCACCTGCAACCTCAGGTGCATTTTCATTCTCACACTATCTCAGTGTCTATCCTAGGGTTCATCATTCAAGCCCAGCACACACTAGACCATCTCACAATTCCAAAGTCTGGAACGGACTGAGTTTCACTCCAAGTACCGTTCGCCAAGCCTCTCAGGCTCATCCTAATCAGATATATATATATATATATATCACCCACTTGGGTGGTAAATCACAACTAAGGGAAAAACCCCATAACAGTGAGCTTACCTGGCATGCCGTGCCTCACAGCTCTAGCTCAACTGATGGTCTGCGTCACTGACACCCGCGGTGTCAAGCCCTGCTCTCAGCACTGTCCCGGCTCTCCCGAATCCGTGGTCACCACCACCAATGATGTCAGAATCACGCCCTACACAAGAGCATGTAAACATCAACAACGATCCTCAACCGTTAGCATGACTAAACAAGGCTAACCCTTTTCATTAAACCTCTTTGTTCTCTATCTCAAGGTTATCAAGACTAATCACCTCAAAGGCGATTCACTTGCCTTAACCAGGCCAAATATCCATATTTGTCAAGTTTATCAGAACGGCTATTTCAACACATTTTCACCGTTTATTTAGCCTCCTGAACATCTTTTGTAAAGGTACCTAGGCTTAAACTCATCATTATATCATCAATCTTCCTACCCATACAGATGTCAGAGTCAAAACCAAACTTCATCAAAAGTCATGTTTCAAAGTTCAATATTCATTAGAACAACCTCCTGAGCATACTTTTCTAAAGAACCCAAGCCTAATTTCAGCTCTAACGCAAAATGGTTACTATTCACCTCAAGAACAAATTCACAAATCAACCGGTAAAACTTGAGTTTCTTACCTCAAAACAGTCGAGGAAGGCTGGAGGATCACTTCTCCAAGCTCTAGCGTCCTTGAATCGCATTCTTTCCCTTCCAAATCTCAGTTTTGAGGAATTCCCTAGAGAACTGGATCTCTCCGATTGATGGTTCTTAAGGAGAATAGAAGCTGGAATCTAGCTCATAGAGGAGTTCTAAACAACTTTCTAGTTGGGTGGGAAGTGTTTAGATGAAGAATGGAGAAGATATGAAGCTTCTCTGGTCGTTAATGACAGAAACCAGAGAAAAGGAAGAAGAATGAGATTTTGGGAACGGAGAGAGAGAAAGGGTTATTATAAATGACATTTGGCAAAAAATTGGAGCAAAATGGTAATTAGACATAAATTTGTTAATTGCACCCTCTTTTTAATAAGTGCACTTCACTATTCCCAAATTAAAACTTCTAATTGCACACCATTTTTTATAAGTACACTCCAATATTTTCAAATTAGAACTTGCTAATTTGCATTCCCTTTTTGATAAAAAATCTATATTTTTTTCATCTCTCTCACAGGTTATTTCTTTAATACATAGGCAATGGTATAAATCAATAAAATTGTAAAAACTAACTGTTAACAAAAATACAAAAATGGACATCCTATATTAATGACATTTGGGAAAAAAATAAGGGCAAAATGGTAATTAGACATAAATTTGCTAATTGTGTGCTCTTTTTAATAAGTTCACTTCACTATTCCCAAATTAAAACCATGCTAATTGCACATCCTTTTTTATAAGTACACTCCAATATTTTCAAATTAGAACTTGCTAATTTGCGTTCCCTTTTTGATAAAAAAATCTATATTTCTTTCATCCCTCTCACAGGTTATCTCTTTAACGCATAGGCAATGATATAAATCAATAAAATTAAGTAACATTAGAAAACTTCATTATAAAATTCACTCTTTAGATATTGTCTTTTATTATTCAATATTACTATACATAAAATAATTCTTGAACTAAAACATATAGTTGTTGATGTGAAAAAATAGGTTATAGAAGATAAATAATAACATATCTCAAAAATTATCCTTACCTCTTCATTCAAAAACAACAGAAAACTGTTTACACTAAAATTTAAAAATCTTTTATCACTCTCACACGTTATCTCTTTAACTCATAAACAGTGGTATAAATGAATAAGATTAAGTAACATTGGGAAACTCTTTAGATATGGTCTTTTATTATCCAATATTAGTATACATAAAATAATTCTTGAAATAAAATATATAGTTGTTGATATAAAAAATAGGTTATAGAAGATAAATAATAACATGTCTCAAATATTATCTTTAAATCTTAAATACTCATTATATCATTTTTTTATCCATTTCACGTTATCTCTTTAATACGTAGGCAATGATATTACCTATATACGAAGGGACAATTTTTCGAAATTAAAACTTGATAATTGCACCTCCTTTTTGATAAAAAAAATTAATATTTCCTTTTAAATCTTAAATACTAATTATATTATTTCTTTCATCTCTCTCACACGTTATCTCTTTAATGCATAGGTAGTGGTATTACTTGTGTACGTAGGGTATCATACTAAATAATTACAAAAATACAAAATCTTAATATTATTTTAATTTTTCCTTTTGAAAAGACTATAAACCATTGGTGATATAGTAATTACTCTCTTATTTACTTAACAACTGTCTAGAAAAGTATAGTGATTTCCTTTCATTTTATGTTATGATTTTCATAATCTCCTATTTTTTGTCCTTCATATTTCTCAATATTGTTAGTTCTCATCTCAATTGACTTAGTCTAATTATTAACAGGTTTGCACATGCGTAACAAGATATGGAGTCTTAAGTGGATCCATTGTTTAAGGTCTGATTTCAACATATGTGTATTATCACAAGAAGAATAAATTATTATTGAACTCCACTTCTTTCTTTCTATTATTAATTTACTTGACAATTGTCTAGAATGCAGTGATATCCTTTTATTTTATGTTATGATTTCCACATTTTTCTCCTTTAGGCCCTTCATATTTCTCAATGTTGTTGGTTCTCACCTCAATTGACTAAGCCTAATTATTGGCAAGTTTGCACAGGTGTGACAAAAAATAAAATCTTAAATTGATCAATTGTGTATGGTCTGATTTGAATAGAGGTATATTATCACAAGAAGAAAAAATTATTATTGAACTTCACTTCTTTCTTTTTCTTATTTCTGCTGCACATCCATTTTGTCATTAATAAGCTATACTAGATCTTTCAATTTTTTAAAATATCTTTTCAGTTTAGATGATAGGTTGTTTTAACTACATTTTTAAGAGTTATGTGTATTCAAATATCTTCCTTATCATCTTTTCTCTTTTCTCAACTTTAAAACATTCTTCATCTCTGATATTCTCTGTCTTCTCACCATTTTTCTCTCTTCTCTTACATTCTTCATTCACTCAATTTATTTTCTCTCTTTTCTAAAAATAAACCAATAAAATATCTTTTTATTTCTCAGTTACCCATTTAACATCGCAACCCTCGCTGAAGATGTCTTTGCCAGCTACTATGACTACAACTTCTTCATAATTTTTTCATGATTTATAGTGATCTGTAGCACCAAAGATGAACAATTTTCTTAGTTTTTATTTTCTTTGTTGATTTTAGTTTGACCTAATTACTTTCTTTGGTTTTTCTCCTTCATCAGAATTCCTTTAATATTGTAAATATGGACTAAATTTGTTAAAAAAAATTATTTTATAAGAATATATGAGAATTGGAAAAAAATTTAAATATTTATTTGATTTTGTTCTAGACTGATTTATTGGTTGCAAATTATGTGTTTGATCAAATGTCAAAATAACATTTTTGGATATATTTCCTTATTTTTCATTTTACTTCTAAATTTAGGATACTTTTGAGACGAATTTTCACATTGAAACTTTTCAGCTTATTCCGTCAGTTTGGTATTATCTTATAGAGTAAGAATTTTTCGCATACAATCTTTGGTTATTGTTGTTTATCTTTTGTTAATATTACTCCTATTTATAATCAATAGTTCAAATATATTTGTTTAAAAAAGTTTGTAAACGGAAACTAATGTTTATTGCAGAAATTTAGGTGAACGAGTAAATGATCAATGAAATGTTCAATTGTAAAATTTGATGCAGGACCTCTATAAAAGTTATCATTAACATAAACAGAAGTGAATAAAAGTAATCCAATTGATGATTAGGTAAAAGATAAAGGTTTAAAGTGGAGAAAAGATGCAAGACAAATGGAGAGAAATGAAGGTATTACTCGGATAAATTTAAAGAAAAGACTTAAACAAGTGAAAAGTTTACTTGCAGAGCATTAATTTTGTATAAAATTTTCAGTTATTTTCTTTAATTTAAGTTCATAACTGAAAGTTGCTTGTTACATATTATAATTCTTACTTAAATTGAAAATTAGTATATTAACAAAAATTATTAAGAAGTAATATATTACAAATTGATTGTCACATGCTTACAATTATATTACACTACATATATATATATATATATATATATATATATATTGTTATTAAATAATCTTTCTTTATTACACATACAAAATGAATGCTAACAGACGCAATCGAAGATAAAAGATACACACAAATAAGTGTTAGAATCTTCATTCGTGCGTTTACTTATAATTATCATATCTTTATATTACATACAACAAACATAATTTCTTATTCATATTATAAATTCATCATTTTCTTCATTTCTAAAATATTTATATGTTTACTTATTATAACATAGTTTTCCAATTTGAAATGGAGCAAAACACAGCAAATCGGTACATATCGTGCGAACGCACAAGTTACCGACTAGTATACAAACAAAGTGATAACTAATGGAGCTTAGTCATTACTTTATGAGATATGATATACATACAATAATTTATACAATATTTCTCTTATTTTGTCATTGTTCAACTGTTTAGTAGCTAGCTTAAGTAGATGGCAGTTGGGATTATTTTTTCCCTGTATTTATAAGCTAGCAATTAAAGATTAATTACTTATTAGATGAAGAGGGAGATTCCAATAAAATGGTTAGTTAAGTTCTTCAATAAAAATTAATTATCGACAAAGTCGATAAATATTTCATATCAATAACATGTTTATCCAAAAAAACAGAATCTTAAAGTTCTTACTTTAAAACGATAAAAAAATCTCGTTTGAACGATACTTAAATAGAAACATAGCACCTCTCTCATTTGGATATTGCTTCCTGCATTATTTTTCCTTCTGGAATGTCTATTATGAAATGTAAAATTCCATTTCAAAATTTTCTCTTTTTTTGCTTCTGAAATAACCAAAAATGAGAATAACCATTCTGGAAGGTTAAAAAATATTTTGGAAAGAGTGCATGAAGCAATATGGAAGTGCAGGAAGCAATCTCCACCTCATTTAGTATTTGGACTATTAGTGTCCTAATTATTTTATCGACCCATTAGTGTCCTAATAGGCCCAATAACGTGTAACAAAAATCAACCAACGGTCTATTTAAAATTGAATGCTGTTAAAATCAAATGGTCCAATAGTACAACAAAAAAAAATAGTTTCCAAATAATCTTAAGTTGAAAATGTTACTTTTCCTGTTTGTTTTGATTAAAAAAAAAACAGTCCATTAGTGTCCTAAAGTAGATGAGGACGTTTGTATGGTTGTTATTGACAAATATTAGGTTGTATATTGTATTTTTCATTTGGTTATTGTAATCAATGAAACAAAATATTTTTGAGTTATAAGATTGTTTTGATTTTTTTTATTAACAAATGTTAGTGGTTAATTGTTAGGTTGAAGGTAAAAAAGAAGAGAACAAATTTATGAGTTCAAATCTCTTCTACTAACAAAAATTAATAATTAATATTTATCGATAAAAAATATTTAATTCTTTTTTCTGTAATTTTAATGGTGGATGGTAGAAGTAGGGTAGTGTTGCTGTTTTTGGTGGCTAACAAATAATATATAGATACCAATCCACATTATCGACTATTGATTCTTCAATGATATATGATTAGAATATTACTTAATAGAAATTATCATATTTAGGGTCGAATCGTGTCTAAATCGATAATGAATGGACAAAAATAGGATATAATGTTGTTAAATGAAGTACTCAACTTAACTCAATTGAATTAATATAAATTAAATCTAATTAGTGAATCTAACATTGATTTTATTTTTGGTATTTTTTGTGTTTGAATTGAGTCGAATTCGTCTCGTCAAACTGGATTCTTTTTTTATCAGCCAATAGATAAAATATCATTAAATTGGGTACCAAATTCACATGTACAAACCAAACAAAGCGATATCAAAAAGCTGAACAAAAGCATAATTCCAACTATGTCTTTGTCATCGTCTCATCAATAATCAACATATGTATTGTCTCAACCCCCCCCAACCCCCCCCCCCCCCCCCCCAAACACCTTGAATCCTGATACAAAATTGAAAAGGATGCTTGCATAAATGATGGATTTTCAAAATTATTGAATGGAGATAGTTATTAAAAAGATTCCCGATCAAGGGTAAGTGGGTCAAAAGAACCCAAATAATATTTTTTTAATAAAAAATTACCAATTTGGGGCTGTTTTCAAACATTTTACAAATCTGGGGTAGGGAGTCACACCCAGATTAGGCATGTTACCCCCCCTGAGTCACACCCAAATTGGGTGTGTTTCACCACGTTGTGTCACGTGTCACGCATGCATGAATCGGTGGTTATATAAATTTTGGAAGGTCATAACTTTTGACTGAAATGTCCGATTGAGGCGAAACTGGTGTCAAAACACTCGAAATTGAGAGAAGGCCTAGGAAAATCCCCAAGGTCAACTATTTTTTTCGAAAAAATGCTTCTAAGTGCCTCAAAATTAGGATTTAAGATTCAATCATCCAAAAATTTCCTTTTTGTCTACTTTCTTAATTATTTAATTAGTTAATTTAATGTTATTTTTTATTTTTTTTATTTACTTCTCTGAATTTCGAGCAATTTGACATATCTTACATCTCAATCGGACATTTCTATCAAAAGTTAGGACCGTTCGAAGTTTATATATATATATATATATATATATATATATTTAATGTTATTCTTTTTTTTATAATTACAAAATAAATAAATTTTATTTAATTTAAATATCCAGTCACAATAATATTTACTGGCTACAGTGATACACTGACACATCACATTACTTAATAGTCAACGTTTTTTTTTTTTACAATTAACTTAATCAATTTATTAAAGCAAAAGAATTAATATAATAATTATCCGAAAATGGAAGTTGCTTTTATAAATTATTATTTAATATTATTAATTTTTATTTTAATCTAATTTTAAAGTATATTTAGCCCTTTATTTAGTATATTTTTTTATTTTATATTATTTTATTTAATATATTTTCTATATTTTTTAATATTATTTTATTTAATATAATTTCTAAATTTTTATATGATTTTTTTTAATATTTTTTGGATTTTTTATATAACTAATTTTTAATATTATATTTTATTTAAAATGCTTTCTATATTAAAAATTATTTACAATTTAAAAAAATAAAAATTTTCAATTTTTAAAAATCGATTTTTATTTCAGTCGCTAACACTTTTTGCGACTGAATATTGTGGTCGCAAACATTAAAAAAATAATATGATTCCAAAACATGTTAGCAACGGAATAAATCACACTCATTTTGGACATAACTCTCTACCCATATTTGTAAAATGTTTGAAAATAGTTTTAAATTGATAATTTTTTATTAAAAAAATATTATTTGGATTCTTTTACCCGGTAATTGGTGATTGTAAATCACCCTTTTAAGATGAAGTTGTATCAACTTCTAAATTTTTTCATACTAAACTCGTATTCATGAAACATGCCTTATTCATCATTGGGTTTTTATTTTCAAAAGCTGCTCTCATTTGATAATTTTAAAAAAATCCCATTTTATTTATAAAAAAGCCTAAATAATGTCTGGTAAAGCACACTGTTTTGAAAATTGGAATAAACTAACGTATTTAAAATTAAAAGTGAATATTTATGTGGCATGATTTAAACATGCGACATTTCTTTAAGGTTGTGTTTATTTGTGATAAATGAAAAAGAGAAGGAAAGAAGGCGTGTAAAAAAATCAAAAAGAAAGAAAGAAAATGAAAAGTGTAGTTGTTATATAAAAATGAAAAAATGTAAAATGAGATGTAAGAAAGTAATATAATGGATGATAAAAAAATTAAAAAATAAATAATTTGTATAATTCCAACTTTATCCACGTGGGCTTGTATTAAATAATATTTGATTTTGTTTTAATATATATTCCATCTGAATTTGATTTTAATTTTAATTTTGTTATAATTTATTAAAAATTTAACAGGTGGGATTAATTATGCCCTTAAAAAAACTGCACATGTTACACATATATGTAATTATGTGAGAGATAGAATCGAATATCCTACCCACAAATTTGATTTTGGTTGATAGCACATTCAATTTTATTTACTTTCGGGGGCATAATTATACTCTTGTATTTGTTACCTGCATATTCGATCGATATAGTTAGATTCCCATCGTGCTTAGAACGAAAGCATAATCCATCTTATCCGATCTCCAACTTGTCCCACAAGGCTAAGGACAATTTTAGAAAAACAATTTTCACATATTCACTGCTTTTCTGCTCAATTTTGGAGAGAAAAGAAATCGCATGAGACCCACCATTTCTACTACACTTTCCTCTACATTTTCTCCGACAACGAACAACAAAAAGTGCATTTTTCCATCCATTTTATCGTCCATGGTAGTTTCTTTGTCTTTCTTTCTTGCGAAACTAACAGGGCCTAAAACTAAAAAATAAAAGATATGGCCTTATCTTGGAAATTGGAATGATAATGGAACAAGGTGAAAACAACTCACGTCACCCACTTTGTTAGATGAATTTTATTTATTTTTATCTATATCAAACATGAATCCATATCCGTTAAATATTTACAAATTATATATATATATATATATATATATATATATATATATTCAGCAAAAAAAATATTACTAAATAAAATTAATTTCTATGCAAAAGTTAAACTAATTAATTTTATTAGTCTTAATGAATTAAATATTTGTTTCATATATAAAATCGGAAGAAAGTAGTATTAATTATGACTTGCATGAGTATGATTTTGTATAAGTATCCATTACTCTAATAAAAAATATATTCTTATCATTCTAAAAATATTTTTTGGAGTAACCAAAATGTATTTGAGATTTTTATTTTAGCACTTGATCTACTTCCTACTTAGTCAACCTAATTTAGAATAAAATGATAGTTTTAATCACAATTATATTCTCACACTGAAAATCAAACCCAGGCTTAGTTATATAACTAAAATATCAAACTACTTATACACTACGAACTTTTGGTTATTTATGATTCTAAGAACGAGTTAGTGATTATTAGACGTCCAATTTTTAAAGTATATATGGAAAGACGTTCATTTTCTCTGGAAAGATACCTGCATATATATTTTTCACATAACAAGATTTGGTCTTGAATAGGATATTTATAATATATTTAGTGATAGATTTTAAATTGAAATCTTAAATTTTTTATAGATTTTATAGTATTATCTAGAATTGAAGATCATTTTTTTTTTTTTAGTGATAGATCTCATTTTGGGTTAGATAACTTTTAGTAGGTCTAATATGAATCATATTTTTAAATATTTATTATATTAAATACAATTAATAAAATAATTAAATTTAATAAAACATGAAAGAAAAAAATTATAAATATAAAGAAATAGGAAAATGAGTATAAATTTAATTTTTATTTATGACTAAATATTAAACAAATCAATAATATATAAATTTGATAATAATAAAAAATGCTAACACATTAATGCGAAAGAAAAATCAAATTTCATTATTATTGTTACTATAATGTTTTCAAATATGCTCCATCAAGTATACTTGAAGTTGTTAATCAATTCATCTTGTATGCATAATGTGTTTTGTTTGCAAGTATGTAGTAAAGTCAGGAATAACATTACGAGATACTTCAACATTTTAAATGTCATTATCTGTGTGATCATAATCAACATCGACATTACCATTGAATGTATTTCGTTCGTTTTCGATAATCATGTTATGCATGTTAGGTAAAAATTGGTGCAAGAGTCTTACCCTCAAATAAACTCAAAGGTGGGTTATCGTCAACCCTCAATCAAAATGTGGAAACGAAACCAAATAACAAAGGGAGTGAGAGAGACAGTCACACAATCAATATGTTTTACGTGTGAAAACCTTCCTTCAATCTGGAGAGGAAAAACTCAGGGACACTGGTCCAGATCAAATATCCACTATAACTGAACAGTTACAATGAATCAAATACACCAAATTGGTGATACACTCAACCTCTCCAACAATGGTGATATCAAATATGCAGGCACGCAGACTTGCTCAAATGTGCAAAATCTCTCACGCACTCAAATGTCAAACGACGAAGTATCTCACGCTCTCTCAATTCTCAAAATCTGAGTCTTGGTCTAACCTAATTCCACCTTCAACTAATGTATATATAATGGTAAATTAGGTCTGGGATATTAAACCCCTCAAATGGGCTTGGGCCAGCACTGAAGGAGTAAGATCCAACAATGCAATATAATGCATGTCAACATTTTATCCTTCATTGTATTCATGTTCCAAGCACGCGATGAACCACATATAATTGCGAATTGAGATTTGAGCATACCAAATGCTCGTTCCACATCCTTTATCGTTGCTTCTTGACATTTTGCAAATAATTTTCTTCTGAGACCTTGTGGAGTTGGTATGGTCTTCACAAATATGGTCCAATCAGGATAAATACCATATGCAAGATAGTATCTCATATTATATGGAGTTTCATTAATTGTAAATTGTATTGGGGGAGTTCAACCTTACACAACGTCATCAAATACAGGCGATTGGTTTAACACATTAATATAGATTGTACTAGAAGACCCTCGTATTTCTTCAACAACGATCTCTTCTAGCCTAATTTGGGTAGAAAATTGTAGAAATTGTGAACCAACTTCATTGTTTGAAACCATGGTAGGATTTTTTGGTGGGATTGAAAGAAATGTTTGATGACTTTGAGAATTTACGGTGGAAGGGGTTTGAGTGTTTAACATAAAATAATTTGGTGGTGGTGGTGGTGGTAAAAAAGAAAGGGGAAAAAAAGGAGAATGATTTTGTGAATTTTGGATCGAAGTAGGCATGTGGTAATTTTGTAAAAAACTTATATAATTTTGTCAATTAAGTTGATTTGTATCCATTTCGCACAAATAAAATTTAACTAAGATTGAGATTGACAAATGAAGAATGAGAATGAAAATTGTATGTATAAATTTTGTGTGTATTTAACCAATTTATAAGATATTTATGTGTGTAACAACATTTTTTTTTTCACCCAATGAAGAACGTTATTAAACACACTTGTTTTAAGTGACAAAGGTTATTGTTTACGTAGTACGTAATAAGTGATCATTCTCACACATTCTTGTTTTCCTCATTTTTCTTCTACTTTCTCCCCTTCTTCATCACATGTTCTCCATTTTTATTTTTTATTTTCTCATCTTTTTTTCCTCACCACAGTTTGTCTTATTCCTTTTTTTTTCCTCCTTCTTCCTTCGCCTCGACCTCCTTTCCACCTTCCCCTCCATCGTGACCCCTATTAGTATGTCTATTTTTTGTTTGTTTGTTTTGCTTTATTCTTCTCCATCTTCTTTTGTTGGTCTGTTGGGTCCTTCCGTGTTTTGTTGTTAGAGAAACTATTTTTTTTATCAATGTACAAATTTTTAAGAATCCTGTAGAATATCTCATTCTTCATATTAAAAATCTTATTTCATCATTTGATGAAAGATCAAGTATTGAACTCAAAATTTTTACTTAAAATCTATAACTGAAAATACTCTC
>CM023946.1:8780524-8793245 GCA_013407115.1 Glycine latifolia | reverse complement strand
ACAACACACTTTTGTAGACTTTATTATCATGTGTGGATATAATGTAGTGGGGGACTAAGTTTTTAAACTGGGCCAGACAAATTAATTATTGACACAATAACTGTTTTTTTATGCACAATAGACAAAATAAATGTTGACATGTATAATAATTGCTACGCTTACTAAAAATACTCTTACAACACACTTTTGTAGACTTTATTATCATGTGTGGATATAATGTAGTGGGGGACTAAGTTTTTAAACTGGGCCAGACAAATTAATTATTGACACAATAACTGTTTTTTTTATGCACAATAGACAAAATAAATGTTGACATGTATAATAATTGCTACTCTTACTATTATTTTCGTTTTTGGTCACATTTAGAGAAATTTTCATTTTTATTCATTTACTTTTAAATTCTAGGATGATATCAATTATATTTTCTTATAAAAATAATTAAAATATTATAACAATAATTTTTTTTGTTACATAATTTAATCATGGATTCTCATATGATTAAAAATTATTAAATTTTATAATAATAATTATTTCAAGATTCATATTTAAAGTGATTTATAACCAATTAATAAGTGAAAATTTTACACTAATAATATATAAATTAGTTTAATGCTTGTATACTTCGTCTCTTAATCATAAATTATTATTTGAATTATTTTAGAAATAAAAAAATTTATCATATATAATGAATTATAATTGGATGACTGTGAAAAATTTAAGCTATCAATATATGACCATTTTTCTATATAAATTTAAACTAAAATAACCATGTATAAAATGTCAAAATGATAAATATGAGGGATATGCGGAGGAGATTAAATAATTTTCTCAATTTATATATTATAACCTTAAACAATAAATGGATAAGTGGAAGGAGTAAAATAATTATGTTATTTTTACAGACTTTTTAATTATATTACAGATGTAAATTATCAATGGATTTTATCGATAACAATCTTTGCCGCTAATTAACCCTAAAATTTAAGAGAACATCATGGTAACAAATTTTGCAAAAGCATAGTAATTAGTTCTACCGTAAATTCTGTGTTGATGTGAAATGAGATTTATTTTTTAGAGTTTGTCGTTTAATATATTATATTTTTTATTGTTAACTCATAATTAAATATCTACTAAAAATAAAAATATTTTGATTTTATTAAAATACTTATATATCCAAAATTCTATAAAATCCTTGCAATATTATATGAAGTTAAATGTTGATAAGTACATTGACAATGTGAACTTAAAATAAGAGTAATATAAATGAGAATATTAAGATAGATGTCTGAGTATACAAATATGGATGAAATAGAAAATAAAGATATTTAATAAAAAATAATAGTAGTACATGTAAATAAAAAGATGATGAAACATAGATTGATGTAATTTTGAGAAGTAATGAGACAATTCATGTATGATCCAGTAACAACAAAAGTTTGTTACCAAAAAACTCAATACAAATAAAGATAAAGGTAGATCAAAACTTAGATGGAATGGATAAAAGTTATAAGTTTGATGAAATGTTAAATATATTATTATCTCTATGTTTCATATGATTCATTTTTAGTTATTTTTTTCTTCATCTTCCCCTTCCTTCCTTCTTCTTTCTTTCCTTTTATCTTACTTCTCCTTTTCTTTCCCCTTTTCCTTCTATTTTTTTTTTATTTTTTTAACCTCCTCATATCTATTATTGAATTGATCTACTATCAACCTTAATTAATGACAACATTACTTAGGCCACATATTTTAATTAATTATTATCACATCTTGAATCTTAATTATATACACGAGTATGAGTGTAACGTGTACGTAAAATTAAGACTGAAGCGAAATAACAAAATATATTGTAAATACCTTCAACAGGAATCTTGATACAATCAAAGTCTTCAAGATGACAGTAACTTTGCTTCAAAGTCATACATTAATATGTTTGGATGACGGAAAAACAAAAAGATAAACCATAGGATTTAAAAAAAATTGTAATTCAAATTTTAAAATTTCCCCTTTTTCCTTTATTTTCTTTCCTCTAAATTTACCTGAGGATAAAGCATGGGATTAGGACTTCTCAACTTGTGGGATACCGACAGTCATTCCTCCAAAATTTCCAAGGTTATCAACAACCACTCAAGTCTAGTACATATTTCGTATAGTGATTGGTAATTGATCAGGGAGTAAAAGAACAGACTAATACCTATAAATAAAATCCAGCTGAAGAAGTAGGAGAGAATTTGAGCTAATAATTTGATGTGTACGTACGTGTCTCAAAATGTACGTTTATATTTAGTGTTAAGTTAATGAAAGGACCAAATCCATGCATAACTCTCATCATATACAGATCTACTATAAATAATCGTAAATCCCAATATATACTAGAATGTTTTACTTCAAAATCTCCGTAACTTTGCCATAGCCTCCATTTATTAACTATTAGTAATATAATGTGATATGGTTGGTAAATCACCATATTCCCCGAGTATGCAATGAGCTTATCAATCTTCAACTTATTAAATTATGAATATGAAAAAAACATTTCCGAAGATAAATCAACTTCTTAAAAAAATCATTATTTTTTGATATTAATTCGTCTTTGATTTTCAATTAGAAAATATCCTAGCTTTTGTCGTGGTGTGTCAACTAGCATACCAAAAATCCAGAGCACCTCAACTTAGAAGTGCCAACTGCCTGTGGAGAGTATCGGACGGAACAGGAAAAAATAATTGTATTGTATCAATGTATTGTCTTTGTCCGCCACGACGAAGCAAATGAAAATTCGTATATATTAATTGATTTTGAACGGTAACTGTCCATCCTACGTTCCAAAGAAAACTATCAGTGTCGTCCACCAAAAAAAACCCTTTCGTCCATTGTGATTGGCATGTTATGATTAAGGGTATATGTTTGGGTCCTCTGCAGTTGTACTGTCTTTATGTGGTAGTGATCTTAGCCGTTAGATTTACATCTAATTGTTATAAAAAAATATATATTTATGTAGTTAATTATGAAAATGAGTTTGTGAGAAGGACCGATCCTTACAAGATAGTAGAATATACTTTGGGGAGAATAAAAAGTTTTAAATATGAATAAGTTTCAAATAGATAATTAATTCATAATGAGTTTGTGAGTTTGGAAATAGTTCAAAGTCTCAATGAGAAAGTAAAGATCTTGATTATAATAGTTTAATATATATATATATATATATATATATATATATATATATATATATATATGAAAGATGCCAGATTCATGCAGATGTATATAGGGAGCAGGGACCGCAAGGCTCATTTTTAGTTTAGGAAAGAAAGCAAGAAACAAAAGGCAAGATAAAGAGAGAGTAAAGGAATGTAAAAAATGTTTATTATAACTATTATAAACAGAATAATCTTATTTGATGTTATATATTTTTTTAATATTTTTATGTTAAACTATTATAAATTATTATCGTATTTTATTTTAACATTTAACGACAGTTATATCTTTTAAAACAAATTATATCCAACTACGTATAAGTAACTTCCAAGTTAAAACACAAAATGTCTTTTTTTATACTAATTATATATAATAAGAAATTGAAAACCAATTTATTTAACATTAATATTAGATCATTAGTTAATATAATAACATACTTGTTTGCATAAAATATATTTTCCTCTCTTTATTCGTATTACAAATCATTTTTTTCAGCATGATGATTTATTTTGATAATTTTATCATATGATAAAGTTATCAAAATAAATTACCACGAAATATTTTTTATTACTTATTATTTTTTCTCTTACAACTAAAAACTCAAATTGAATTGTTGTAATTTTTGAACAAAACATTAATCCATGTATAATTCGAATCTCAAATCAAAATTTGAATACGAATTATTAATTTCAATATTTTTTATTATTAAGTTTTGTAAATTAAGTTATAGAAATAAATTATTAATATATACATACTATACATATCATCACCAGAAACATTGTAGCTAGTAACAGTAGTCTGTGCCCACCAAGCTCAATACCCGACAGGTGTTATGCTATCTTAATCACCATATTTTACATTTTTAATTACTCTTCCATCGTTGTAAACATGTCTACTTCCCTCCAAATTATTGAACACTTTCTCCGGATCAAAAATTTACATGGACAGACCTAATTCGCTTAATATTAGCAGTATTAAATTTAAGAAGATTTAAATGTATTTTTGATTTTGTAATTTAATTTTTTTATTTTTGTCTTTTTGTAAAAAAAATATTTTAATTATTATGAGATATGTTTGTTTTATTTTTTGTCTCAAACGTATTTTATATAACACTTTGAATAATAAAAAAAATATTTTGATTAATAAAAAATATTTTCTAAAGCATTATAAAGACAAAAAAAATAAAATAAATATATTTTATAAAGATAAAAATATAAAAATACAAAAAAAGGAAAAATTATTAAATTATGGGAACTAAAAATATATTTAAGATAGTAAAAAATGCTTACTTGCTTGTAGCTGCACTTGTTAAAAAAGCAAAAAAAAAAATATATTAAGAAAAAACATTTATTATACTAAAAAACATGAAAAATATATAATATAAATAACCAAAAAGACACCTATCGATAAACATTTAAGTTTCCCGATTTGTTCTTAGGAGTACTAGATAGAAGGTCCATTATTAGCACCAAGCTAGAAGCAGAGAGGAGGAGAATTCAGAAGGCATGGCTGAAGGAAGAAGAGAAGAAGACAAAGACTACAGAACCATGAAGCTTCTTCTTCTCATGACAAACTGTCTCTTACTCACAATCGGGACCGCCGGTGGGCCCCTCATCATGCGTCTCTACTTCCTCCACGGCGGCCACCGCGTTTGGCTCTCCAGCTTCCTCGCAACCGCCGGCTTTCCCCTCATGCTCCTCCCCCTCGCCATCTCCTACCTCCGCCGCCGTCGCACCGCCTCCGCCGTCGGAACCGCCAAACCGAAATTAATCTCAATGAAACCTCCTCTCCTCGCCGCCTCCGCCTTCATCGGAATCCTCACCGGCCTCGACGACTACCTCTATGCCTACGGCGTGGCGAGGCTTCCGGTCTCCACTTCGTCCCTTATCATCGCAACGCAACTCGGCTTCACCGCGTTCTTCGCGTTCCTTCTCGTGAGGCAGAAGTTCACGGCGTACTCCATAAACGCAGTCGTTTTGCTGACGGTCGGCGCTGGCGTTTTGGCCCTTCACACCAGCGGAGACCGACCCCACGGTGAGTCTGTTGAGGAATATGTTATGGGCTTTGTCATGACAGTTATCGCTGCGGCATTGTATGGGTTCGTTTTACCCTTGGTCGAGTTGGTGTACAAAAAAATCAAACAGCCTCTTACTTACTCTCTCGTCATGGAGATTCAGTTCGTTATGTGCTTCTCCGCAACACTATTTTGCCTGGTTGGAATGATCATAAATAACGACTTTAAGGTAGTACTTTACTTATTTAATTTCCTTCATTTTTAAGATTTTTTTTTACCGACAATAAAATTAGTGATGAACCGGTAGTCCGGTAGTCTTTCCCTATATATATATATATATATATATTTTTTTTTTTTTTACATTTCCACTATTATTTATTGTATTTTTTATTACATTTTGCAAAATTCATTTCAAAATTTAAATTTGCATTTTAAAATGGTTTGGTAGAAAAGAACATGCATAAAAAAACAATAATGAAAAAAATTGTTATCAATTTCTATTATTATTTTCTGTGTTTTGCTATAAGTCCTGTAGGAAAAAATTATATCAAAATAATTATTATTTTAACTTTTAAAATTAATATTAATTATTTATATCACTTATATATTAATGATAAACTATAAAATATATAAATAAATTAGTGTCATATAAGATTAATTTTATAAAATTGTTATTATATATATATATTTATATATTTTAATCTGTCTAAAATAAACGAGAATTATCTTAGGACGAAAGAAAGTAATTAATTAAAATTTTGTGGATTTGTCGTAGGTGATTCCGAGGGAAGCAAAAAAATTTGAGCACGGGGAAGTAAGTTACTATGCTGTTTTGGTGGGGAGTGCAATAATATGGCAGGCTTTTTTCTTGGGAGCGATTGGGGTTATATTTTGTGCCTTGTCTTTGTTTTCTGGTATTTTGATTGCGGTGTTGCTACCTGTAACCGAAGTGTTGGCGGTTATTTTCTACAGAGAAAAGTTTCAAGCTGAAAAAGGGGTTTCTCTGTTGCTCTCGCTTTGGGGCATGGTTTCCTACTTCTATGGGGAGATTAAACATTCTAGAAAAATGAAGAACAGTGACACCGAGGCAGAACTGTCTTAGTATTCGTGATTGATTATTGCAAATGGAAATTGGCAATGCAGTGGGCTAGTGTAATTGAATTTGGGGGAATCTTTCCATTCATCTGCTTCTCACACTCAATTACTTATAAAAAATTTCTCAATTTTTTATGTAATGAATCTATCATTTTTTTGCTATTTTTATTTTTTATTTTAAAAATATTAAAAACAATTACCAATATAAGACCAGAATATTAAGAAGATTCTTCTGACCAAACAAAAATATGTAAGCAAAGTTATTTTTTTCCCTTCAAATCTAAAAGAATTCTTATTCATTTATATATAGATCATCGATTACGCGTTGTACAAAAGGGAGGGTTAAATTAACCCATTTTTCAATTTCTTGCCGTAAGTAAATGGCCGAGTTCGTGATTGATTATTCGTGATTGATTATTGCAAATTGAAATTGGCAATGTAGTGGGCTAGCGTAATTGAATTTGGGTTTGGAATTTAAATTGGGAGTGCTTCTACATACACCATTAATAATTTCTTCTACACCATTATTTTTTTAAAAAACCCAAAACTACCCCTGAAGGCTAGCTGAGCTATATTACGTGTTTTTGACTTCGCTGCACATTTGGTTAAGCATTTCATTTGTTGTTGGTTGCGCATTTGGATCGCCTGAGGTGCTGGTGCCATTTTTGTTGGTGATCGTTGGTGGCATTTCGTCCATTTCGTCGGACGTGTGGGTGGCTGTCGGAGGCCGGCGTGAATAATCACAGTGCAGAGGTGAGTGTTGATGATGGCTGTGATACGGATTCAGTAATCCGTATGGATGGTACGGATTGGCTAATCCGTATGACTCATACGGATTGGCTAATCCGTATGGTTTAAGAATTCTATTTTTTTGGAATTTTTAATTTGTAAAGATGTTGGAAATATGTTTTAGAATAAATTTGACTTTATTTTTGTAAATTAAGCAATATAAATGAGTTTATTTTATAACATTCATCGTCTTTGAATGTCATTGTATGCGTGTCAAGCATGCGTCCTGCATGTTTTATTCGTGTGTATTGGTCTTAGGTTTGACATGGACCTTTTTATGCAAAACTAAATTGTTATTTGTTAGGATGGATAATGATGATTGGATATATGACAGTATAATGTCAGAAGAAGTTAATATGGATGAAGACATTGGAGTAGATGCTGATGCGTTTGAATGTAATGAAGACAATGGTGTAGACCCCGATGCGTTTGAGGATAATAGTTGTTTAATTGATTGTTCTGCAGCGTTCCAAACGAATGAGGTAATAATGTGAAACAAGGAATGTATTTAAAGTTGTTATATGATTGTATTAAGCATATTAAATATGAATTTCCCATTTGTGTAGGTGTTTGAATCGCGTGATGCGATATTGAAATGGGCTCGTACGGTTGCATCTCAAAATGGTTTTGTAGCGGTTATAACGAGGAGTGACACAAAAACTGGAAAAGTAGGAAGAACGTCATTTGTGTTAATTGGTTGCGAAAGGAGTGGAAAATATAGAGCATGGAAAAAAGGTTTCACACCTTCAGTGACTAGCACAAGAAAATGTAAGTGTCCTTTTAAGCTACGGGGTAAACCAACCCCGGAAGGACAAGGGTGGATGGTGAACCTAATATGTGGCAATCATAATCATGTTTTGGCAAAGTCATTTTGTGGACACCCATATGCTGGTCGAATGACTGACGAGGAAAAAGTTATTATTGGTGATATGACAAGGTCCATGGTTAAACCAAGAAATATTCTGTTAACTATGAAGGAGCACAATGCCGATAATGTAACAAGTTTGAAGCAAGTTTACAATGCAAGATATGCATACCGCACGCGTACAAGAGGCGATAATACTGAAATGCAGCAGCTAATGAAACTTCTTGAACGAGACATGTATATTCATTGGCATCGAGTGAAGGATGAAAATGTTGTTCGTGACTTATTTTGGGCACATCCAGATGCAGTACAGTTGAGTAATGCATATCATATGGTGTTCCTGATAGATAGTACCTACAAAACAAACAGGTACAGACTTCCTTTGCTTGACATTGTTGGTGTCACACCAACTGGGATGACATTTTCAGTTGCATTTGCCTATTTAGAGGCTGAACGCATCAACAATGTTGTCTGGGCCCTTGAATGCTTTAGAGGGAACTTTTTGAAAAGTGAATTCTTCCCACAGGTTATTGTTACTGATAGAGATTCAGCACTAATGACTGCTGTGAAATCTGTTTTTCCCGATTCAACTAATTTATTGTGTCGCTTTCACATTAACAAGAATGTGAAGGCAAAATGTAAAACTTATGTTAGGCAAAGTCATGCATGGGATCATGTCATGCAAGCATGGGGAAGTCTTGTTGACTGCGCTACTGAAAAACAATATGATGAATATCTTATCAAGTTTGATGCATGTGCACCGTGGCCTACATTTGTTGATTACGTTAAGGACACTTGGTTGAATCCCCACAAAGAAAAGTTTGTGACAGCATGGACAAACAAAGTTATGCATTTTGGGAATACAACAACAAACAGGTAAGTTTTTTTTGACATTGCTTACATTCACATTTGCATAAGTTTATTGTATTTAAAATTATTTGATGAATTTGATACACTGCAGGGTGGAGTCTGCACATTCGACCCTAAAACGCCTACTGCAGAATAGTGTTGGAGACTTGTGCACTGTTTGGGATGCCATGAACAACATGATCACCTTGCAACATACTGAAATCAAGGCATCTTTGGAGCAAAGCACACATGTTGTAGGGCATGCCTTTAAAGTTACTTTGTACAACAGACTTGTTGGTATGGTGTCCAGGGTTGCCTTAAACCATATTGCTTCTGAGTATGAGCGGATTCATTATGCAGGAAAAAATCCAAAGCGTTGTGGATGTGTTCTCAGAACAGCTTACGGTTTGCCTTGTGCATGTGAGCTAGCTAAGTTTGTGCTTCAGAGCATCCCAATTAACACCATTCATTTTTTTTTGGCGGAGATTAAACTTTGCAAATCAAGGTATGCACGACGAATTTGAAGTGACCATAACTGAAGAGATTGAAGCCATATCCAACCGTTTTGAAAAGCTTGGTTTGTGTGGCAAAATGACTCTTAAGAGTAAGCTTAAACAAATTGCGTACCCTGATTTGAATTCCATGTGCCCTCCCTCTGATAAGGTCAAAACTAAAGGTGCTCCAAAGAAGAAGATGACAAAGCACGAAAGGTCAACCAGAAGGGATCCGTCTTACTTTGAGTATGTAGACGAGTTTCATTCAATGCAAAGTAGTTGTTCCACTCCAAAACAGTCCAATGCCTCATGTGATGTTCAGATGCAACAGCGGATGGTTCCTATGCTAGATCAATTTCATCCATTCATGCAGAAGTTCATCTTGAATGTCACCGATGTGAAAGCAGATGGTAATTGCGGGTACCGTGTCATTGCTGCCTTATTAGGTTATGGTGAAGAATCTTGGTCTTTGGTACGCAATCATTTGCTCAGAGAACTTGGAGACTGGTCTGATGGATATATTGCCTTGTTTGGTGGTATACAGAGATTTGAAACCTTAAAGCGGTCTCTACTGGTTGATGGATTGTCGAAGGTAAACCTTTATTGAACTAAGGGAGTATATGGTTTTAATAACAACGCAAATGTATACTAATGCTTTCAGTATGTTTTAAATTCGATGTGTATTTACAGGTTAATATGGAAAAGTGGATGGATATTACAGATATGGGCCATGTAATTGCATCAAGATATAACGTGATTGTGGTATCTCTTTCACTTCAGCAAAGTATGACGTTTTTCCCCTTAAGAAGTCAACCCCCAAGAGATCCCCAAGTTCATCGCATTCTCTGTATTGGTCATGTTTTTGGTAACCATTTTGTGCAGGTATGACATTGATTTGTTTATTAAATGATCAAAAAAGGAATATGTTCAACTGATGATTGTGTACTTTTTTATGTGTAACAGGTCCAATTAAAAGACAATTCTCCTTTACCGTTGACTGCATTCTTGTGGGATAGACACTGCACCAGTGAAGCCAGACATTGGCCCATTTATTACGTTAGTAGAATGCAAATGTATACTAACTGTTTGAAGTTGCCCAGTGAACATGTAGACCTACATGATGTATAGCAGGATATGAAAAACAATTAAAGAAGGCATTTTGTTCTTAACTGTATGTATATATATTTATGTGAAACAAAGTTTTTTCCAACATGAGCAACTGTGTATCATACATAAATAAGTTTATCCAACAAGAGGAAAAAAAACATGATACATGAATAAGTATGTCCAACAGTAAAAAAAAATCAAGTAGTCCACTCAAATGCGCCTCCGCTGTGCATCTCGTCGTCGTGTTCCTCGCGTATAGACAATCCCGTGGTCTCTCACACTACGAGCTAGAAGCAACATCTGTTGTGTCCTAGCAAATGCGTCGGATCCCTCGGTCACCATCCGTTCATCAATGAGTGCTTGCAACCCCTCTGCCAGGCGTTGACAGACAAGCTGCAATTACAAATGAGACAAATAAAAAACATGTCATAATGCATTAATGGTCCTTGGTTTACACAGTGCATAAGTAAATACAAATATTCTTACCACTGCATGTCCAGGGGACTGGTCCTCTTGTGTCACATCTGATGCATGGGGAGGACCATCTGATGTAGGGGGATGAACATCCACTGATGGGGAAGGAGCTGGCTCAGTATCGGGTCCGGATGGAGGATGTGAACGAGCCTGAACGTACTGCAACGGAGTCATAAACGGGTGTGAGATCCGAAAGAACCACTCCAAATATCCAGGAACACAGTGACTTGGATACTGAACCAAGTCACCGGTCGATATTAGATAATCCACGAAGTGGCCCCAACGGTCGTCAACATCGTCTGTAGAGGGTACCTCCGACATGGGCAGCTCTGGAATCTGCTGTATCTGGCCAAACTGTCTGACGACCCTGTCTGGAAGGTACCTAACGATGTTAGGACCCCATCTAATGAAACCGGAGAATAAACTAATCGGCTCGAAATCCCTCAGGGCCCGGTGCTCCGCATATGGTGTCCAGCAGATGTCATCTGGTCTCAACCTCTCTATGCGGGCACGGTATGTCGTCAATGGCAACGCCTTCGCACTCTTCCAGCGACAGGCACGCGGTTCCGTCTCGTCATATGTGTCTATGGCACCCCCGTCCACAACAGTGGGAAAATGCTCATATATCCAGCACTACAAAAGGGAATGAGGATAGTCATTAATAATTCAAAATATAATAAACTCACATGCACAGACAGAGACACAAGATTACCTGTAAAATAGTAATGTATCCAGCAACATGCTTTCCATGGTGTTTTGATGCATAACTCAAATTATGATACATATGCACCAAAGCACCCACTCCCCAAGCAAAGCCGGCAGCGTCGTCGATGTCGCGAAACGGCTCTAGGAACTGCACGCCTATATGTGTCGCACTCTTGTTGGCAAACAAAGTGCAACCAACAAGGTGGAACAGATAGGCCCTGGCAGCTAGTAGCCACTGCCTAGAGTCACAAAGTCTGAAATACTGCTCTCGAAGCCAAGACAAGCGAACATAGGCCCCGTGACACTGCATCGTCTCGTCTTCAGCTTCGTCAACAGTCACGTCTAGCAGCTCCACTAACAGTGTAATCGCCTGGCCAACGTCTATCTGCTTATACGAATGGAACACTCCCATGACGGGGATATGCAGTAGAGACGCGAAGTCATCCAGGGTAATAGTCATCTCGCCGATAGGTAGGTGGAAACTGGATGTCTCGGTGTGCCATCTCTCAACAAATGCGGACAACAATCCTCGATCTCCAGTGTCCACTGAGCACCGTACAAGGGGACCAAGGCCAGTAGCAGCCACTAACCCTTCAATCTCAGGAGCTGGTCTCCCAAATTTAGGAACTTTTCGGCCATGGGAAGCCAACTTGAGCTCAGCACGCTCCTGTCATAAATATATGAACACATCAATACAATGTCTCAGAAGCAAGAATATATATTTTAACTGGATGTCATAGTCTTAGAAATACCTCTCCTGACCAGACTTTAGCAGCCACATGGTCGGCATATGAAGTCAACACTGAGCAGTCCTCTGGACCTCCTGGAAAACCTGAAGTACCTACATCATCCGTCGCAGGTACATCGGTATCCATATGTCGCTCCTCTACTGGAGGATCCTCGACTGGAGGATCCTCAATAACAGTAACACCCACCCTTTGTCGACGAGCGGATGCAGTAGGCCTTCGCCGCTCAGAAGGTCTACCACCAGGCCCCTGCATTCCTCCTCTAGTCCTAGCCATATCTGCACAACAATTGTTTTTCGGGTTACGCAGGTCCAATTCAAATGCATATCAACCAATCAGGTCAAATTCTAAGCATAGAAAGCGAAACTGTGTTGAACAGGTCATTTTCTAAGTACTC
>CM023946.1:8696250-8780514 GCA_013407115.1 Glycine latifolia | reverse complement strand
AAACCAAAACTGTGTTCAACAGAATCAATCCACAAGCATAGAAAGCAAAACATTGTCCAACAGGTCCAATTCTATGCATAGAAAGCTAAACTGTGTTCAACAAGTCATTTTCTAAGCAAAAAAACCAAAACTGTGTTCAAGAAAATCAATCCACAAGCATAGAAAGCAAAACATTGTCCAACAGGTCCAATTCTATGCATAGAAAGCGAAACTGTGTTCAACAAGTCATTTTCTAAGCACTCAAACCAAATATGTGTTCAACAACATCAATCCACAAGCATAGCAACCAAAACTGTCTTGAACCGGTCCCATTCTAAGAAATCAAACAAAAACTGTGTTCAACACAATCAATTCACAAGCATACCAAGCAAAGCTGTGTTGAACCGGTCCAATTCTAAGCAATCAAACCAAAACTGTGTTCAACAAAATCAATTCACAAGCATACAAAGCAAAACTGTGTTGAACCGGTCCAATTCAAACCAAAAAAACTAAAACTGTGTTCAACTGTATCAATTCACAGGCATTGAAAGCCAAACTGTGTTCCACTGTTCCAATTCTAAGCATAGAAAGCAAAATTGTGTTCCACAAGTCCAATTAACAGACAAAAAAAGCAATCAGCTCTAATACCGGGGTCAACAAGTTTGATCCTCAGCCATAATCAACAAAAAAGTCCAATTCTAACAAAACGATCCCATACCGGGGTCGACAACAAACAGCTACAGCCATATTGAACTAAAAATTCCATAACAGATTTGACAACTTTGATTAAAAATATTTGATGCTTTGTTTCCATATTTAATTACAATTAGTACTCATAGTTTTAGTGAACTCGGGCTTATAGTTGTAATGATACACTAGTAGTTGACCAAATTATTTAAAAGGATCATTTACTCACCATCTTATATCACCATTTCAATCTAATATTCCATTCACCGTGCTCTTATTTATTTATGTCTCAATTATATTTCTATAGAACAGCTCCTAATTTACAGAAGCAAACTTAGAATCTTTAACGCCTAATCTAAAATTAAAGTAATTCATTGCTTGCAATCCCATACCGGGTTAGACAATTTTCATTCACAGCCATACTAACCAACCAAGTTTCATTCACAAGCGTACTCACAATCATACATTTTACATTTGACAGTTCTTTGTTGATGAACATCACATGTCAAAACGCAAACACAATCCATAGCATGTCATGATGGATGTATGACTAATAATTACAAAATCATCTTCCTAATTATTTAAAAAGCATGTCATCATCAATATAGGGATAAAAATTAAAAAAATCATGCTCCTAATTATTTAAAAAGCATATTTTCCAAAAAAATACCCTCATACGGATTACTTAATCCGTATGGGTTATACGGATTACATAATCCGTAAGATGCATACGGATTGTGCAATCCGTATGGAGTCCAGACAATGTTATTTCAATACAATCCGAGAAATCGAAGGAGGCCCATCTTCTCCACCTCGGATTCGGCAGGGGGATCCCTCAGAACAACAGATGGAGAGATCGGCATCCCGCAAGCCGGTCAATCTTGTGGAACTGGATATGCGAGAAGTTGAAGAATGGCGACCGGAACCAGTAGATGAATTGGAAGATGTTTAGATTGGAGGATCCCCGGAGCAAATTACGAAAATAGGTGCACAGAACAATTCAGAGATCAAGGGAAAGCTAATTCAATGCCTTACAAAGAACCAGGACGTGTTCGCTTGGAAAGCATCAGAAATTCCTGGAATTGATCCCACATTCTGCTGTCATAAACTAGTCATGTACCCCGACTCCAAACCGGTGGCTCAGAAAAATAGGAAGCTCGGCCCGGACAGAAGGCAGGAATTAGATAAACACATCAAGGAATTGTTAGAGGCCGGGTTCATAAGAGAAATACAATACACCACTTGGCTCTCTAATGTGGTGATGGTGAAAAAGTCAAACGGGAAATGGCGAGTTTGTGTTGACTACATAGATTTGAACAAGTTTTGTCCAAAGGATTCGTATCCAATGCCAAGTATTGACCAATTAGTAGACAATTCTGCTGGATTTCAGTCGTTATCTTTCATGGATGCCTACTCCGGATATAATCAGATACCTATGTACCCGGGAGATCGAGAAAAGACAGCATTCCGAGGTACTGAAGCAAATTACTATTATGAGGTAATGCCATTTGGATTGAAGAATGCAGGAGCTACTTATCAACGAATGATGAACAGAGTCTTCACTGACCAACTCGGACGCAATATTGAAGTGTATATCGATGACATGATTGTCAAAACAGGTGAAGGAGGAGACCACATCCAAGATCTGGAGGAAACATTCTGCAAGCTCAGGCAGCACTGTATCCGCTTGAATCCCCTGAAATGTGCTTTTGGGGTGACAGCCGGGAAATTCTTAGGGTTCATGTTAACACACCGAGGAATAGAGGCAAACCCGGATAAATGCAAAGCCGTACTCGACATGCAATTCCCTACTGATAAACGGGGAATCCAACAATTAACAGGAAGGATGGCGGCCTTGACACGGTTCCTCCCAAAAGCCGCAGAAAAGGCCCTACCATTCTTTAAGTTATTAAAAAAGGAAGCCAAGATAGGATGGAATCAAGCATGCGAAGAGGCATTTCAGGAAATAAAAAGATGTCTGGCCTCACCCCCAGTTCTCTCGAAGCCGGAGCATGGAGAAACTCTTATCATGTACCTTGCAGTAGGAGAAGAAGCCATAAGCGCAGTTTTGGTCCGAGAAGTGGATAAGTGCCAATTGCCGATATACTTTGTAAGCCGAGCTCTAAAGAACTTGGAGTTGCGCTACCAGAAGCTCGAAAAAGTGGCTTTCGCTTTACTTACCACCGCTAAGAGACTTCGTCCATATTTCCAAAGCCACACCATAGTGGTAAGAACAAATCAGCCTATCCGGCAGGTACTACACAAGCCGGACTTAGCCGAAAGGATGATGAATTGGGCCATTCAGTTGTCCGAGTTCGACATCAAATATGAAGCCCGCAGTGCAATCAAATCTCAAGCTTTGACCGACTTCATAGTAGAATTAACCCCGGCATTTTCCACCCAATCAACAAATAAGGTGTGGAAAGTGTATGTTGATGGGTCGTCTAATTCTAAAGGAAGCGGAGCCGGGATCATTGTTGAAAATCCCGAGGGAGTATCACTAGAGCAATCACTACAGCTCAATTTTCCGACGTCTAACAATCAAGCAGAGTATGAAGCACTGATCACCGGGCTCAACCAGGCCAGAGAGCAGGGAGCACTAAAAGTGAATGTCTTCATTGATTCACAATTGGTCTCCGCCCAAATCGAAGGGCGGTATCAAACCAAGGGCCCTCTGTTAACAAAATATCTTGCTAAAGTCAAAGAAATAATAGCTGAATTTGATGAATTCACCATAGCCCATATTCCAAGAGAAGAAAATACCTGAGCCGACATACTATCGAAGCTAGCAAGTACGAAAGGAACCGGTAATCACAGAACAGTCATCCAACAGGAACTCGCACAACCTGCATGCATTATGGTAGTCTTAATAGCCGAAGATTGGCGAAGGCCGATCATAAATTACTTGGAACAAGGGATAATACCGGATGACAAAATAGAAGCAAAAAGGCTAACCCGAGATGCTTCGATGTACACTATTGTTGATGGCGAGCTATATCGGCGAGGCCTTCACACCCCGTTACTATTATGCCTAAGCTCTGACCAAACTGAATATGTACTTACCGAGATACACGAAGGTATTAATGGCCAGCATATGGGAGCAAAGGCTTTGGCATTAAAAGCCCTCCGTGCTGGATACTTTTGGTCGACGATGCAAGCAGACGTAGCAGAGCATGTAAAGAAATGCGACACGTGTCAAAAACATGCGCGGATACTATGGATTCCTCCATTTGAGCTAAAATTAATCACAGCACCATGGCCCTTCTTCAAATGGGGGATGGACCTCTTAGGACCATTTAAAGCAACGGAAGGCCAAATGAAATGGCTAATAGTAGCCGTGGATTACTTTACTAAATGGATTGAGGCCGAGCCTCTGGCTACCATCACCTCGGCCCGTGTCCAAAAGTTCTTTGAACGCAATATTATAGCAAGATTTGGAATCCCGGCAGAAATAGTCACCGATAACGGAACGCAATTTACAGATAAAAAATTCCAGGAAATGATGACCGGACTCCACATAAAACACCACTTTGCATCAGTAGAGCACCCGCAGTCTAATGGTCAGGCAGAAGCAGCGAACAAAGTCGTTCTGGACGGATTGAAGAAACGAATGCAAGAGGCTGGCCCGAATTGGGTTGAGCAACTTTATTATGTCCTATGGGCATACAGAACCACGGCTCAAACATCTACCCGGGAAACTCTGTTCAGGATGACTTATGGTTACGAAGCCATGATACCCGTAGAGATTGGTCAACCATCTTGTAGGAGGCAAAAGTCACATACAGACAACAATAAGGCATTAGCTGCCGAGCTAGACATGATAGAAGAAGTCCGAATTGCAGCACATCGCCGAGATCTACACATGAAGAATATCTCGGCTCAAAAATTTAATAAAAGGGTGAAACCAAGATCCTTTGAGAAAGATGATCTCGTACTACGACGTGCGGACATCGGCAACAAAAATGCCCGAGAGGGGAAGTTAGCACCCAATTGGGAAGGACCATATCGGGTCACCCAAAACTTGGGACAAGGAGGTCAAACGCACATGGAATGCCGACAAACTAAAGAGATACTACAGCTGAAATCCACGCATTCCCCGGCAAATAGCCCGAGATCGTGGAAGTTTTTTGTATTACATTTCCCGGCAATAAGCCCGAAATTATTATTTCCACGTAAATCGTGATCTATGTATTCATAAGTTTCTCATTGGATAAATAAGCCAAACTTGGCATACATTTTCCATTGATACTACGAATTTCAATATATTCAAGTGTTTCTCATTGGTTATGTAAGCCGAGGAATACGAACCCGGCATACACTTTCCATTGACACCACGAATTTCCCATATATTCACGAGTTTCTCATTGGTCAAACAAGCCGAGGAATATAAACCCAGCATAGTTTTCCATTGATACCACGAATTGTAATAATCTTCGAAGAATAAATAAAATCCTATCACGGATATTATACATTGTGCACAATTTTGAGAGCCTAGTCGCTATTATGTATTAATCCGGTCTTGATTAAACCGGCGTATTTAATCATGGATAAATCATCGAGTACATCGACAGAATTATATCCTTAATACGAAATACATCAAATAGTTGCTAGGACTGGAACTTGATTCCAAGAACAACGTCTGAACTAACGTTTCGAGTAAAACGGCCGTTGGAGCCAAACTAATATCCGAATAAGCGAATCGGCAATGAGAAAGATCTTAAGCACCATGCATTAAATAAATTGTTCAAAGTACGGAAGCGAAAGCAAGCAAAGTAAAAATTGTTCAGGACAAAATATTACAAATTAAACCGGCATTCCGGCCCTTCATCAGTTGACCTGCTCATCTACTGCTGCTTCGGGAGCTTCATCAGGGGATGTGACCTCGGTATCAGCACATGCAATGAATTTGCCGTCCTCAACATAAGCCCGGCAATTAGTTCCTTCTAGGTTCAAGGTGATTCCCGGGTTCAAAAACTGAACTTGTTTCAGAGCATTAGAGAAGGCATCCTCGGCAACCGTTCCCAATGTCTCTTGAAACTTGGCAGCTTCCTGTTTGGCCAGAATGACCTCTTGTTGGGATTTTTCGTAGAGAATCCTCAAGGCAGCAAGATCATTATCTAAGGCAGAAGCTTCTGCTTGGGCTTTATTAGCCTCAACTGTAGCGGTATCTACGGAGGCTTTGAAGAACTCGGCATTTCTATTCGCCTCTTGAAGCTCCTCACGAAGAGAGAGAACCCCTTCATTAGCAGCCACCAAATCTTGACGAGAAATGCTGAGCTCCCTTTCCAGTTGTTGAATTTTATCGGATAAATTCTTGTTTTCATCGGACAATCGTCCGTTGTCATCTTGAAACCTCATATTTTCATTTCTGATTTTGTTGTACCGAGAATTTAAAGAAACTAAGCTCGGCACAAGAGTAGCGCTTCGGAAAGCATGAAGATGAAGCTGGTCGAGTTCTCGGAGGTCTTCATCCGAGAAGGGAGTCCCATCCGAAAATTGCTTGGGAGCCTTAGTATATGGGAAAAGGTCTTCGACCCCCTTTTCCCAAAGACATCCCAAGGATAAAGAAGAGCTCTCGAGGGCGGCGATGGGAGCGCCGGGATCAGTAATGGCAGGTTCAGAGGTCACCATTGCATCTTCGACAACGTCGATCACAATGGGAGCAGGAGTAGCTATCATCCTTTGATTTTCTTGCCCAGCCGAGGATGAAATCGGATCAGCAGCAATGGCATCCTTGGCTGGTTCCGATGTGATTATCCTCTAGGGATCACTGGAGGTAGAGGTTACTATACGGCGTTTCTTCTTCCTCGCCGGCATTTGGTTGATGTAGTCACGGCGAGAATCAGCGGTTTTCTCAGCAGTAGTTTTCTTGGAACGACGAGGGTTCAAGTTGATGGTAGGATCTTCTTCCATCTCGGCAGCTGAAAGGCAAAAAATTGATTAGAAAAAAGAAAAACCAAATGACGAGTATATAAAGTTTTTATACACGACCTTGAGCTTCTTGATGCAGTTGGATTTGAACAAGAGCTGATGCCTCACTATCAGAAAGATTACACTCCTCAACTCGGTAAAAAGAAGGGGAATTAGAATGATGAACTCGGGTCCAGTAGAGGGGAAATCTCCATTTAACACCAGGTGCTTCTGGACCCCGAAGAAAAAATGGTTGCTTGCCGGGTTCGGCTGCAACCTTGAAGAAATTATTTTTAAAGTTTTTAAAGGAATCGGTGAAGACACGAAAGAGACGACGACCGGGTCGGCTTCAAAGCGAAGTCCACCCTTTCTTATTAGAGGCTTCTCGGCCTGTACGGTCGGCCTGGATAGAGAAAAAGTATAGGAAAAGCAAGACAGTACAAGGTATTTGTAATTCTTCACAAAGATCCTCAAAAGATTTGACAAAAGCCCAACTATTGGGATGTAATTGTGAAGGGGCTAGCTGAAGATGATCTAATAATCGCATTTCAAAATCCGATAAAGGAAATCGGATGCCAAGACGCGTGACCACATCCTTACAAAAGAAAAAATAGTTTGGTTCCTTTTCCCCGGCACAAGAACAGATGGGCTCGTCCGGGGTAGGAGGACGAATGGAGAATCCGTCTTGGTTACCTATGGGAATTGATGCTATATTTTCTGGGGTCAGAATAGATGAAGTACGAAGTACTTCGGATGTAACCCATGGAAACTTGGCAATTAGGGAAGAAGGGAGAAGGTTGGATTGAGATCCTGCTGATTGGGATTCATCGACCATTTCCACAGAAGGAACATCCATAATGACCTATGACAAAGAAAAAAGAGAAAGATTAGTAAAGTACCTGGAAGTGAGGGGGAAAGACGAAGAGGCGAAGAAATGACTACTGCCGAGTTGGACTGCGAAGCCCGGACATCCGATGTTTCGGTATTAAATACAGTGGGAATTGCTTTTCGAATCGGGTTATGTCGGCAAGCATCAAGTAAATCATCGGCTTGATTATATTGCTTAACACTTGCCAAATATAAAAATTCATCTAAACAATTAGAGCAGGGTTCAAATTGAATTTCGAATCGTTGTTTTTCTGACCCAACAGAACCTGAAGGGACAATATGAACAAGGTTTGAAGAGGAAGAAATGTTAGGGAATGTTCTAGGGATCTCTAAGGGAGTATTGTTCTTCTGATGCAGGGGCAAACCTAATCTGGAATAGTCAGAAGGTTTGAAGGTTTTAGGTTTGGGATTACTAAAACCTGGAGAAGTTTTTAATAAATCCTTTTTCTTCTCTTCGTCAGAAATAGGAAGACCCCAAAACCAGAATGCAGATTTAGGGGGAACATTCTTGCGAACAAACGCTTCCTCCTCAGGAGAGAGCTTCATTACTAAAATGAAGGAGAAGGAGGAAAAGGCAAAGAATGCCCAGGTAAGGGAAATAACTAAGGAGACAGATATTCAAGAATCGAAGAAAACAAAGGAAAAACGAAAAAGGAATATAATAAATTGGAAGAAGATGCAGTAAATACCTGAAAAAAAAAGAACTTCGAATCAAGCTTCGAGGAATGCAGAAACTCACGATACAGCCAAAGGAGCATATAAGGTGTTAAGGGAATAGGAATGTGGTTGAAGGTAGGCAAAATGGAGGGAGTACTTGTGAATAGTGGTAACCGCCAAAATCTCCTTGCGAAACGTTTCAAAAAACGTGGTTTACAAGATATGATCAGACATTCAGGGGCATTGATGATATTTTCCAACTCCCACAAGGGGCAAATCAGGAAAACATTACCAATCTCATGATGGAAACATGATGAGTAGAAACGACGCATTAAATGTTGAGAAAGATTTGTCGCTAAGGAAAAGGTGAAAAGACAACCCCTCGTCTTTTCAGATAACTCCAGAATAGATTAGAAAGCTGAGACTTTGTATCTTGACACACCTCAGTTTCCAGAGGAACTCGGGTGAGATTAATAGATTACAGAAACAAACAGCTCGGATATAATTAAGAGATCGGACTGTGTTGACACCTATAGATATCTGTCTCGGCAGTAGAGCAAGCAACAAATATCTCGGCAAAGGATAAATAGTCAAACCCGGCTAGAAATAAGCTCGGCATCGGAGAAAAACGCCTCATCCCGATTTGAATTGATTATCTCGGCAAGAGATAACCATAATGACCTACGACGGTTTGAAGATTCTGGGTTCAATATAACTCGGACCTATCCATTTGATACATCCCAGTCATCCAGAGTGCTAGATAACCGGGCTGTGGGGCATCTGTTATGGATAGGCCCATTCAAATATTTAAACTCTGCAACTACCAAAAGATAGAAGATAAAACAGAAGATATAATCATAACCAATGCCGTTCGTATATTAGATAATCTGAATATCTTTACAAAAGATAATGGGCCTCAACAATATCTATCTAGGATCCAGGTATCGTCTTATAAATACAGTTTCGTTCATGGTGAAAGGTACACAACAATTCTGACTCTCTCTTTTCTCTTCACACTGCACACACAGCACACCACTTGTGTTGTTTCCGGCAGTGATCATCTTCCTGGGGGTGCTTCATCTCCATAGGCATCTTCAGAGAGGGAGAGTTTGATCCCATAGCAAAACCCAGCAAACCTTGCTGGGAACATTCTGTTTCTCGTAAACGGAACAGTAAACAAAAAGAATATTTACTTAAAATTTAAGTGACGATTCTACGGTGGGGACCATTACATAGTGCAATAAACAAAAAAAATTAATTAAAAACAAATTATTATTAATCTAATTTGTGAAATATCTATTATACCCCTATTCATTATCAGTTCCACATAATCATTAGTCCGTCACCATCTTTCTCTCTCCATTCTCCTTCCCTTCAATCCCCGTCGCCTCCGCTCCACTCCCTCTTCGACTTTCACATCTCCGATGCCCACTCCTCCCCGCCGCCGCAGAAGCTGCCACCTAATTCCTTGTCGATCTCTGACTAAACTTCTCGATCGCCGACAAGTGCCTCTCCTCGGTGTCGTCGCTCGTGGTGCCAGTTTTAGGTGGTCTTCACGGTGGTAACCAGGGTGGTTCCCAACGCTAAAGAAGGTTTGTGAAAGACGTCGAACAAGCCATCGACAACTCCGATAATCGAGGGTGGTTAGTGGTTACGATTCTATCCGTGAGTCTGTAGATCCGCACCCGCCGCAAATAGATCTGGCACTGTCTGTTGCGGCGATCGATCGTGGTGGTGGAAGATCGAGTACCATATTATCAAGCTACGTTGCACTTTTTTTTTAATTCTTCATTTTTTATTGTTGGTTCTTTGTAATTGTGATGGATTGTTGAGATCTGTAAAGTCTATATTGTGTATTTGATTTTGAAATTACAATATTGGCATTGAGCATTCATGTGCGTTGGGGGCTTTTTTTTATAAATAAATAAAAAATTCATGTGCGTTGGGGTTTTTTTTTTATATAAAAAAAATTCTGTGTTTGTGTTTGTGTATCCCTTGTTTTGTTTTTAGTGAAGAAAGGGGAAAGAAACTCAGGTGCTGAGTTTGTTTGGCGCTTTCGAGCTGGCTCGTTTTGAAGTGCACGAGACTTGTTATCGGAGTGCTCCAGTGACAGAGCGTGGCGGCACACAGCAGTGAGAGATGGAGCAGTAACATAGCGCGGTGGCACATGATGCTGGCGTCCTCCATTTCTCTTCTAGGAATTTTTTTTTTTTTGGGTGAAACTCTTCCAAGATTCATGATTCTGTCGATAACCATAATTATTGCCCTTTAATTATAATTTTAAAGAATTATTAATCTAAAACATGACCAAGGGTTAAAAATGACCTTTCAAATAGAGATATGTTTTAACTAAATTCATATATGAAGAATAAAATAAAAATCATATACAGAATCATATTAAAATCTAACCGTTCATTCATCCACGGTGTAAAATTATCTACTGTAGCAGTACTGTTACTTCCCCATCGGTGGACAATTTGTGCTACTGCTCCACCGTCGAAACTACCAAATTTAAGTTCTTTATAAACATAAAGTGTAGGGCCAAGTCTAGTTGTGATTTTTTAGGGACACCTGCAGTATTTTGGATCACATGATATATTATTAAAATAATTGACGGATAGGATTTGTGACGGGTAATCGGGTGAGTTTATTTTTTGAAAAATTATTTTTGATTTATTTTTGCAATCCTTTCTCCACGACGTTCTCCTCTTTGATCTCAACCTCATTGCAACTCCTACCACCACCACCCCAAACCTCCTCACTGTCGCATCGCTATTGTTGTGTCTCTATTGTCTTCGACTTCTCCTCCTTGGTCAAGCTTGCTAACCTCACCAAACCCCCTCTCACCGTCACCATAGTGAGATCAACGTCGATCCTCAGTGCCTCACCAAAATGAAAAGGGCCACTAGTCCCAATAGCAGACCCCTCACTCGTTTGGACTCCATCAAGCAAGCCATCGTTCTCTTCGCCAATGCCAACTCACCATCAACCCCGAACACCGCTTCGCCTTCGCTCCCATCGTCCTGAAATTTTTTTTAGAAAATTCCGCCTTTGCAATCTGAACTTCGTAATCTCAGATTTTGAACAAATTATACAAGATCAAAAGGAAAACAAATCTCGAAGCGCAACAAGCAGGGAGATTGACTCGGTGAGTGGGGTCCAATGCGAGGGTGAGGTTGCAATTGACGATGGATTCTACCATTCACCCGACGGAAATGTGCGCGGAGGCGCGGTGCATGTAGCATTTGGCGAGGAAGCTCTGCAGTGCGGTGCGGTGCGTCGGCCGTTGATAAGTTTCGAAGAAGCAGCAACGCAGAGAAGAAGGAGCAGCAGCCGCCGTAGAAAAAACCATTGTCATAGTGGTAGAGTCGAGGGTGACGACAAGGCGACAGAGGTGACAGATGAAGTGGTCGAGGATGCGAGGAGAGGGAAAGGTGGTGGCAGAAGTCCGAGGGGAGGAGTGATCAGAGACGATGGGGAGAGAGACGCATGGGTGGTGTCGTTTTGAAATAACAAATGTTTTTTATTTTTTTTCTTCTCGCCAAAAAAACCTGTTATAACAAGTTATATTGCACCCTCACCCATAAACTCCTGTTTTTTAACTTCACCTTAAAATTCACCAAAGTTTAGTATGCTTTAAAAAATGTACTTCGTAAAATTTCATGCTTGAACTCACATCCTCACTATAAAATTGATGTAAGTTGGTTCTTTTTTTAAGAGATGTAAGTTGACGAGGACCAAGAAAAAGTTATGATGACAGATTAAAATTTGTTACTATTATTTTTAATAAGCTTCAAGAAACCCTTCCATTAAAAAAAGTATCAAGATATTGTTACCATAAAAAAAAATCAACATATTAAATTGTCATTTCTCTTATTTATGATGACAAAGATTGCCCTTTTCTAAGTTTCCAACCTCTCGTGTTATTCTTTATGTTTATTCTGTTGTTCGTCTCTATCTCTGCACTTATTCAGAACATCAAAAGTCGGTTCCTCAGTTTATTACTTACTACTATTTATTTAAAAAGGGCATTTCATTACGTAATATTTTTTAATTCATTACTTTCAATTACATTATCAATTTTAGCATATATCTCTTTTTAAATTTATCCCTCTCATGGTTGTGAAAAACTTTGTAGAATTTAATGTAAACATAAATTTGTCATTGATTGGAATTTAGAAGGCTAAATATAATGTTTGACACGTCCTAATCAAATCAAACATATTAGATTCGCTATTGAAAATATAGTTCAATTGTGCCCAATAATTGCAGTGTCAAAATGCAATACGCGCAATCAATAAAAGATGTAATGTCCATCCTATTTTGTAGGAATGACCATCACTTAATTGTTAATTTGTTCCACTAATCCAATCTAGTTTGAGGCTAATTGTTAATGTATTTTGAAGATAGATTACGATTATATTTTGAGTCCTTTTAATTGGATTTAATATTTTATATTTTCTTGAAAAATAAAGCTTATGCACTAATACATTTCCTTACGTCCATTGCCATGTGATGAATTGCTATAAAATGAGTAACCTACTATCGTATGCGTATTTGCATGTTCAAGTTTTTCATCACTCCATATTCTCTTCGACTTGTCAAGACCCAGAGAGGCCATTGAGTGTCATCACTAGTTTTTCTGTTTTTTTTTTTAATTAAGATCACTGGTATAGTTTTTTTTTTTTATATAGAGAAGTTTAGTTTGTTTTTATATCGTTAATTGGCAAATACGTGAAATGCACCACATTTTTTAATAATAGCTGATTTAGAGCAAAGTCACCACTCCATCCCCACCTATTCATTTGACAAATGTAATTGTGAATTTGATGTGTTGACACATGCCACTGCTAGTTGACAAGGCACTGCAGTCTGATGCAATATCGTGGACTCTCCTCAAAAAAATGCTATAGTCTTTAAAGTGGCAAGGTTAAGGATTTTTGTGAACTATTTTGATTATACAATTCGTTCTTTGGTTTAGAATTATTTTAATTATTTTGTGAATTAATATTACTCAGTTGGTAAGATATTATTAAATAATTAAACAATATCAATTATAAAAGCTGATATTAGAATATCAAAAAAGAAAATTGTTACACGTCCGTTCTAATTTTGAAATAGACAGGTAGAGCCTCTAAAAAATAGAAATAGCCCAAAAATATTTATTAAAAAGTTACTTTAATCATAAATTTTAATTTTTGAAATTTTAAAAAAAATAGTTAAAGGCATAAAAAATTGAAACAGATATGAAAAACTTTTGTTAGTTAAAAATTAAAATACGTAAAAATAAATAAATAATAAAGGTAGTATTAAATATTTAAGAAATGGTATTTAAGTAATTTCATATTAATGGTACAAATATTCAAAAAAAAAGTTAAGGATTTTACATGCTGATAATTCACTGGTACAAATATTTTTTTCTTTCTTATAATGATCGGCCATTTTATTTTGACATGACTTGAAACTTTTAACTTTTATATTATGTTTTTTTTTGCTCGTGAGAGTGTATGTTTGGGTACCATTCGGAGTTAGTTATGGGGCTCAAAAATGTGGTATCGGCATTAAATTTTTGAAGCTACTATATCTTGTGGTGGCTCTACGATGAGTTCATAAATGATTATTAACACTAAGATTCATTTTCCCCCGTAATTTTCAATTTGTTTATCATTTTTGGTTCAAACAATAGCTTAATTTCATAATTTTGAGATAAGTTTAAAAAAAATCAAAATCATGTTCCTAAATCTAAAATAATAATTGTTTAAGAAGATCAATTCAAACCCAAATTAAAAAATAAAGAACCAAATAAATATTTTAAAAGATAATCGTCCAAAACTTAAAAAAATAAAGAATTAAAATATATTTTAGTGTAAAAATTAAAATATGGAGAAAAATAAATATTTTTTTCATAGATAAGTGACTATTTTAGCCCCTAAATATATAAATCAATGATAATTTAATTATAGAAAGAACAAGTTTTTTTTATTTATTCATTGAATATGATAAAAGTGCAATAATTATGTTTTGCATGTAACTTAATGATGATTTGATAAGTAAATTACAACTTAATATCAAATTGATCATTAAATATTACAACTTACTAACTTATTAGACTAAAAGTATTCAATAAAATTAGTTATTGAATTAGTTGAAAAATATAAAATGATAAAAAAATAATAAAATCATTATTTATTTAAAAAATGTAACAAAGATAAATATATCGAAGTGAAAGAAAATAAAAAAAGTTACAAACTGTTGTTTTAAAAAAGTTATTTCAAAATAACATTTTAAAAAAGACTAAAAACTATTGAGAAATGACCAGAAAAATTTATTTATCAAAAAATTAAATGAGTTTTTTTAAACTAGTAAAAAATAAAAAATTAACTAAAATATCTTATTGAATATAATTTTGATGACATAATAATTTCACAAAACTATCGTATTTTTTACACATATAGAAACCAAATCAATATTTTCATTTCAAAAACTAAATTATTATTAATATACATATTCAATGATTAAAATAATTATTTGCCTTTTTTTCATATCAAGTATCAATGAGGGCTAGAGCCAATACACCATGCAACAATGCACATATGATTGCGTTGTACTCGGGGGCGAATCCATGTATAACATTATGGCAACAATTATTCTCACTATAATTTGTTTACTTGTTTAAATTTAATAAAAAAATGCCCCCATAAAAAAAAATAGTTGTTGTCATCATAAGACCATTTTCTTAAAGACATAAAGACATTTTTAAAAAATAAATGTAGAAAATTACAAGATAATTAATAATGAAAAAGTACTTATTATACATACATATAGTAATGTTTTCAAAATATGAAAATACATGGAAGATAATTACAATTGATAAAAACTTAAATATTTTAGATTTTTTTATCATAAAATTATGTATTTTATAAAAAATTCAAAATGTTTTTTTCTTTGAAAATTTTATAAACTATTCTCGCCTCCCACTAAAGAAAAATTCTGAATCCGGCATTTGTTGAGTACCCGAAGGTAATCCGTAATACTAAGAGGATATTCAATGGAGATTTCTTAAGTGAAGAAAGTGTTTCTTAATGTTTATTTATCATTGGAGCTAGGTAGTAGAGTGAGTTTTTTTTTTAAATATTTTCTGTAAGAAATTGTTTCTTAAAAAAAATATTTATCTATCTAAAATCATCACCAAACCGCAACAAACAAGAGGGGGAAAAAACCAAAATGAACATTGTGGGCAAGAAGATGAACAACAACATTACAACATGAATAGGAAGATAAAAAAATATTAGAGCTACAACACCTCCATGTCGTCGTCGTAGCACTGAAACCACCATGGTGCCACCATCACTCTGCCTTGCCGCCATGGCCGTGACTCAGATCTGTTACAGATCTCGATTGCGTCGAAGCCCGCACCACCTTTGTTGCACCGCAATACCTCCATGTCGTCGCCGTAGCTGTTTAAACCACTACGGTGCCACCACTACTCCGCCTTGCCGTGGTGGGTGGGTTGCAGAGCTGAGTCGCGGAGAAGCTCACTCTGCTTGTGCCTCCGCGACTCCCGCTTGGATCAATAAAACTTTACCACTGTGGGCGTCGGAGGAGGAAACACAGAGGCGAGGAAGGGAGCGAAGAGAGACAGAGAGGAAGGCGAAGAGACGCAAAGGCAAGAGAGACGCTAGAGGAAGAAGATGCTATGGAAGAAAATGGCTACGGAAATTTTGGAAAATGAAAAAGAAATATGGGTTCACTGGAAGCGAAAAAAAACATTGGAAAATGAAAAAAAAATACTTTGTAATGGGTTAATTACAACAAATTTTTTTATTGTAAACAAAAAAAAGTCGTTGCACACTGCACAATTAGTATTATGATTGTTAGTTAATATTATTATCGTTAACTATTTTTTTACTGTTACATCAATTTTTTATCATATACCTTAGTATTAGTATAAATATGACTTTAATTGATACACAATTTTTTCAACTTCTACTTCTTCTTATTAACTTCCAATTTTCTTTATTATTTTTGAAAATGATCCTAATGTTGAATATTACTATAATCTCAACCACCCTCTATCGATGACAATTCTTTAAATCCCCATCATTATATGTATTCATCGTTTCCAATCAATAAAACATGTGTTACCGACCTCATTCAATTAATGAGAAGTCTCTTACCAGTGACAATTTCAACATGTAAAAATGACCTATTACCGTTATAGAAGTGCATTGTTGCTCTGTATATTTTCTTATATAACATCCTTAAAAATTATATTTAAATAATAATTTGTGTAATAACCTCTAAAGTATATTTTAAATTATAGAATAAATGACAAATTTTAGTTGAAATAAAAACCTTCAGTAAAGCAAAATTTTAGTCCAGAATAAGTCCAAATCTTTAGGAAAAAGCTTCTGGAAGTCCAGGTGGCCATAGGGGAGCAAAAAGCTCAATTAAGCCTCAGCAGCCTTCCACGTAATGGTATGTTTTAATGAAAGGGATAATGATAATGATTAACTTAAATAAAAATCTTCACCTAGTAACTAAACTAAATCATACCCGATTATAATTTAGTTAATTCCTTTAAAATCCAACCAAATAAACCACTATAAATACCCCAGCATCCAGACAATCTATACAAAACACTTTCAGCTCCCTCTCTTCCTAAACTTTCTCTACCACCTTCTTTTACGTAAAATCTTTCTATCATAGAATTATAAGCAATCCACCAAAATTATCAAAGGTAAGCATAGGCTTTAATCTTTAACTAAGAAGTTGTTTAAGATTATTTTTTGTGCTTGAGTAGCTAGATTTAGTTTTATTTAAAATAGAAAACTATGCTTAAAAAAATTTATGTATGATACGGAGATTTAAGCAATAAATTAGAGTCTAAATTTCTAAGTTTAAATAATTTAATACTATAATAAGCCCTTTTTATAGTCAAAATAAAAATGATAAGAAGTAGTACTGGGCAATGAATTTTAAATATAACAATAAGCTGTAAGTAATAGTTTATTTAAGAAATATGCATATTTATAATAACTAAATAAAGCAAACTGTTAATATCGGCCAATATGGGCCAAGCCCAAGAGGCCCATTAAGGATCAAAGGCACCCGGACTTCTAGGAATGTTCTGGAAATAAGCAAGAATGCAGCAATGGAATTAATGGCAATTAAGAGTATTAAAAGAAAATAACGGCATAGTAAATACAAATTATGACAGGGCGGACAAGGAGGAATCTGGTCTACCCCGGTTTGGCATTTATAGGTAAGAATCTCCAGGAAGAAGGTACGTTTTCTGGATTCTACTTTTGATTACTCACAGTGCACACACCCACGCCTGATTGTGGTTATTTCGGTGAGCATTGTGATCGTCTATTCAGGCATATTTATTCACCATAAGTATTCCTGTAAGATAGAATTCGGATCAAACATCAATCATCCAACTCCATTGTTGGATCTCTGTTTCTCACGAACAGAACACAAACAATATTCCCGTTTCATTTTCTCGGATTACCAACAACCCGACTATCATCATTTTAAGAACCTGTAATATTTTCACTCTTGTCGGTTCATCCTTCCTATATATATATATATATATATATTATTCCGGGGAATTTTGCCAATATATATCACGCTAGCTTATAATTACTCCAGCTATAATATATTATCATTCCTGACAACTTTATGACCGATTAAGACTAGCTGATATAGTAAACATATTTCCGGCCAGCTCTAAGGCCTATCCCGGCACTTCTATTACTTCAGCACCTCTGATATGAACTCCAGTAATATTTCAAACCACCTCGAAACCTCTAACCACCTCGGCATCTCTAAATTTTGCTGACCTCGGCACCTCGGCATGGCTGAACTTCCCTCACTTATCATACACTCACTTTTACACTTTTGCAACTCTGCACCTGCCGTGTTCCTCTCATTTATTAAACATATATTGCTGCACTTGATTAATTCCTGCACTCCGGATAACGTCACGGAGCATGCAAAGCCATCTCGGCAACCATACATGCATGTCCAGCCACCCCGTATGCTGTACCCGGCACCCATGTACTCACCTCGGCAAGTCCGAGTCCGATTATACCACAGCTCCTGTGCAAGCCCGACTATACTTATAGTGCATCTGTAGGTTATACTTACCCCGGCATCACCCCACTACCCCTGCAATTCCGGTTAAATTCACGTACCATGCATACATATCATGGTAACCATGCAAAACCGGCCATGAGCATACCACGGCACCCATGCAACTCAACGAAACCCACAGCTCTGACATCTCGGCACTTCCTCAGTTCGGGTTACACACTTATCTCGGTATCTCGGCATCACTCATACCCGCGGCACCTCGGCATCTCGGGAACTAGGATCATAAGCGCTCATGATACCTTATAAGATTATAATCATTCCTTTACAGCATAACTACTCGGAATGAGTATATAAGCCCCGACTAATCATCCTAGCTAACCATGTTAGCCTAAGCACCTATTCCCCTTACACCACTATTCCCGGATGGAGACATCCAATCTAAATAAATGGTTATTCCAGAATCCTTATTATTATATAACATGTAACTTACCATATTAATTAACCAAATGGTATGAAATCAGTTATTACGGTTACAAATATTCCAATAATAGGTCAATCCCGGATACTATATTTCATGATAATCAGCTATGATATATTTCTCATTATGGTAAATATACATGGTGAAATCATTTCGAATTATTTCACTAACCCGGTCTTTGCTACAAATATTTTACCACTAACATTGACAGCTCGTAAATATTAAATTCATTTTAGTTGGTACAAATTTACGTGAACAAGGTATGGAATGTTATCTATCTTATTTTATGAAAGAAGAATATCTTCCTTACACTATGATTTGATGAGATTGACCCGAGTTTCAAATATTAAAGACCGGGTCTATGATATTACAAGAGATCAGGTGCTAATACGTAGAAATTCATGCATGATTAGCTTAAGACGGCCGCAACATTTCTACATAATGTACATATGTAGAGGTCATGTGCACCTGTGACCATTTCCCTTCATGCATTCATACAAGCATTTTATGCATTCATGATTTATTTACTAACGTGTTTGATGGATTAGACAATATGATTGATTTACTCACTAACTTATTAACATGTTTGGTGGTTTAGATTTGCCTACTGAGAAATTTTATTTCTCACTAGATTTATTTAAATGTTTTATCTTAGATGACTTCAATCATCATATTTCTTGATGCACTGGACATAGCTTGGTACTTTGATGAAGTCAGAAATTGTTATGTAATCACTATGCAGCCAGTTCTTCGAGCTCACATCTACTACGGCGCCCATTTTCCAATCTTTGTGTTTAGTGAAGAATTTAATCCATATGATCCCTTCCTTCAGTTTGCTCCTGTGTATCTGAATCCTACCACAGATCCCATAATAGTGCTCAGCGAAGAAGATAGTAATGGAGACTATGCTTGAATGAGGGGTTTAGTACTTTGTAAATAAATAAGAATGTTGCAGTACTATAAGGATGTGAATGTAAATTAAAGCTAGTATGAAATATGAGAAGTATTTTGTAATGAAAAATGATGTATGTATCTGGTTCCTGCTATATTTATTTCTTTTGTTTCTAACTTACTTTTTATTTTCATTTTTTTTAGAAAAAGGATAAAATAAAAGTAAAGTAAAATAAATAATCAATTAATTAAATAAATAAATAGAATTATTTAGGATGTTACATCTTATGGCTCACCACTGATAGTGTGGATGAATATATTCAGATTGTTGAAACCATTGGAGTGAAACGCTTACATAGATTTGTATCATATATATGTGCAATATTTGGGAATGATTACCTACGGAGGCCAAATGAGAAATACATTATAAGATTACTACATATGCGAGTGACACGTGATTTTTTAGGTATATTAGGTTACATTGATTGTATGCACTAGAAATGAAAAATTTGTCCAATTGTAGGAAAATGTCAATTTTGTCGTGGTGATTATGACAACCTAACAATTATTCTTAAAGTTGTGATATCACAAGACTTATGGATTTGACATGCATTTTTTGACTTTGCGAGTTCAAATATTGATATTAATGTATTAAATACATCTAATGTATTTGATGATGTTTTGTTAGGATGTGCACTTGCGGTGCAATACATAGTGAATGAAACCCAAGGTGACATGGAGTACTATCTAGTGGATGACATTTATTCAGAATTTGTTACATTTGTGAAAATCAACTAAATGCCATAAGGAGAAAAGAGAAAATTATTTGCAAAATGACAAGAATCAACAAAAAATGATGTAGAACATGCGTTTGGAGTGATGAAATCTCGATTCGCAATTATACGTGATCCGTCACGTTTTTTGGATGCTCATATAATGAAAAATATAATTTATGCATGTATTATATTATATAACATAATTGTGGATGACGAATGATACACATATCAAAATCATATTAATTATAATGATAAAGATAATAACGCGTCGACAAATAAAATATCTTTGAGGACTCACCCCAATTTCATATCAACATACCTCCAAAGAAAAATAAATATTTGTCACATTGAAAAACAAGATCACTTTTGAATAGATTCGATTGAAACTAGAAACGTTTTAAAAAATAAAATAATAAAAATTAATTTTATATAACGTTATTTATTTTCCATACTTGTATTTTTTCTTTAATGCATTATGTTTAATTATTTAAAAGTGTGAGTTTAATTATTTAATAATTCAAAAATTGAATTAATTATTTTATTTCAACCATAATTAAATGAAAAATAAATAAAATATAAAAGTGTAAGTTTAATTATTTAATAGTTCAAAATTTGAATTAATTATTTTATTTTAATAATAAATAAGTGAAAAATATATGTAAAAGTGTAAGTTTAATTATTTAATAATTCAAAACTTGAATTAATTATTTTATTTTAATTATAATTAAGTAAAAATAAAAAAATGAATTTCTTATCATTAAAATAAAATTGCATATAATTTTTTTATGATAACGTAACAATGTAGAATCGCAAAAAATAATTTAAAGACCAAAAAAGTAATTAAGAAATTGTCAGATGCTCTAATGTACACCCGGAGTGTTTCGTATCTAGAATCAGCGTCGTCTTCGTATTAGCGGCAAACAAATTGAAATCCCACTCCAACGAATCATAACCGTCCATCCGCCGTGCGATGGCGAACTGCTTCCTCTCCGCCGGAATCAGACGGTACGCCCCACCCCTTCTTCTCTCTCCGCTTTCTCATTAACAACCTAACCAACTTCGCAATTTTTGCTTCATCAGTTCTGTGTTCGGTGCACGAACTCTGTGTAGCTCGGAAGCTTCTCGCGCTTCCGCGTTCCCTATGCCGTTCGCGCGAAAACTCAAATCCTCTAAGCAGAGCCCATTCCCGGCGCTTCAAAATTGGGTGGACCAAGGCAACGATGTTTCACCCTTCCAGCTCAGAAGCATCGCCAGAACCCTCGTCAAATCGAAACGCTACCACCACGCCCTCGAGGTTCGATTTTCTTCTGCTCTATCTATTTTTCTTCCTACTTTGCCCTCACTATTGCCATCCAATTTTCCCGTGAAGTAAATGCTTGTCTAAAATTAAGAAATTGCTTATGTAAGTAAGGCACTGATGCATGGTGAGTTGCATCAAGATGATGATGAGGAGCAGGAGGAAGAAGAGTTGCGAGAAATTCAAAATAGCAAAATAGTCGTGATATCATGGTAATGTTGTGGGATCAAAAGGATTCAGGTTGATGATTGAAACTATGATACATGCCTAAAGGCTCCATGCTACCATGAAGCCGAATTGAAAGTTTCGCTCCTTAAAAAGGAAATGAAGCGTGCAAAGGAAATGCTAAACAGTCATAGATAAGAATGGTCAAAATTTGGATGTTCAATTAAGGTTGTTTTAAAGTTTATGTACTTTTATAGTTTTTTGCATTAATTTTTTGAGAGTGACCACTCTGCAATCCACTGTACCATTAGTGTTTTTGGGGTCAGCCACTCTTCCCTACATTCCAGGATTGACTACTTAAGGCATGTCATAGCATACAGTTGCTGATAGTTGGTTCTTTCAATCTCTGACGTGCATGTCATTGCAATGCAATTCATAGGTTTTAATTTGTTAATTATTCTTTTACACAGTTATTTAAATGGATAGAAAACCAGAAGAATTTCCATATGATCCCAGCTGATCATGCTATGAAATTGGAGTTAATCATTGAAAATCATGGTCTAATGGAAGCTGAAGAATATTTTATGAATCTATCGGAATCAGCTGCAAAGAAGGCTGCATGTCTCACACTTCTACGTGGCTATGTAAGATATAGGGACACTAGTAAAGCCGAGACTTTCATGGTGAAGCTATATGAACTGGGGCTAGTGGTGAGGCCTCACCCTTTTAATGAGATGATGAAACTGTATCTAGTAACATGTGAGTACAGGAAGGTACCCCTTGTTATCCAGCAAATGAAGTGAAATAAAGTACCCTGCAATGTTCTGTCCTACAACCTTTGGATGAATGCTTGTAGTGAGGAAGAAGGATATGTGGTTGCAGCAGTAGAGACAGTTTTCAGACAAATGCTAAATGACAGGAATGTTGAAGTGGGATGGAGCAGTCTTGCTACATTAGCCAATGCTTATAAGAAAGCAGGACAATCTAAGAAGGCCATTCCGGTTCTCGAAGATGCTGAAAAGAAACTATCTACCTGTAACCGTCTTGGTCACTTCTTCCTCATAACACTATATGCTTCTTTGAAGGATAAGGAAGGAGTCTTACGGTTATGGGAAGCTAGTAGGGCAGTTGGCGGAAGAATCAGTTGTGCCAACTACATTTGTATACTAACATGCTTGGTGAAGCTTGGGGACATTGTACAAGCCAAGAGAATCTTCTTAGAATGGGAATCTAATTGCCAGAAGTACGATATCAGAGTCTCTAATGTTCTTTTGGGTGCCTATGTCCGGAATGGATTAATGGAAGAAGCTGAATCATTACATCTTCACACATTGCAGAAGGGTGGTTGTCCAAACTATAAGACGTTGGAAATTCTCATGGAAGGATATGTGAATTGGCAAAAAATGGATGAGGCTATTATTACCATGAAAAGAGCTTTGGCTATGATGAAAGATTGCCATTGGAGGCCGCCGCATGGACTTGTGTTAGCCATTGCAGAGTATTTGGAGAAAGACGGGAATCTTGAATATGCAAACAAGTATATTACAGATATCCGTAATTTTGGTCTTGTTAGTTTATCATTGTATAAAATATTGCTTAGAATGCACCTTTCTGCCAACAAACCACCTTTCCATATCCTTAAAATGATGGATGAAGATAAAGTTGAGATTGACGACGAGACACTTTCCATTCTTAAAGCTTTCACTGTGTAGGTAATGCAAAATCAATTAAGTTTTCCTGATTGCTTATTGCAAGATGTGCAGTTTCCCCCTGTAAGAATAATTTTGTTTTGTGGATTTGTTCAAGCTGAAGTGTTTGGAGGTGAAGCAGTAACCTGGAACTCAATTTTATTCTTAGGTAATTCTCTTGGCTTTCTTATAACCTGAAACTCAATTTCATTCTTAGGTAATTCCTTCTTTTATGGTACAGGGGAATTGGTTGGTCTGCTTGACGAAAGACTTCTATGTATAACAGTATAAGTTCACTATTTGCACTATTTGTTTGAAGAGTTTGGAGAACTTTATTTGGTTTTACCTTATATTTCAAACAAAATAACTCATCATTCATTCTAGCATTGCGAGATGAATACTGATTCAGAATATGGAGTGGAGTTTAACAGAAAAAGAAAGAAAGAAAACTTAATGAATATCCTCCCAACTCCAGATCAATGGGTATCCAAGGAAGTACAAGAATTATATAAATAAATGGTGTTTTCTCCAGTAATTCAAGTCCCTGGTTTCTCCCACCCAAAATTGACTACTCCCCGCACATTCTCTATGTAATCTATAGCAGGCTAACTAATTAACTACTCTTGCAGCTTTCTTAACATGACCAGCTATTAACTAACAATGCCTTACTAGTGTGGCTGGCTCACTTGTTTCCTGTAGGTTTTTTAATGGTTTTTTTTTTTTTTTGCTGAATTTTTAATGGGGTAATTCCTACTTGTTTCCTGTATTTGTTCTAGGAAAATATCAATTCTTCCATCTTGTATATACGTGTTTAGGTTAATACAAGTGGAGCACGAGCAGTAACGGGAATCAACAGGTGCTGAAAGATTTTGCGAGATCTGAATCAGAAAAGATTTTTGGTCCAACCCAGAAGTTTCATCAATTCATACAAAATTGACGAGGATAAATATAAATTAGGTTTTTCTTTCCTAAACATTCTTTTCAATTATAAACGATGGAATCGTCCATTTCGATATATAAAAAATAATCGATTTGAAAATATCGTAAAAAATGAAATTTCAGAATTTTTTTTTGATACATGTCAAAGTGATGGAAAAGAAAGAATATCTTTTATGTATCCACCAAATTTATCAACTTTTCATAAAATGATCGAAAGCAAATTTTATAATCAGTTCCAGCATATTGGTAAATACCATTCAACATATTTCCTTGGTTTAAACATAAAGAGAGCATCATATAATGGTCGAGTAAATATATTACAATGGTCAATGGCAATGTCTTTCAAACTACTATTACAGGCGAGTGAATTTCTTCCCTTCAATATTACCAGAAACGATAATTTCCTTGCAGTTTTCAGCATGATAGGTTGGCCATGAGCTTAGGTGCGTGTCTATTTATGGCAATAAATTTATTGATATATCATACACACATATCAAGCATTAACTAAGCATCACATATTGCATGATATGGGTGGGGCAAAGCCTTTCTAGTGGATGAAGATGTCAAGGGCTTGTGGAAGGCCTTGTTGTGGTTAAGCAGTTTGTCACGAGGCGACATGCATTCTTTGATAACAGGAAGCTCAAGAAAATCATCGAACCAAGCATCAAGCTTAGCCATCAAGTCTTTATTAATGAGGTTTATGCCCTCAATTTCCTCCACTATTCGTACCCAGTATCCAAGCCAACCAATAGGAATATCAGATTCTCTCTAGCTTCTTGTGCTGCCTTCTGTCGTTCCTCCCCTCCTTTGGAAAAGGTGGCCATAACAGCTGGCACACACTGAGAATGAGAAAAGGTTGACTGTTAGTTACCTGTGTTCAAAAAAGCACTTAATAACATGCTGCGTTCTAATTTTTTTACTCCCTTTTCATCAACGAATTCGGACCAGAATCGCATTGGCCTTTTACATAGGGATCATGTGGAAGAAGGGAGGGATCTTGCTTCCATGTCTCATCAATATACTGAAGAATCACTAGTGATTCTGCCAGGGGCTTACGGTCCTGCACGAGAGCCGATACCTTGTTGTGGACAGGGTTACACTGTAGGAGCATGGCACTCTTGTTGCTGAGATCATCTTCCAAATATTGGTACTGAATCCCTTTTAGTTCAAGAGCCCACTTGACCCTGAGGCCAAAAACTACCCCAGAATCCTATTAACGTCACTAATTCTCCTGCCATTTTTTCTTCTTTTTAACTGCGAATTAAAAACCAAACACTTGCACAGTTCTCTCATTCTCTTGGCTTATACTTGCACACGCGTTGAAGTATTTTCTGCTGATCTGAGGGGGGAAAAAAGTCATCACAGTGAGCCTGAAATAGTCAAATGATCTAATCGTAAACGAAAAGTAGAAATTTTGAATAAAAGACTGACTAGGGATCCAATCATGTAGGTGTTGAAAATATGAAACAAATTTTTAGTAAGAGAAATTCAAGTACAGATACTTTTACGGATTATACCTTTTATATAGATCACTCATACTCATACCGGCTCTTATTAAATATATTTTCTCAAGTTCACACTTTTTTGTTTGTTTTTTTCTCTTTATTTGTTTTTACTATTTACTTGCATCTAACAAATAGTTTTCATCCTTATTTATAGTTGTTTGGTGAAATTTTTAGAACTCTTTTTACATTTTTTTAATTTTCTTTATTTTTCATTGTTTCTAGATAGTTTTCTAGATTTCTTCATTCATTTTTATCTTTTAGAAACTCTCGTAGATTTTTCTTCATTAAGATATTTAGATAAAAGAAGTCTCTAGAAAATGTAGATATTTTTAGTGAACATGAAGAGCTTTATGAAGTATTCTAGAAAAATCTAGTAATGACTCTTCAATAGTAGGTTCAATAATGAAAAATAAAACAATAAAATGCAAATAAAAAGGAGAAAAAAAGGTTAGATATTGGATAACAAGTTTTACAGGTCAATTATAATTTATCATGTATGATAAATTTATTAGTTTTTAAAATAATTATTTTAAAATAATTTAAATAATGATTTATGATTATATGATAATATAAATTTGTTTTATACGGTCATTATATAAACATTAAATTTGGTAAAAAATAGTAAAAAAAGTGTATGATAATAATATAAATAATGGTGTGTAATATTGTCATATGATATTATATTATTGAAATATTAAAAAATATGAAAATAAATAATGGAATACTTACTTGATTTCCTTGACATTCTATCTTGTATGATCAGAGCTTATACTCAGTTGTAAATTTTAAGAATAGTTAACGACACGAGTTAAAGATCATGTACTCTTTCTTGATTAAGCATGGACTCGAAGAAAACCTCATAATTCAACTTTAAATTTTTAGATTGGTTTTTTCTTTTCTTTTTTAGAGAAAAAAAAGTTATACATTTACTGTATAATTTTTTTACAATTCTTTTTCTTATTCATATAAGAATTAAACATATTATAAGAAAATTTATAATATTCACATATCCTATTCTATTCTATTCAATTAATTGAGTTGAATTTAATTTTTTTATTTTGATTTGTTTCTCTGCTTTCTATTTAATGAATTGGATTTCTTTAATATGATGATATGATACGATTAGAATGATATAATGATTAATTTTTCAAATCCTAAAAGATCCAAATTTTCAAATCATTATAAGTAGTCATCATAAATTAATGTTAAAATTTCAATTTAATTGATAATCCTTTCCATATTTGAAATCAAATAAGTACTCATAAATTAATGTTACTTTTCCTCTCTTTGTTATTTTTTCATTTAATTACTAAGTACTCATGATAAATTTATACTAATGTTAATTTCACAAGCAGAATATGAATATCATTCCATGTACAGTGTACAATACGTGGCCATGGAATGGTGAAAAGACAGAAAAATGCAAGAGAGCATTCGAGGTGAGTCAACAATGGCTATGACGCACATAATTGCCCGTGCCTGTCAGTTGTTGAGTCACGTGTCGAATGGACCTCTTTTTATTGTTTGTCAGTTTGCAATTTCGGGAGCAAACAAAAGCATCCACACGCCACGTGAGCCAACCAAAATACCAAAGAAAAGAAAAGAAAATCTACGACGGAAGCAGTCCCATCAAACTTACTATGGACGCGCCCACCGCATAAAATCCCCTCTCCACATCCCCAACCAACTTAAAATTAGGTCCTAGAAAACACAACACACAGAGAAGTCTTCTTTTTTCACCAAATCCTCCATCCAAGATTTTTAGGGTTTTCTCTTCCAGATTTCCCCCTATCTTCTCCGCCACTCTTCCTTTTCCTTTCCCATTCTCTCTGATTGAAACGCCACACCCATTTGAGAGGATCTTTTTCACTCCAAACCCAAGAGGTTCGTTTTTTTTCGCGCTAATTTTTTTTCCTTCATGTCTAATTAGTATTGTTTATAATTAGTAAACCCCGCTTTATCATTGAGGGAATGTTGTTAGTTCTCGCGCGGAACCTAAAAGTTTCTGGTTCTTCTCTTCCTGATTCTGGTGGCGGGGGAACGAGGGTTTTCCCCTTTTCCCCCTTCCGTATCTGCGTTGCCCTATAATAATGGCGGTGTTTTTTTGAAATTGGATGTGGATAATATTTATATATTGGATGGATTTTGGATGATTATTGATGTTCGATATATTGATTGTAGAAGCCAACCCAAAAAGTGTGTTTTCATGGGGTTGTTGTGATCTTGAGAAATTTGAGACTGGTGGTAGTTTGTTAATGTTATGAGGAAGAAAAGGAAAGGAAGCGAAACTGATGGGTCTGCGGATCTGGCTGTTATTTTGGCTCCTAATCATGGCTCTGCTTCGTCGTATTTGAAGTCCCATTACTCGCTGGAAGATTGTAGTAGGCTAAAGAAGAGGTGTTGTAAGGAGGAGGATGCTGACACTGAGCCGGCTACTTCCTTTAAGAGGAGGCTTGCTGGCATTGCTACTGCCCCGGCTTGTGGGACGTCGTCTTTGATCACGCTGGGGAGAGGGCTCAAGAGGAAGATAGGTTGCATTGATGTTGCTACCCAGATGGGCAGGAAGAAGAAGATCGATGATGATTATTTTTCTGGGGAGACAATCGGGCAAGGCAAGTTCGGGTCTGTTTGGTTGTGTAGGTCAAAGGTTAGTGGAGCAGAATATGCGTGTAAGACCCTGAAGAAGGGGGAGGAGACGGTTCATCGAGAGGTTGAGATCATGCAACACTTGTCCGGGCATTCTGGGGTTGTTACACTGGAAGCTGTTTATGAGGAAGCTGAATGCTTTCATCTTGTGATGGAACTGTGCTCTGGGGGTCGGCTCATTGATGGGATGGTTAAGGATGGTCCGTATTCGGAACATCGGGTTGCTAATGTACTCAAGGAAGTGATGTTGGTGATCAAGTATTGTCATGACATGGGAGTTGTGCACAGAGATATCAAACCTGAGAATATTCTCCTCACTGCATCCGGAAAAATAAAGCTTGCAGATTTCGGCTTGGCCATGAGAATTTCAGAAGGTAAGTGGCAGTGAAACCTGTATGGATATTTTTCTCTCTCTGTATGTATTTAACTTTGAATGAATCATTGCTGTCCGACCTGCCTTTTGTAAAAAATTGTCCAGTTCAGTAGCTATCAATAAAATAAATGTGTATGGCTTAGGCAGATATGCTAATATTTCTACATTATGCTCATTTCAGTTTCCGTGTATTTGTTTTTTGGGATTTCTTATGGCATCTTTCTAAGGAAAAAAAAAGGAAGGAATTCATCATGATGAGCTTTCAACTTAAAAGAGTCATGAATTTTGAAAGTGATTGCATTTTGAGTAGGGGTGTGCAACGGGTCGGTCAGGTTCAGGCCTAAAAACTCAGTCCGACCAAACCCTATGTGTTGCTCCTTGAGTTCCAAAACCGACCGAAGTACCATTTTTGTTTGAGTGGGTTATTTCTTGGTTTGGTTTGATGCAAACCCGTAAATACCAACTTCTGAAATAGAAAGTTGGAAGAAGAAAAAAAGAGAAATTAAGACTTTGAAGAACAAATATGGTTTCTGATAGGAACCGAGAAGATGGAATAGAATAGAGAAGATGAAATAGAAATTTTATATTTTATATAAATAATATTTAGATAATTTCTAATAACACAGGTTTTCGAGAGCCTGCCTCTCCACAATTCATACTTTTCCCTCTTGGTTTTTCCCTCCTCCTTCCTAATATGGTTTACTTGTATTTATATTGCATCTAACATTTATTCCTAATAGACACAATTGTTCATAATGGTTGTGACTCTTCACCAAGGGTCATGTCCCCTTGATTCGCATCTCTTGTTTGTGACTCTTCACCAAGGGTCATGTCCCCTTGATTCACATCTCTTGACCTTGTGCCCCTTGGGTGGATCGTGTTTGTTGGGTGGTTCAGAACTGTTGCTTCTCTTACTCGCTGCTTGCGAGTGTATACCCTAGTGATGGGTGCCTTATGCTTATCAATACCCCCGCCCAAAAGACTCACCTTGTCCTCAAGGTGAAAAGTTGGAAAAACCTCTTGTAATTTAGCCACAGATTCCCAACTATTTCACTTGTAGGGAGATTCTGCCATTGAATTAAGACTTCCATATTGCCAGGTTGTAATTCACGTATATCTAAAACAGAGTCTGGATAAACCTGTAATTCCTGATCCTCAGATAACATAGGTGGTAACGGTTGAGATTGGAAAGAATCACTAATGGCCTTCTTGAGGAGAGAGACATGAAAGATTGGATGAATTTTACTGTGAGATGGAAGATCCAATTTGTAAGCAACCGCACCTACCTTGTTTAATACTTGGAAAGGACCATAAAACCGAGGGGAGAGTTTTTCATTAATCCTTTTAGCCAAGGACCTGCTCCTATAAGGTTGCATCTTCAAGAACACCCAATCACCTACTGCATATTCTATATCCCGGCGGTGTTTATTGGCCGTTGCGCGCATGACATCTTGAGACTTCAGCAAATTTTCTCGTAGAGCAGCCAATAATTCATCTCGAGCCATTGTGAGTCTGTTGACTTCTTCAAGGCGGGAAGGAATGGTGGATCCCTTAAGAATGTAAGGGTAATCATGTAGCACATCTTTTAATTCTGATGGAATTGAATCCTTCCAATCTATTTCTGTTTGAATGTGATGATAGTCGATAAGGAACCCGTCTCCCTGTTGTAAATCCTTCAACATAGAATTAAATAAGGCATATTTCCTTGATAGTTCTAATTCTCCCTTTAACATGACCTTTTTTCCATCAATCTTGAGGGCCAGGGTTAGTTGTTCAAAGTTGGCTCTAATCTCTCCCAGGCTTGCTAACCACTCCATGCCTAAAACCACATCTACCCCTCCTGGGTCGAACAAGAAGAACTGTTGTTGTACCTGTACTTCTTGCATCTTCAGGGGAACTTCTCTGCAAACTCTCTTATATTTGATTTTGTGGCCATCTCCAACTTCTACCATGTATGATGGGGTGTCATCCACCTTTAATTGTAATTTTTCCACCAGTTCCTTGGAAATGAAGCTGTGGGTGGCCGCAATCTATCAATACTATGACTTTGTGATCACCAATATTTCCCCAAACCTTAAAGGATCGTTGAGAAGTGAATCCCACAATACTAATAATGGATAATTGGGGTGTTTCTCTAATCTCTGGTTCGGGTTCCTCTTCGGAGTATCCCTCATATATGGGGATTTCCACTTTTCTCCAGCGTTCTGTTTTTCCTTCTTCGGTGTGGCCCTTGGGTGTCTCTTTTCCATTGACGGAAACTCCGAAAGTACCCTCTTCCAACTGTTTAGACTAATTTTCCACCATGGCTTCTAGGCGTGCAAAACGCGTTTCAAGTTGTTGTCGTTCTGCATCTCGATTTTGTCGGTCCGCCATCAGCATTTCCAAAATTCTCTCCATTGTGTTTGGATTATCGGAATTAGATCGAGTTGTCACCATTGTTGGAAACAAAGCACCAGATCGGTGCTCTGATACCAAATTGATAGGAACCGAGAAGATGGAATAGAATAGAGAAGATGAAATAGAAATTTTATATTTTATATAAATAATATTTAGATAATTTCTAATAACACAGGTTTTCGAGAGCCTACCTCTCCACAATTCATACTTTTCCCTCTTGGTTTTTCCCTCCTCCTTCCTAATCTGGTTTACTTCTATTTATACTGCATCTAACATTTATTCCTAATAGACACAATTGTTCATAATGGTTGTGACTCTTCACCAAGGGTCATGTCCCCTTGATTCACATCTCTTGACCTTGTTCCCCTTGGGTGGATCGTGTCTGTTGGGTGGTTCAGAACTGTTGCTTCTCTTACGCGCTGCTTGCGGGTGTATACCCTAGTGATGGGTGGCTTATGCTTATCAGTTTCGAGGATTGAAGTTGCAGATCTCGATCAGGTCGTGTGCGTGTGAGGCCCTTCGTGACAGCGCTCAAGGATTCATTGTTGGGCCTCGACTTCTAGCGTTGAAGATGACGAAGCAGCTCACACGAGGTTGACGAGGTTGGTGTTGAGTAATTGTCAAGGAGACGTGAGAGTGGTGTTGTTGGTTTGTGCAGAGAAGAGGATGATAGGGTAGAGAGGTAGAGAGTGTGAGAGCAGTGTCGCTGTTGGTGGGTCGTGCAGAGGAGAGGATGAGAGGGTAAAGAGGAGTGGCGCTACTGTTGGTTGGTTGTGCAGAGGAGAGGATGAGAGGCTGAGTGAGAGGGCGATAACGGTGCGGTGCTGATAGGGGCAGTGCAGATGAGGATTTGTTTGTGTTAGGGTTTCTAAAGTGAGTGAGTTTGTGATTGAAGAATATGGGCCAAGGACACCGGTGTGTGCTAAGAGTGTGCAATTAAATGGGCCTCAAGTCCTCAACCAATTATATGGGTCTGTCTTGTACGCATATAGACTACTTATATTCACGGTTAGGTTGGGTTTCGATGGTTGTAAAATTCTCTCTAGACCCGACCGTGCTAAACCAGCTGAACCCGAATGTATGACCCAATACACCTGCAAACCGTCCAAACCCAACCGAAACATACTTTTGTTTTTTACGGTTTTGGTCTGGGTCAGGTAATCTTGTTCACCCCTAATTTTGAGGTAGGTCTATATTGTATGCATTTTGTTTAAAAATTGCAAATATCAATTTGCATTTGACATTTATTTTTCAGTCAGACTCCATACTTCACACAATTATACATCAGACAATATATTCATTAAAGCATTGTCTTATTAACTAAATCTGTTTTCTCAGGTCAGAACTTGACTGGTTTGGCTGGAAGCCCGGCCTATGTTGCCCCAGAAGTATTGTTAGGCAGATACTCTGAGAAGGTGGATATATGGAGTGCTGGAGTGCTCCTGCATGCTCTGTTGGTTGGCAGTCTTCCATTTCAAGGAGATTCATTGGAAGCAGTTTTTGAGGCTATTAAGACCGTCAAATTAGATTTCCAAAATGGAATGTGGGAATCAATATCTAAACCTGCACGAGACCTTATTGGGAGAATGCTGACAAGGGATATTTCAGCAAGGATATCAGCTGACGAAGTACTTAGTAAGTTCATGGATGTATTGTAGGTTGCCTGTTTTATCTTTCTTGCTCCTTCCATGAGAAATGCACCATAACTTTCTCTCACTCTCTCCCACAGGTTATTTCATTTAAGTAATCAAAACTTAGAATATATCCAAGTTTTCTTCAAATTTATCTCTGCTATAACAATGACTTTAAGTAAATAGATGTGCTAGTTACTTGATTTCAACAAGCTTTGTTCATTAGTCTTTGGCAGCTGTTAAATGGTTATACCCTTCTGTACTTGTTATTTATCTTTTATGTTTTGGTAGGACGATGAATATGCTAATACTCGTATACTTTGTTTCATTACATGTTCCCCTTATATACTAATGATGCTTTTTCATGTGTGCCTAATATTTTCTAGACAGAAAAGTGAGACAATGCTTTCAATGTTTGAAATAGTTTTAAGTTGTTTGCTTTGTATGCTATATTAACCTCATGGTTCAATTTCAGGGCATCCATGGATATTGTTCTATACGGCAAATACATTGAAAATGCTGCCCATCAAAACAAAATTGAAGAACCAAATTGGTGCCGCATGCCAACAGCTTGTTGCTATACGTGAACCAAGGTTAGGAGGAAATAGGGTAGATAATTACTCACTTAGCGAGGGTTCGTCCTCTGAAAGTTGCTATTCAGATGATCAGGATGAATGTGTGTTGATTGATGTGCTTGCCTCTGCAATTTCACACGTGAGGATATCTGAACCAAAGAGGAGCAGGGTGTGTGGTCCCACTGGCCCGATAGTTCAACAAGGTTCATCTAACATGAAGCCTAACAACCTCTGTAAAGCATTTTGACCTACTGACAAGCTGACACCACTTATACCACTATCTTGACTATTCTTGCTGGGATTATAGAATTTACTTTCCTCAGCACATCACACAGTGGGCAAAAGTGAATTTTACATGCTGACTCCTATGGTAGGTTGGCCTGGGTGCCGCCGCTTCCTCTCCAAGTTCCTTTATAGTGTGACATCTAATTGCAATATTTTTTTGTCCCATTGCTTAATAACCTAATAATGATTAACTGAAATAATTGTACAGCATTTGTAAATAGAATGGTATTGTATCATTTTCTTGCTATCTCAGGTTTATGCAAATTGAATATTTTATGCTTTCAACATAATGAGAACCACTGAACCAGTGAGCATGTATATGTTCTTCGGAAGATCATAGCTCATCCCACGAAACTGCATGTCCTTCCCAGTGCAAGCAACACGTGTAGTTATTATTAGTTAATAATAGTTGACTAGGGCAATTTGTATTTCAAGTCTGCATTCAATACTCCCTCTTTTTCCCCCTTCATACTCCAATGCATGGTTGGAGTAAACTCTAAACTTGGTCCCTGAATTGGGTAAGTGTTTTTTTAGTTAGTAGATTTAACGAAACGAAAAAATAGTCCTTAATAGTCCGTAAATCTATAATTCCACATTCAAGTCATTGTCCTAGATAAGTCTTTCCTGTTAATTTTAGCGTAGCATCTTATGTGTACTTATTGTCCACGAATGCAAGCACAATTTCCCAGAGTTTTTAAGACAAAATATGAAAAGTTGTAAACTTTTTTTTAGTACTTGAATCCTCATAATTTATCTTACACTAATATAACTTCATTTCTTTGTAAAATGTTGCATCTTCAAGGTCATCATTAAAGTAGCTCAGAAATTTTAGGGTCCTATGTTAGTTCTGAAGTTTAAAACTTATATGTACAAGAGAACTTCTACAAACAAGATTTTATTTTTTTTCTAAACTAAAATCAGAAACACAGATTATCATTCCATGCATTTCAAAGTCAAGCTTATTTATTTATATATCATAAATAGTAGTTTTCGGAAATTTGAATCCTTGCGTTTTTTTTCAAGAATAAAGAGCAGCTTCGGGCATATTTTTGTTTTTACTTATTTCTTTATCAAATAATGCTTTTGGCACAAATTGTTGCTAATTATGATATTTTTCATTAAATTATATTTTACATCCTGCATGTGTTTAGAAGCATAGGTTTCTTCATGTTTCATTTAAACAATTGGAGTGTTCAAATGAATTCAATTTTTTACACCCTAATTTATTTTAGAAGATAATCTACAATCCCTCAAGATGTATTTTGCTCATGATACTAAAGACAAAATCTTATGAAATATCTAAGTTTTACGATAATTTGATGGTGTGGGTTTTTTTTTAATTTTTTTTAAAGATTATAGATATGTATATTAGACAAAAATGTTGGACGTGATAGCTTGTTTATTTCAAACCAAGACAAAAACATAAATAGCATGTTTGAGAACCCATTTTAGATCCACGTAAAAGAAGATTTTCACGTTAAGACGCAGAAGCTATTTGTAATAGCTTTGAGTAGACATGAATCCAGCGCATAGGCGGAAAGTACACGAAACAGTAGCAAATTTTGTACATCTCCTAATAAATATTAAACAAGTTCTATCTATTTATTATCTAATTGGAGAAAATTAAACAATACTTAAAAATAACCTTGCCTTCTTAAAAATTTACATAAATATTCACTTTCGTCAAATTTACTTTTAGCATGCACAATTCAGTACATGTTAGAAAATCCGGTACACATTGACTTTTGAAGCAAAAATAATTCTGCCAAAGGATCAGAACTTTTGTTTTTACTTTTATCTATTGAATTATTCAACAACAAAAATAAACCAGATAACTTCACCAATCACCATTTTGAGGCTTTTAATCCAAACAGATTATAATCTATTGTGTCATTTACTGAATAAAGTTCAAGGATGCTATTAACTACTACAGACATTCACATGATATTTTTAAGAGAAAAGAGGATATTGCAATCTATTAAACAAGCAATTTATCCTGTCTATTACACAAAACTAATGCTTCGACCAAGACACATAACTTTGAAGTCGAAGAATTTTTAACTGTAAACTGCAACAGGAAGTGTAGCTTTTCTGTACAAGATTAGGCATCATAGTGAGTCATCCGAAGAAGGCCTTGAATAAAATCTTTCAACTACGAGCCATCATTTTCTGGACATCTTTGACCAGAAGTATACTATAAAGAAGCAGACTAATGCAAAAGCAATCACATGAACAATATGGTTGGAACCATTTTTGACGATGCTCTTGTTCAATCTTCTTAAGTTATTCTTAACCCCAGCTTGAGCTGGTATCATTACCATTTGCTGTATTGGAAGAACAACCAAAATCTTAAAAAGACACTTGAATAATTTCTTGCCAAAAAGGACATGTGGCAATGACTGATCAATTACTACAAAAAAACATTCAACAAAAACAAGCCAAAAGATTTTTCCTCTTTACTCATTTTTTGAAAGCAGAAAATCCCACTAATGATGAATATTATAACATATTGAACATCAATTTAATTCGCCTTTAGACGCAAAACCATTAAGTATTGCTTATAATTTTCCTTTTTCCATCCATCGGTTATCTTAATGCAACTCAACCCAAAGACAATCCCTTGCAACTGCCAAAGTAATAAGGATCCACTGATACATGGTCTAGAAATTCATCTAGAAATATTGATGGTGTTTCTTTGTTACAAGGAATTTGTTCTGAACCAACCCGAATCCCATTAAGGGTCCACTTTGAGGTATGGACATCGGAGTGTTTGTCGGTGGTCACCATTGCTGCTCGTCCTTTTACAGCATCCTCACCACTGTTTAACAATGGCGGGACTTCCAGACTGACCTCCGCTTGCCCAACCAACATTCAACGTTCCTCCAGAACAGAATTGTTTTGGTTTTTTTAGGTCAAAGGTTCAAAATACAGTAGCAGCATTAATAGCATGGTTTTCCATTTTAAGTCTTGTGATATTCAACATTAAAAGAAATTGAGCCTAATTTTTTTTATATTTTGAAACCTTTCCTGCCACAAACACACTTAGCATTTCAACTTTCAATATCCATAGAAATTAAAATTTCAAAAGCAAATCCATTTTGCCTGAATCATAAAAGAATGCAACTCTAGGCACTCACTATGCACTATCCTTCTTTCTCAGCCAAAATTTGAAACAGGCAAAAATAAATGAATAAATAAATGAACAAAAATAACAAAAACTGTGCGAAATATAGGTTATCCAAGAAATTACGTACCACTTGTTCCAGAAAATCTCTCTGAAACTTGACTTCTGAGCCTATCACTTCAGCAACCTGCGGCAGAAAGGTATGAATTTGTATTGTACGAGGACATTACGAATTAAAAAAAAAAAAGGCACAGAAAAAAAAATAGTGAAATACATTTTTCAATTTTCTAACTTGGCCACGAAGACCGGTGATTTCGTCGTCGAAGTCGATGCCGGGATCGATGTGCAATTCGATTTCATTGGAGGATGCAACGGGTCGAGTGCTAAGCCCCTCTCTGCAATTCATGCAAGAAATTGAATTGAACAAGAGAAAGGGGAAGAGAGAGTAAAAAACAAACAAACCTGGATTGGTAAGGGGCAGCATCGCCGTAGAAGGAGGTGCCTTTGTGCGAATTGGAAGACATTGAAATGGAAAATGGAAACCCTTGGAATTGAATTGCACAAAATGTGGAAAAATGAGTTCCACACAATTTTCATTTCAACTTGAAAGCCAACGTTTCGTGAACGCATTCAATTAATTGCAAATTGCAAGTTACAATTTGTCCCAATACATGCTCTCATTTACAGAAATCATATACCTGGTCTAATTCTAAAATATAATAATAAATAAATAAAAATCTATAAAATATAGTATTTTTATTTTATTCTTTTAAAGTTTTTTAGTTTATTTTAGTACTTGGTCTCAATAAACAACACGTTAAATGACAACGTTAGCACCCATTGAGTCATTGACGAATCACATCATTAAGGAAGTTCTTATTTTTAATTCATCATTAAGGAAGTTGATAACATACTAAAAAAACACCATTAAGGATCAAAATTTAAAAAATATATTATTTTATAAGAATCAAATTATTATTTAACCATCTATTTTATCATCTAATCTAGAAATTTAATTAGTTACTAAAGTTTTTTTTGCTTTCAGCGACATGTTTCTTTGGTTTCCTCTTGTATCAGGTGGGGTAGCTGAGAGCGAATGTTGGGTCCATCTCCTAAGGGACTACCCTAAAGCTAAGCAAATCAAGAATCACTTGCAGTTCGATCATCGTCCAATTTTTTATGTCCTTGACAATGCAACTTGGTTCAGATATCACGTGAAGCACCAGCGTGGGGTTTTATTTGCTATCACCTGTTGGTTTATTTGTAGAGCGAGGAATGCATCATTTTTTTACAAGGAGTGGTCTCCTACTCTCCTTGGTACCTTCGCAATCTAGTCGTCGCACTAATGTGCCATGGCGGATTCTTCCATTACGAAAGACAAAATGGTTCGTTACGTCAACTGGAAGATACCTCCTCAGCATTTCATTTTCGGGTTTTGATGGTATCTCTTGTAACCATATTGGCCATTGGGTTCGTAGTTACTCGGTTTTTGTGGTATCACAATCAAATCTTCATGCATAAGTATATGGAATTTATCATGGTCGCAAATTAGCTTAGGATGCAAGTTTTTTCAATTTGATTTGTGAAACTGACTCCATGAATGCTTATCAGCTAATAGCTCAGGAGGATCCTGTTTTTCATCAACATGCAGTTAATTATTATAAAAAAGATTTAGGACATTCTGTCCAATCCTTGGACTTGTTCTCATTCAATATACTCTTAATGAGATAACCTATAAATTTGAATAGTAAGATGAATATTTTTTTTAGGTAGTGAGAGAATAGATGAAGATTGTGCCACCTTAATCAAGTTATGTTATCGCTTTTTTCCTTTATTTTCTCATTGTACTTTATAGTTGTCATGGGGAGCTAATAATATTTTGTTAGTCTAAGGTTAATCAAAGTTTAGTTTTCCATGGTTATGAGGTTTGATTGTACTTTATCCCTTTTCTAATTTTCTGGTTGTTACGGACCCAGTATATGGGTCTAATAAGGTCTCATTACAGTGATGCCTATTAAGGGCCAATTAGCTCAGAATTTCAACAATAACTGGGGAGATTTCAACAACGTGCATAACAACAATCGGAGGAGATTCCAACAAACAGATATTCTAATCCCAATAATCAAGGATTCTAGTTTATCTAATCAAGAGGTGGCATCAATTAACTTAGAGGTAACACCATTATAAATAAGAGGTATGCTCACAGGTATATTCATTCTCTCTCAACCTTATTGTATGTTGTCACTATGTACACACACCACCCCTATTGGCTAAACGTCGTATCAACATCAAAGTGTACAATGATCCGCTTAATCCAGGGATACCTCTTCCATAGATACCTTGGAGGGAGTCATTGATCTAAGATTAACCTAATAGTTATTCAACTATACATTCCTGTCTACAAGGACAGAACAATTTGCGCCGTCCATGGGGACGTTAAATTTCAAATCTCATGTTCGCAATGGTAAACACGAGAAATAACAATCAGACTACACATCCTCGCTCGGATACAGGTGTAAGGGGGGACTTACCTTCAAATCCTGTTTTGGAGGAGGTGAACCCAATGCCCCCTCCAGACCAGAACGTGGACTATGACGCTGTCCATGTGAGCGAAGAGATTTCACACACAGCCTCCACTCCTACTCCAACGACACGGGCAGTCCCACCTAATCAAATAGATGTTCACCGCCTGGACCAAACTCAAAGGGTTCAAGGCCAACAAATTAACCCGGTTGTGGCAGTACCTCGTAATCTAGAGTCTAACGAGTGTCTCATGAGCAATGTTCTCAATTCAATCCTGGCCCGGATGGATGACATGAAAAAGAGGTACGCCTTGCAAAGGCAGGAAGATATCAAAAACTTAGAGCTCCAGATGGAGGAGCGTAACACTGCATTGATGTGTGAAGAAGAGCAACGTATGCAGCTTATAGAGCAGCGATTCAGGAGCATGGAGAACCTGGTTCATAATGAGAACCGAGGAGAGCAAAGTCAGGATACAGCCAGAAACAGTGTGAACCAAAATGTCAGTCAAATTCGAGTTTTTCCAGTAAGTCGGCATGCAGATCAAAGAGGCAACACAAGTGCGACCCGGGCTGATTTAGGAGAACCAATCAATCAGATGGAGATTGGGGGTTCATCTCAAGTGAATGCTGGAGGTCCAGTCCAATCTCAGGATGCAAACCCAGTCCACATCGACACTGGAAATGCGACTCGCGTGCAAGCAGCAACTTCGCCCCAAACTGCCACTGCGGAAGCAAATCAGACAGCCCAAGTCTGGGTTGTGATCCCTGATGTTCAGGAACTTGCAGTAGTGGTTCAGAACCCGAATACAGAGAAGGACCGAAATGCAGTGGACCCCGCTAGAGAAGCTGCACCTCGAATAGACGGGGGAGTTTACAGAAGGAAATATAGTAGGGGGCAGCATAACAATAGCCCCTTTGTTGACGAAATTGTCAATGTTCCGTACCTGGAAGACTTTGATGGAGCTTTCTTGGTAAAATATGATGGAAGCCAGGATCCACAAGTGCATATTGATGAGTTTGACATACAAATGTGTGAGGGGAATTGATGAGCCAATTATTTCTCAGGTTTTTGCTACAACGTTATCTGGGGTTGTGCAAACGTGGTTTCATACACTGCCACCGCGGTCAATCCGAAATTTTGAAGATTTTGGACAAAAGTTTTTGTTGAACTTTGCCACTAGTAAGAAACAACCCAAGTTCGAATTCGCACTTGGGAAGATAAGACAACAACCTGGTAAGACTCTCCAGGGTTACCTGGACCGTTTCAAAGAAGCGGCCTTGTAGGTGCAAGGATTGGAAGAAAAAGTACATGTGCACCTCATTGCTGCCAGATTGGATGGGTCATCCCGACTGGCAAAGTCAGTCTACAAAAATTCGGTGAAATCTTTGATGGAGTTTAGGGCTCGATCAAAAAAGTACCTGGAGCTAGAACAAATGGAGATTGCTAATGCGGAGGGCAAAGAGAAGAAAAGAAGAAGTCCACCTCCAAGGGGCAGGGAGTACCAAGGGGGTCACAACCAAGGAAGAAATGCAGATACTAAGTTTAAGCCAGGAAAGTATGAAGCCAAATATGAAAAGTACACCCCACTGAACGCATCCTGGTCACAAATCTGGTGAGAAGTAGCTTCAACAGAGATGAAAAAGGTAGAGCGACCTCGTCCATTGTACAATAAGGCAGGAGTAGATCAGTCCCGATTTTGTGAATTCCACAATGGACTAGGGCATACAATTAACCAGTGCTGGGATTTAAGGGATGCGATTAAGAAGTTTGTCAGAGATGACAGACTAAGGCAATATGTGATAAAGACCCAGGGTCGCAAGAATAAACGAAAACGCGAGGGTCAAAACGAAGCCCAGGTACCTGAGAAAGAAGAAAAAAGAAAAAAGCAAAATGAAGATGAAGGTGAATTTCTAGAACCCGAGTTCGATTGTAATGTTATCTGTGGAGCTTTGGGAGGAGGAGGAGACACTACCAGCCAAAGAAGGAAGTATATGAAGGAGGTTCTTTCAGTGAGAGACCGCCTAAGTTCAAAGAAAAAACTAACAAGGCAGAGCCTTCCCTGCTCTACTTCACAAATGAGGATATGAAAGACGTGGTGTCAGGTCATGAGGATGGCTATGTAATTAATGGAACCCTGGTCAATTGCTGGTTAAAAGGATATTTGTAGATAATGGCAGCTGCACAAATATAATTCTATGGAGTGCATTTAAGAAAATGAATCTTGACGAAGTTGACTTAAAGCCATGCAAAACAATGTTAATAGCGTTCAATGGGAAAAACACTATCCCCAAAGGTTACATTGACCTTAGGATGACGCTAGGCACAAAGGAGGCATTTAAGTTAGAACGAGTCAAGTTTATTGTGGCTGACTTTCCCTCGCCGTACAATGTTATATTAGGGAGGCCAACTATCCATAAATGGGATATGCTGGTCTCTACTAAGCACTAAAAGATAAAAATGATGGGGAGCAAAGACAAAGTGGTTACAATCTGTGGGGACCAGAAAGAATCTCGGCAGTGTTACTACAACGCAGTTAAGGATAGCAAGGGTGGTCCATCCTTGCCACCCAGATCCGTCAGGGAGACCGGAACGGAAGAAAAGTAGAGGAACGTAAGTCGGGAATACCAATTAACATGGTGGAACTTGACATGAGAAAGGATGTCGAGTAGCTGAGACCAGAGCCGGCAGGAGAATTAGAAGACTTGGGAATAGGGGATCAACCCTGGAAAATCACCAAGGTTGGTAAGGCAGCCAACTCGGTCATAAAAGCCAAATTGGTAGATTGCCTAGAAAGAAATCAAGATGTTTTCGCATGGTAGGCTTCAGAGATATCGGGGGTAGACCCCAATTTCTATTGCCACAAGTTGTCAATATTCCCCGGGTCAAAGCTCGTGGCGCAAAAGAAGAGGAAACTCGGTCCATAGAGGAAACAAGCACTGGAGGAACATGTTAAAGAGCTGCTGGACATCGGGTTCATACGAGAAATCCAATATACTACGTGGTTGTCTAATGTGGTGATGGTCAAGAAGCCCGGTGGCAAATGGAGGAGGCAAATGGAGGGTATGCACAGATTACACTGATTTGAATAAAGTGTGCCCTAAAGACTCCTACCCAATTCCCAATATTGATCAGTTAGTGGATAACTCGTCCTGTTTCTAGTTATTGCCCTTTATGGATGCTTATTCCTGGTATAATCAGATTGCTATGTACTCGGAAGACCAGGATAAAATGGCCTTTATAGTTGAAAAAGCGAATTACTGCTATAATGTTATGCCTTTTGGGTTCAAAAAATTGGGGGCCACATACCAAAGAATGATGAATAGAGTATTCGAGTATCAGCTCGACCGAAATATTGAGGTGTACATTGATGACATGATTGTTAAGACAACCAACCCTGCTGATCACATGCAGGACCTAGAAAAAACATTCAGCAAGTTAAGGGAATACAAGATTCGGTTAAACCTGGTCAAGTGTGCATTCGGTGTTCCGGTAGGAAAATTTTTGGGGTTCATGTTGACACACGGAGGAATAGAAGCCAATCCGGACAAGTGTAAAGCCGTGTTGGACATGAAGCCTTTTACAAATAAAAAAGAGGTACAACAATTGACAGGAAGGCTAGTGGCTTTAACCCGGTTTCTCCCGAAACCGACAGAGAAGGCACTTCCTTTCTTCAAGCTGCTAAAAAAGGAGGCTATAGGAGGCTGGAACCCAGAATACGAAGTTGTGTTCAAGGAAATAAAAAAAAATGCTTAACTTTTCCACCTGTACTATCAAAGCCAGAACCAGGAGAAGTTTTGATATTATACTTGTCCGTGCGAGATGAAACGATCAGTGCAGTATTGGTAAGGGAGACGAAGCACTCCCAAGTGCCTGTTTACTTTGTAAGTAGGACCCTGCAGGGTTCCGAGTTAAGGTACCAAAGGCTAGAAAAAGTCATTTTTGCATTGTTGGTGACAACAAGGAGGCTTCGCCCCTACTTTCAGGGCCACGCAATCATTGTCAGAACCAATCAACCAATTCGGCAAGTAATCCACAAACCGTATTTGGTTGGAAGAATGATCAACTAGGCAATAGAATTGTCCGAGTTTGATGTGAAGTACGAAGCTCGACATGCTATAAAATCTCAAGCGTTGGCCGACTTTGTCATGGAGCTAACCCCGTCTGATGAAGGAACAGGGGACGACATCAACGTTTGGAAGGCATATGTTGATGGATCTTCAAATGTCAAAGGAAGTGGAGCCGGGGTCATAGTTGAAAATCCGGAGGGAATATCTGTTGAGCAATCACTTCAGTTAAACTTCCCAACATCAAACAACCAAGCTAAGTATGAAGCACTGATAGCCGGTTTGGCGCAGGCAAAGGAACAAGGAGCTAAAAAGGTAAAGGTGTTTACCGATTCCCAACTCGTCACAGCGCAGATTGAGGGGCGGTACCAGATGAAAGGGCCATTGTTGGTGAAGTATTTGAATAAGGTCAAAGGAATTATGGCCAAATTTGATGAAATTACTGTTAATCACATTCCCAGAGGAGAAAACTCCAGGGCTGATATCTTATCAAAATTGGCAAGCACCAAGGGTTTAGGAATCCTACCATATGATACTCTAGAAGCCAAGAAATTAATACATAACGCTGCTCTGTACACAATTGTGGAGGATGAATTGTACCGTAAAGGGTTACATACCCCGATGATGGTTTGTCTGAACCCGAATAGGGTAGACTATGTGCTAACCAAAATACATGAAGGAATAAATGGCCAACACATGGGGGCCAAAGCATTAGCAAGGAAAGCCCTTCGGGCAGGGTATTATTGGCCAACTATGGAAGCTGACTCAAAGAGTCATGTCAACAAATGTGAAAGTTGCCAGAAGCATGCCAAGATAATATGGTCCCCGCCCGCCGAATTGAAGTCTATCTAAACTCCATGGCCTTTTTTAAGTGGGGAATGGATTTGTTGCGACCATTCAAGGCAGCGGAAAGGACAACTAAGGTGGCTAATAGTTGCAGTTAATTACTTCACCAAGTGGATAGAAGCAGAATCTGTCACCACTATAACTTCAGCCCGGGTGTAAAGGTTTTTCGAAAGAAACATCATCTCTAGGTTTGACATCCCGAGAGAGATTGTGACAGATAATGGAATTCAGTTTATTGATAAGTAGTTCCAAGAGATGATGGACGGGTTCCAAATCAAGCACCATTTCGCTTCTATAGAACACCCGCAGTCAAACGGGCAAATCGAGACTGCAAATAAAGTGATCATAGACGGATTGAGGAAGCGTATGCAAGATGTCAGTTCCAGCTGGATTGAGCAACTGTATTACGTTTTGTGGGGGTACAGGACCACTGCTCAGACGTCCACCAAAGAAACTCCGTTTAGATTGACATACGGTTGTGAGGCAATGATTCCTGTAGAGATTGGTCAACCATCTTGGAGAAGAAAGAACATTCTTCAGGAAGAAGAAGAAGAAAACAATGAAGCTCTGGCTATAGAGTTAGACTTGGCGGACGAAGTCTGGGTCACGACACATTGCCAAGATTTAGCGGTAAAACAACTTGCAACTTCCAAGTATAACAAGAAAGTGAAGCCCCGGACCTTCAACAAGAGTGATCTAGTGCTCCAACGAGCGGATATTGGAAACAAAAACGCTAGAGATGGAAAACTAGCAGCTAACTGGGAAGGACCTTACCAGGTCATAAAGAAACTCGACAAGGGAGCCTACATGTTAGAAACCTTGGATGGGAAGGCAATTAAACAAACCTAGAATGCGGATAAACTGAAAGTTTATTACAGTTAAACCCGGTTCCAAAGTTTCATCACAAGTTACCATTTTTCCTTTGTTAGGATCAATAAGCCGTTATTTCGGCAATAAGTGATTATTTTCTTTGTTAGGATTCGTAAGCTATAATTTGAAAACAATGTGATTTCTCCTTTATCGGGATCATGGGCCGTTTTATGGCAAGTTTGAAAATAAATGAAGTATTTTTGTCTCTGTTGTGACTTTGCATATACAAAAGAAACCGGTCATCATGGCCGGGTTATGAAAAGACGCTCAGACAAAGTAAAAACTTTCGCGTACATGATGCATCAAGATTATTACCTTGGCAAAGAGAAATATGCTATTTAAACCCTGATCAGGTTGAAATGTAGGAATCTTTGGTTAAAAAATCAAACTTCAACATGTAGCAATTAATCTTTGTCGGGATTAAGTTCAGGGATGATAACCCGGAACACGTTGCAAAGATAAAACGCAAGGAATCTTTGCACAATGTAGTGCCTGGTCGTTGAAACCAAATGCATATTTATGTAGACTGCCAAAAATATTTTGATTTTGTCCAAATCATTTAATAGAATCCGGCATAGTATGGATTCATGTGTGTGATCGGAACTCTGAGAGAGGTTGAATTCACACAATAAGGTAACGTTAAGTAAATTGTTAAGCAAAGTGAAACGAGGAATAAACCCGACAATATTCGATACAAATTCAAAAGGGGCTCAAAGGCCCCAAAAGAAAGGAAAATAATTACAAGTTAAAATCGGCATCCCAACCCTTCAATACTCAAACTGCCCGGGACTGAGCTTGGTCATTAGCTTGATTGACAGGGATCACCTCTTCCTATTCGCGAATTGGATCTTCATCCAATTGAGTCACTGAATCTTCGCGAGGAGAAGGGGAAGAAATCAACCTGCCATCGCTAACAAAAGCTTTAAAGTGCATACCCGCAATATTAAACTCAATCCCGGGGTTCAAACAGCGAATCGGATCCAAGGTATTGTTGAACGACCCCTCCATGGTTGTTGATAACTGAGTTCTCAAATTAGTAGCATCAATCTTGACATACTCAAGCTCTGCCTCAGTCTGCTTAAGTGTCTTCTCTAGTTTCTCATACAACGTGTTCAAATCCTTAAAATTTTTGACGTTGACGACATTTAATTTCCGTAGAGAATCCATGTCAGACTTCGCTTTTGCAGTTGTGTTCTGAGCCAAAAGCAGTGCCTCATAGGTCTTTTTAGTTTCCTCCCGAGATTCTTGAAGCTCATTAAATGTTTTAATATACTTGGTCTTCACAATCGCCAAAGACTGAACCAGGGATGAGCACATCAGGGCACTAAGCTCTATGAGGCCAAGTTCTTGTATTTCAACATCAGAGAAGGGAACCAGATTCGTGAAATGCTTCGGCGCTTGAACAACATTGAAGAGTTCTTTGGTAATAACCTTCTCCCAAAGGGAGCCGGGTAATCACCCAGTTGCAACAAAAGAAGAGGTATTGGGAGCTTGTTGTTCTCCTTGCGAAGCAGGTGCCTGGGCTGCGCTTCCCGTTTGAACAGGTGCCTTGGAGCAACCAGAGCCTTCACTTTTTGTGTCTCTGAAAGCTTACGCTTCTTTGACCCAGAGTCAGTGGCCGCGAAACTTTTCCCAGGATCCAAAACGGCAAGAAATGGAGGGGGTTGAGGTCGACGTCGCTGTTTCGATGTGGGGGGATTGCCAAAGGTTAGGATGTGAGGCGTTTGTTTTCCCGTACCGGAAGCTGGGGTCGAAGTAGAGACTGGCTGCTTTCCCATATCGGAAATTGCAAAATAAAAGCAAAGGAATAGTTAAAACAAGCAAAGTCATGTATAACAAATAAACAAGGACATTATCATACTCGACTGTGCGGGAAACCCAGATTGATTTTTGTGAATAAAGAAAGCAATGCTCGGACGGTCGTGAACTTCCTTATAAGCAGCTATCCGGGTAATTGAGAAAGCATCAGAATTTGACAAATCCGTTTCATCGAAATGATAGGTGGAAGGAGAAAACTTATGGTGGGTATGAGACCAGTAGAGTGGAAATTTCCACTCTACATCCTTGGACTCAACAGAACAAAGGAAGAAAGGTTGTTTGCCGGGTTCGGCAACAACTTTAAAATACTTATTTTTAAAATTTTTAAAAGAGTCCGTATATACATGAAAGAGTTTACGCTCAGTGTGACCCTGGATGGATGTCCATCCTTTCTTATTCGGGGGTTCCCTATCTGTCATACCAGTCTGAACAGTAAAATAATAGAAGAAAAGAGGAACGGTACTAGGGATTTCCAAGTGCTGAAAAAAATGTTCGAAAGCTATTATGAAACCCCAGTTGTTTGGATGAAGTTATGAGGGAGCCAAATGAAGGTGATTTAAAATACTCATTTGAAACTTGGATAAGGGAAATCGAATCCCTATCTGGGTAATTACATCTTTGTAGAAAAAGAAGAAAGAAGGGTCATTCCCCTCCCAAAAAGAACAGATAGGCTCGTCCTTGTCAGGGGGGGCGCACGTTAAAATTCTCCTGATTCCCAACAGGAAGTGCAACAACGTCCTCAGAATCCATATCGGATAACGTGCGCAGTACTTCATGGGTTACCAATGGGAACTTGGAAATCATGGAGGAGGAAGGGGAATCAGAATACGATCCAGCAGATTGGGACTCGACAACTCATTTCTATGATGACAGGTCCATAAATACCTACGTCAAAGAAATAAAAATTTGTAAAACAGTGACATACCTGAAGAAGAATAGTTTTGGTTGGAAGGAAAGTTTGTTGGACTAGAGGAATCATCCGAGATAAGGACGATGTCTTTAGATCTGTCAAAATTCTTGGCAGAATCAGGAGGACTACCTGGCACAAAAATGACGTTACTTGGCCCAGTGAGACTCGGTTTAGGGACAATGACCGGGTTGTGACGACAAGACCCAAGCAGCAATTCAGCCATGGAATCGCAACCGGATTCTAAAAGTTTGGTACTTTCATAAACACAGTCAAAACACGGTTCGAATCAGGTTTCTAAGACAGGTTTTGAAGTAAAGGTAACACTACTTTGGAACAACGAAGAATCCAGGCTCTTCAGTTCAGAACCCGGAGAAAAAGAGGAAAAACATATAGGGGAAGCCCTAGTGTCAAATCGAACCTTAGTCTTGTCTAAAGGAATTTTGTTTTCAGGAATGTTAATTTTCTTTTTTCTGTTAACCCCACCAGTATTTGAGCAAAGCAGAGCCTTTCCCATTTCTTCTTTAGGAAAGGAAAACCAAATAACCAATACCGGACCCTAAGGGGAATGGTTTAGCGTAATATTGCCTCTTCTTCGGGAGAAATGTTCATTGCAAATGGTGAAAATGAAACTTTACAAGAAAACTATCTGAAGAATCGAAGTATTTGCAGCAACAAAAACAAAACCCAGAAAATGACCAAAGATTGAAATCACCCCAAGAAGAACCAACAAACTACAATCGAAGTAAAAGCGAAATCAAGAAGTTTAATGGTAGTGGGGGTACCTGTTCTTGCAAGGATTTCCTAAAGCTTAGGTGACGCAACGTTGGGAATGGCAGAAGTGAGGGCTCAGAAAACGCAAAGAGATACGCAGGAAGAAGCAAATGGGAAGGAAAATGCAAATGAAAATGAAAGAATATATATATAGATACAAGGGGAGACACGAGTGTAACCGTCAGACGGGTGCGAAGCATCACATTTGAGGGCAAAAGAGACAAATCAATTCAAAATTTCATCATTAGCGCGCAAGGTGAAGCGACGTAGCATTAAATGCGCATGAATATCAAAGGGGCAACAAATAACGCCTACAGTGTGTTACGACTAATGATAAGACAGCTGCAAAAAGCAACTTTGAAAAAAGACGTTCACTATTCCAGATGTGAGATACGTGGAGCCCTGGTGACTGTCCAAATCCAGGGAGACCAAAACGCATACAATACTTGGGTATGGACAGTCAGGGTAGAAATAAAGAAACAACCCAGAATATACGAAAAATCGGGATCAACAATCCCTACTAGGGATGGTCATATAAATGAACAACCTCACCTTGAGAACACCAATCCAATCTTGCAGTTGGGGGAAACGGTGTGCGTAAATCAGAGCCCGGTAGAATTGGAAGATGGGATTGTATCAACTAATTCACCTCGGCTGCCTAGAAGCCTCGACAGCCGGGCTGGGGGGCAACTGTTACGGACCCAACATATAGGCCTAATAAGGTGTCTCATTACAATGAGGCCCACTAGCTCAGAATTTCAACAATAACTGGGGAGATCCCAACAACGTGCATAATGGCCATCGGAGGAGATCCCAACAAATAGATATTCTAACCCCAACAATCATGGATTCCAATTTATCTAATCAAGAGGTGGCAGCAATTAACCTAGAGGTAACACCCTTATAAATAAGAGGTACGCTCACATGTATATTCATTTTCTCTTAACCCTATTGTATGCTGTCACTGTGCACACACACCACCCCCATTGGCTAAACGTTGTATCAACATCAAAGTGCACAGTGATTCGCTTAATTCAGGGATATCTCTTCCATAGATACCTTTGAGAGAGTCCTTGATCTAAGATTGACCTAATAGCTATCCAACTATACATTCCTGTCTACAAGGACAGAACACTGGTATTTATATTTTTACCATTTTTCACACCAAACTTATATGAAAAAGGTTTTTTGTTCAATTATAATTGAGAGTACACTTTTATTGGTTAGAATTAGGTTTTCATATAACTTAGTGTTATTTAGAGGCCAAAATCTAAGAGTTTGTTTATGGTGGTTTGTAGGGAGAGGAAGTAATCCATGCGCTTTTTGATTATTGAAAAAAGTAAGGAGGTATAAGTGTTAAAGCTTATCAATAAGTATAATTTATTTTCCTTTCGAGATCAATAATCACTTTAGAAAATAAAAATGAATATTACACATTCGGATACCATAGATCGGTACTTGCTGCATTTATTTTATCATCATTATCTAGATATTGACCTATTGGGGGGGCTATTGTAGGGATTGAAATCACTTGTCTCCAAAGTTGTCTCATTTCCTATCCCACTAATCATATTACGCTGTGTGTATTAAAATTTCCATTTCAAATTCCCCCGTTTAACGTAGTTATTGTGCCGTAAGTCAAAAAATCAAAACATTGTCGTAATGGTTTCCCGTGCTTGCACCAGCGTCTCTCTATCGAAAGCCCTCTATCGTCGTGCATCTAACATCGATTTCATTGTTGGAGGTCCATTCCATGTTCTTCTTCGATTCCACTCTCCCCTTTCACTTTGTTCTCTGATCACCATTGTAACTATCCTGTTGTCACCGTCGATTCAAACGACGTTGTCATCAATATGCTCTCTTCTCTAATATATCTACGATGAGAAACATAGTCTTGTCAATGCAATTTGTTCCAACGCTATGCCAAAACTTGACAATGCAACGAGCATGAGCGTCGGTGTGGTGGTGTGAATCTCCACTAGTGTGGCAAGACTGTTAAGATTTAGGATTTCCAATTTAAGATTTATCGTTCTGTTAATAAAGATCCTGTTATTTTTAGGATTATGCAATTGTTATTTAGGATCACTTTCCTTATTTGAGTTGTATATTTGGGTATTGTTTCCTTATTTTATGTTCTTTTCTCGTAGGACTATTAAATAGCCATATCAGATTATTAATAAACATAATAAGTCATTGTAAAAAAAATAAACGTAATAAGTCATTCCTCCCAATTGTTGAATTCTGATCATGACAAAGGCACCGAGGCGGAACACAAGGTAATAATAGATCGCGTGGGTTTGCTGAAATGTAAAAAGAAGGGGTTGGATCCATGGGTCATGGAGACACTTATGACTTAACGATGTTTTAGCGTGATAATATAAAATACAATTTTTTTAACACATGTGGCGTAATATGATTAGTGGGACAAGAAATGGGACAACTTTAAAGACTGATGATTTCAAATTTCAATCCCTATTATCTTCAAAACATTTTTGATTGTATAAAAATTATGTTGACAATTTTAATATTTTTTTTATATTATTGAAAATATTTAAAATTAATTCAAATATCTTTAATATAGAACTTATTTATTAATAAGAAGTAAAAGAAGATAATTGAATGTGATTATTTTTTTAGAAATTATAAATTAAATTTGAATTTAAAATTAAAGAACTTCGTATAACTGAAAAAAAAACTAAATTGTTTCAAAAAAAGTTTGTATAAACAAACGAAATTACATAATAAAACTTCAAATTCCATTTTAAATTAAAGAGTTGTATTGTTAAATTCGACTTTTAAATTATAAGTAAAAATTCATAAATATAATGCATTTTTTTGGGCAATTTTATGTAACATGTCATAGTTAATAAGTTATACTGTCCTTTATTAATATATTTTAGTTAAATTATATTTTTACTAGCTTTAATTAAGAGTCCATTTGTTTAAATTATTTGAAAAAAATGTTTTTTTTACATAAAATAAACAGTTTTCTATTTTTTTGGTTTGTTTTTGTTTTTTTTTTGCTTAAAGTCACTTTTAAAGAAGAAAATCCTATTTATTTTTTTAAAGTCACTTTTAAGAAACATGTCCTAAATTACTAAAACTTTATACTCACTAACACTTAATTTTATATTTGTAATCTGTAATAATTAATAAGTTGTATTACCCAATATCAATATCTCTTAATTAATTATTTTTTCAGTTCTTACTAAATTACTAAAATGTTATTAATATTATTTTATCAATATTATTTTGTCATTATATCTTTTAAAATGTTATATTAATTTTTTATACAATTTATAATATTTTTCGTCTCTCATATTCATCTAATAATTATTATTAGTCAACATTAAAATATAATAAATGGAATAAATAATTATAATAAAAGATGAAATACAATATGTAGTCAATTAACATATGTTTTTTAATTAAAATGATATAAGTAAATACATTTTAAGCTGATGTTTTAAATAATTTTTAGATTAAAATGTTATGTTAATTCTAATATATTATTTTAATATACATAAATTGGTTGTACAATTGTGTTCGCCACCCATATTTGAATTTATACTATCTAATTAATTAACATTAATAATTAATAATATAATATAATTATTTTTTTATTGATATTAACACGATTTTGATTTAATTAAAATGTAATAGTATATTAATTTATTGTCCTAATTTAATTTAAAATATTAAAAAAAATGTTGTTTTCTGATTTAAAGTTTTTTTAACAACCGTATCTTGAAAATATATTATGCTTGATTAACCTTTTTTCCTGTTAAATGATCCGTGCTTATTTTTGCTAACAAAAGGTAGAAATTTATTCTAAAGAAGGAAAATACATAAAAAATGATTTTAATAACGATAAAAGAAATATAGTGATGTTTATAAGAGTAGAAAAAGAAACTCTTGCAAGATTTAATGTTCACAGTTTCAATGTTCATTCAATAAATAAATTATTTATAACATATATTCAACATTTAAAAACACAATCAATTAAATCTTGAAATCGTGATATTAATTACCTTAATTACTCTTTTAATATATAAATTGTTTAAATCAATCATTACAGCTTTAAACAAATAAATCATGCAAATATTTTTTAAAGCAAATGAGTTTCCATTAATATTAATTTTGAAAAAATATTAAATGAGAAAATATATTGTTATGTGTTAATCATAATATTTTTTAAGAATGTGATTTCTGAAAATAATATAATATGATCTCTTGAAACAAATATTCAAAATAAATTAATTTTTTCATTATTTATGTTTTGATTGAATTTAATTTTTTAATTTTAAATGAAAAATAAATTAATTAGGCGAGATTTAATTACATCATTATTCATCATTGTACAAATTGACACAATTAACAATCCTGATTTATATAATATATATTTATATATAAATATAGATTATAAAATATAAAAATATCGATATGATTTTTTGAAATTATAAAATATCTTTTACTATTTTCTTAACTTTCTTTTATGATAAACGTCAAATATGTTTTTCTATTTTAAATATATTGAACGAATATATTAAATTTTTATCTAATATATTCTTTATAAAAAAGATACTAAATATATACATAGAGTCGTAATAGAAAACCTGAAAATCCAGGGGCAATAATGGGAAAAGGTGGGTTTGTGCATTCTTCGAAACACCACCGCCTGCAATACAAAGAGACTCTCTTTCTCTTCATCACATCACACTTGTACTCTCTATTCTTTGCTTCACAAAGGGCTATTTTTTTTTTTTTTTTTGTGTGTGTATTCAAAACACAAAATTTATATTTCACGGCGATTTCCAACCCCAACCTTTCACACACTCCTATCTATGTGTATGCTTTCAGTCTCTCTTCTTTTATCTCTTTCTCTCAGGTACCTTCCTCTTTCTCTTTCTACCAATACGATCTGCGTTTTGTGAATTTTGACTTCTTTCAATTTCTGCGCGTGTAAGGAATGGTTGAATTCTGTGATGTTTTTGTCGTTTTATTCACTAACTGTTTTCGTTTTGCGGTTATTATTTTGATTTTGAATTGAATCTGCAGTTCAAAGTAGCGAAGCTTAGGTGAGATGACAAGCGTAAGATCGAGTTGGCCATCGAGGCTGCGCCAACTTCTCTCCAGCGAGGGTTCCATTGGCCCTTCCGTCAAACTCGACTCTGACCCTGTCAGTCTTCTCTCTTTCTATCACTTTTTCTTTTGTTTTATTTCAACTGTTCTAATAATTGGAAAATGTATTTTTTCTCTCTCTCTAAGGCTTTCGCTTTGTATTCAGTGCTTTCGTGATTGTGTCTTATTAGCTATTCTACCACTTGTTAACTGAAAATGTTTGTGGTTTATTTTATGGCTATTGGCTGCTTCTGTTTTTTTTTTTTTTTTTTTTGTTCTGCTTTCTAACGAATTCATTGACGTGGAGTTTGCAAGTGCTCTGTTGTGTGGAATAGGTTGGCGTCCTTGGTATGAATTTACCATTGCAAGACCCTTGATAGCATGTGCTTTTGAGTTAGTAATTGAAATGATACAGGAAACTGACTGAGCGAGTGTTTGGAGAAAAGTAGAATTGTAGATGAGTGCTGTTGGTTTAAAAGGTTTTTTTTATAGAAAACTTGAACTTGAGAGCTTTTGGGAAAGTGAAAAGGGGAATTTTAAGTGGAAGATACTGGTTTAAGCTTGAAAAACAATATTGTAATATCAATCAGTAGTGTTGTGATGTAGAAATTTATTGGCTGTTGAAGTGCATAGTTGTAGTTTTTATTTTTTGTTGTCGTGTTTGAATAGCTGAATGGGATAGTTGACTTCAGCTTAAGATAGACTTAATATGAACTTGTCTGAATCTATTAATCCCTAACGAGAATAATTTATTAAGCAATTTTGATATGCAAATTGCATGTGGGAAAGATTATTTTTGGGGAAATAATTGCCCCCCCTCCCCAAACAAGGATCTCTCTTCTGAATAAAGGAAAGGAACTATTTTCCTATAATATGTGCATGTTTGGCAAAAAAAATTCTGGGGGAATTTTGCTTCTTTTTTTTAAAGCTCTCTCAAGAAGATGGCAAAAGTGGGTGGGCAATAATTTCTTCAAAATAAGTTAAACCAAACCTGCATTCAGCCTGCTAATCCAAAATTCTGAATACATCCTCAGCAACTTGCAATTTTGCATCTCTACTTATCTTTTCCTTTTCGTGGATATATAATTTTTAAAATTGGTTTAGCTTTTGTTCACAACGATAATGTTATACAGGATGTCTACAAAGCATTTACTTTGGGAAAAGTAGAAAATAAATATAATATAGCTATTTTTTTAAATCCACCAGAGCAAAATGTTACTTATAGTATTATTACCAAACTTATAACAAATATGCTACCTTAGAATTTGATTTGGATATGCTGTCACTGTGTGTTACTGTTAAATGGTTAGATCAGCATGTAAATAAGTGATGCTTGCATAACTTTGAGATATGCTTAAATTTATATATTTAATAATCTGGAGCCTTCTATATGCATTTTTGTTGTGTGGCCTAAACTTTGTACATAAATTTTTTCAATGTTATTATTGATGAAGTTTAGCATCATTCTTATGTTTCCAAGCATTAGTCAGTTGTGGTATATGAATTAGAGTGCCGCATGTACAATAGAAGTGGTGGTCAGGTTAAAATATTTGCAACTAGTATGATAATTCCCACATTCCTTTCTAGTAATTATTAGGGGTTTTAACCTTTTTATGCATATATTTCTTAAACTTAATGGAGACATTTCACATTTCATAGAGTGAATCTTTGGTTTTGATGACATTTGCATATTCATGATTGTGACTTTATGCATTAACATGCCTACTTAGAATGTGAGGAAGTATGAAAGTTTCTGTCTTTTATCCAGCTTTGGCTTCCATCTTTTTGGTTTTTTGTGTATTCATTGTTTTGAGCGACAATGTCCTTTGGGTTCATATAAAATTTGTATGCTCAGTATGCACATGCTCATTTTGGTAAAGTTAATAGTCAAGTGATGTTTTTCTTATTCTAAAACTGAGTATTGCTAGTATTATTTATTCATTTTGCTAAATTTATCAATACTTTTTTTCCTTTTCCAAAATTGATTAGCATGAATGATTTGTAAAATTGAAATAAGTATGTTTTGAAATTTGATTCAACTGTGCTTTACAATTTCCATTCTTAGATCCACTAGTATTAGTGCATATGCTCATGTTTGTGGTTAAATCATGTTCACTTCAGTTTATTCACAAATCTCAAAATCCTGATGACTCATGGTTATGCTAACACTTCTCTGAAATTCTAATGGCTTAAATTTTTTCTGTTGTTTCCTCCCTTCTTACCCATGTAGCTTATCTGGAATTTGTGATTGATTTCAGCCTCCTAAGATCAAAGCCTTCATTGAAAAGGTCATTGAATGTCCATTACAAGATATAGCTATACCCCTTTTCGGCTTTCGGTGGGATTACAATAAGGTAGTAGCAAGATATGTTGCTGCATATGGTATTCTGTTTTTTCTCCACGTAGACTTATATATTGATTTTACATCAGGGGAATTTTCATCACTGGAGGCCATTGTTTCTTCATTTTGATACATATTTCAAGACATATTTATCATGTCGAAATGACCTGACATTGTCCGATAATCTAGAAGTTGGCATTCCATTACCAAAACATGCAATTCTACAAATACTACGGGTGATGCAAATAATCTTAGAGAACTGTCCCAACAAGAGTACATTTGATGGCTTAGAGGTAATTTGAAGAGAAATTGTGTCCTATCTTAATTACAATCTTTTTTTCATTTTCTTTTGCTTGACTCCATCCTTTGTTTTAGTCAAGTGATTTATGCTTGGGTTGTTTGATACTATTATTTTCTAATATATCTCCCTTCCTTTTCAGCACTTCAAGCTTTTACTAGCATCAACAGATCCTGAGATTATTATTGCAACATTAGAAACTCTTGCTGCGCTTGTAAAAATAAATCCTTCTAAGCTTCATGGAAGTGCAAAAATGGTTGGCTGTGGTTCAGTAAATAGCTATCTCCTGTCCCTGGCACAGGGGTGGGGAAGCAAGGAGGAGGGCATGGGTTTGTACTCTTGTATTATGGCAAATGAGAAAGCCCAGGATGAAGCACTGTGTTTGTTTCCTTCTGATGCTGAGAATGGTTGTGACCAATCCAATTACTGCATTGGTTCTACTCTTTATTTTGAATTGCATGGACCCATTGCTCAAAGCAAGGAACAAAGTGTAGATACAGTTTCCTCCAGTTTGAGAGTTATACACATACCGGATATGCATTTACGCAAAGAAGATGATTTGTCAATGTTGAAGCAATGCATTGAGCAGTATAATGTTCCTCCTGAGCTCCGATTTTCATTGCTCACAAGAATTAGATATGCTCGTGCTTTCCGGTCTGCGAGAATAAGCAGGCTTTATAGCAGGATTTGCCTTCTTGCTTTTATTGTGTTGGTGCAATCCAGTGATGCTCATGACGAGCTTGTGTCCTTTTTTGCTAATGAACCAGAGTACACAAATGAATTGATTAGAGTTGTGCGATCTGAAGAAACAATATCTGGATCTATAAGAACACTTGTAATGCTTGCATTAGGAGCCCAGTTAGCAGCATACACATCATCTCATGAACGGGCACGGATACTGAGTGGATCTAGTATGAACTTCACTGGAGGGAACCGCATGATACTACTGAATGTACTTCAGAGGGCTATTTTATCATTGAAGACTTCTAATGATCCAACTTCCTTTGATTTTGTTGAGGCACTTCTTCAATTCTATCTGCTGCATGTAGTGTCAACATCATCTTCTGGGAGTAATATTAGAGGTTCTGGCATGGTACCCACATTCTTGCCTCTGCTGGAGGATTCTGATCTTGCTCATATTCATCTTGTTTGTTTAGCGGTGAAAACCCTTCAGAAGCTTATGGATTATAGTAGTTCAGCTGTGTCTTTATTTAAAGAGCTGGGGGGCGTTGAGCTTTTGGCTCAAAGACTACAGATAGAGGTTCATAGGGTCATTGGTTTTGTTGGAGAGAATGATAATGTGATGCTCACTGGTGAAAGCTCAAGACATAGTACTCATCAGCTTTACTCTCAGAAGAGGCTGATAAAAGTGTCCCTTAAGGCCCTTGGTTCTGCAACATATGCCCCTGCAAACTCTACCAGATCTCAACACTCCCATGACAGTTCATTACCTGCAACTCTAGTCATGATTTTTCAGAATGTTAATAAGTTTGGAGGTGACATTTATTACTCAGCTGTTACTGTTATGAGTGAAATAATCCACAAAGATCCTACATGCTTCTCTTCTTTGCATGAAATGGGCCTTCCAAATGCTTTTTTATCTTCAGTTGCATCTGGAATTCTTCCTTCATCAAAGGCTCTGACATGCGTTCCAAATGGCATTGGGGCCATTTGTCTTAATGCCAAAGGCTTAGAGGTTGTTCGAGAAACTTCATCACTGCAGTTCCTTGTTAATATCTTTACAAGCAAAAAGTATGTCCTTGCCATGAATGAGGCTATTGTTCCGCTAGCAAATTCTGTGGAGGAACTTCTTCGACATGTGTCTTCATTGAGAAGTACTGGTGTTGACATCATCATTGAAATCATCCATAAGATTTCATCCTTTGGTGATGGTATTGATACAGGATCTTCTTCAGGAAAAGCTAATGAGGATAGTGCAATGGAAACAAATTCTGAAGACAAAGGAAGTGAAAGCCATCGTTGCCTTGTGGGCACAGCAGAGTCTGCTGCTGAAGGGATTAGTGATGAGCAATTCATTCAGCTATGCATTTTTCATTTGATGGTATTGGTTCACCGGACAATGGAAAATTCTGAAACATGTCGGCTATTTGTAGAAAAATCAGGAATTGAAGCTTTATTGAAGCTGTTATTACGACCTACCGTTGCACAATCCGCAGATGGCATGTCTATTGCTCTGCATAGCACCATGGTATTTAAGGGGTTTGCTCAACATCATTCCACTCCTTTGGCACGTGCCTTTTGTTCCTCTCTTAAAGAGCACTTGAATGAAGCATTAGCTAGGTTTGTTGCATCTTCGGGACCTTCGTTGCTGGATCCAAAGATGACAACAAATAACATCTTTTCTTCACTTTTCCTGGTTGAGTTTCTTCTCTTTCTTGCTGCGTCAAAAGACAACCGTTGGGTGACTGCTTTGCTTACAGAATTTGGAGATGGTAGTAAGGATGTTCTTGAAAACATTGGACGTGTCCACCGTGAAGTTTTGTGGCAAATTGCTCTTCTTGAAAATACGAAGCCTGATGTTGAGGATGGCGGTTCTTGTTCTACTTCTGATTCACAACAGGCAGAAGTGGATGCAAATGAAACTGCAGAGCAAAGGTACAATTCTATCAGACAGTTTCTCGATCCATTACTCAGGAGGAGGACTTCAGGATGGAGTGTAGAATCACAGTTTTTTGATCTTATTAACCTGTATCGAGATCTGGGTCGTGCCCCTGGTTCCCAGCACCGATCAAATTCTGTTGGTCCAACAAACAGGCGGTTAGGACCCACTAATCTGTTGCATCCTTCTGAGTCTGCAGATGTATCGGGGGCTGCTAATAAGAAGGAATGTGACAAGCAAAGAACATATTATACCTCTTGTTGTGACATGGTCAGATCACTTTCATTTCACATTACGCATTTGTTTCAAGAGTTAGGAAAAGTAATGCTGCAACCTTCTCGCCGTCGTGATGATGTTGTGAGTGTAAGTCCTGCTTCAAAATCAGTGGCTTCTACTTTTGCAAGCATTGCTCTAGATCACATGAGTTTTGGGAGCCATGTAGAAGAAGCATCCATATCAACAAAATGTTGTTATTTTGGTAAAGTCATTGATTTTGTGGATGTCATTCTAATGGAAAGGGCTGATTCTTGCAATCCCATTTTACTGAATTGCTTGTATGGGCATGGAGTTGTTCAATCTGTATTGACCACATTTAAAGCAACTAGTCAGTTGTTGTTTGCAGTTAATCGGACCCCTGCATCGCCAATGGAAACTGATGATGGGAATGTGAAGCAGGTTGACAAGGAAGATACTGATCATTTGTGGATATATGGTTCTTTAGCTAGTTATGGTAAATTTATGGACCATCTAGTAACCTCCTCTTTCATATTATCTTCTTTCACAAAGCCTTTACTTGCACAGCCCCTTAGTGGTGATACCCCAAATCCCCGGGATGCTGAATTATTTGTGAAAATCCTCCAATCTATGGTGTTGAAGGCTGTGCTCCCAGTTTGGACTCATCCCCAGTTTGTTGATTGTAGTCATGAATTTATTTCTAATGTTATCTCTATCATCAGACATGTTTATTCAGGGGTTGAAGTAAAAAATGTAAATGGCAGCAACAGTGCTCGTATTACTGGGCCTGCTCTCAATGAAACAACAATTTCAACCATTGTAGAGATGGGATTTTCCAGGTCTAGAGCAGAAGAAGCTTTGAGGCATGTTGGATCAAATAGTGTAGTGTTGGCGATGGAGTGGCTGTTTTCCCATCCAGAGGACACACAAGAAGATGACGAACTTGCTCGTGCACTTGCCATGTCCCTTGGGAACTCTGAATCAGAAACCAAGGATGCTGCTGCTGCAAATGACAGTGTTCAACAGCTTGAGGAAGAAATGGTCCATCTTCCTCCTGTTGATGAATTATTATCAACTTGCACTAAACTTCTTCAAAAGGAACCTCTTGCTTTTCCTGTCCGTGACCTGCTCATGATGATATGCTCTCAGAATGATGGTCAATATAGATCTAATGTTGTCACTTTTATTGTTGACCAGATCAAGGAATGTGGATTGATTTCTGGTAATGGAAATAATACCATGCTTGCTGCTCTATTTCATGTTCTTGCATTGATTCTTAATGAGGATGTTGCTGCACGAGAAGCTGCTTCGATGAGTGGTTTGATAAAAATTGCCTCAGATCTACTCTACCAGTGGGATTCTAGTCTTGGTAACAGGGAGAAAGAGCAGGTTCCAAAATGGGTCACAGCTGCATTTCTTGCATTAGACAGGCTGTTGCAAGTGGATCAAAATTTGAATGCTGAAATGGCAGAGCTGTTGAAGAAGGAAGCTTTGAATGTTCAGCAGACATCAGTCCTCATTGATGAGGACAAGCAACACAAATTGCAGTCTGCATTGGGACTTTCCACCAAGTATGCAGATATACATGAACAGAAGAGACTTGTTGAGATTGCTTGTAGTTGCATGAAGAACAAACTTCCCTCAGACACAATGCATGCTATTTTGCTACTATGTTCCAATCTTACAAAGAATCATTCTGTTGCTCTTACCTTTTTTGATGCTGGTGGTTTAAGTTTACTTCTTTCTCTGCCAACCAGTAGCCTCTTTCCTGGGTTTGACAACGTTGCTGCTGGTATTGTCCGTCATGTTATTGAAGATCCACAAACTCTCCAGCAAGCCATGGAATCTGAGATAAAACACAGTCTTGTAGCTGCGTCTAACCGCCATCCAAATGGGAGGGTCAATCCACGAAATTTCCTGTTAAGTTTAGCTTCTGTAATTTCCCGGGATCCTATAATATTTATGCAAGCTGCTCAATCTGTTTGCCAAGTTGAAATGGTGGGTGAAAGACCTTACATTGTCTTGCTGAAAGATCGGGATAAAGAGAAATCCAAGGAGAAAGAAAAGGAGAAGGATAGATCATTGGAGAAAGAAAAAGCACATAATAATGATGGAAAAGTTGGTTTGGGGAGTACAGCCACAGCAGCTTCAGGAATTGTTCATGGAAAACTTCATGATTCAAACTCAAAGAATGCCAAAAGTTACAAAAAGCCTGCTCAAAGTTTTGTTAATGTGATAGAACTTCTTCTTGAATCTATATGCACATTTGTTGCCCCCCCTTTGAAGGACGATAATGCATCAAATGTTGTCCCTGGCTTCCCAACATCAAGTGACATGGACATGGGTGTTTCTACAGTTAGGGGGAAAGGAAAAGCAGTTGCCACTGTGTCTGAGGGAAATGAAACCAGCAGCGAGGAAGCATCTGCATCACTAGCAAAGATTGTATTTATTTTGAAGCTTCTGATGGAGATATTGTTGATGTATTCATCGTCTGTTCATGTTCTGCTTCGACGGGACGCTGAAATGAGCAGCTCTAGGGGCATTTATCAAAAGAGTCATGGTAGTTTTGGTGCCGGAGGAATATTCTACCATATTCTTCGTAATTTTCTTCCTCATTCTCGAAATTCCAAAAAAGACAAGAAAGTTGATGGTGATTGGAGGCAGAAACTAGCAACCAGGGCTAATCAGTTTATGGTAGCTGCTTGTGTTCGTTCGTCAGAGGCAAGGAGGCGGGTTTTTATTGAGATTAGTCATATCATTAATGAATTTGTTGATTCATGTAATGGTGTTAAGCCAAAGCCACCAGGCAATGAAATTCAGGTTTTTGTTGATCTACTTAATGATGTTTTGACTGCTCGGACACCTGCTGGCTCAAGCATCTCAGCAGAGGCCTCTGTCACTTTTATGGATGCTGGTCTAGTTAAATCTTTTACTCGTACTCTCCAAGGTTTGGACTTGGACCATGCTGACTCGTCTAAAGTTGCTACTGGTATTATCAAAGCTCTTGAACTAGTAACCAAGGAGCATGTTCTTTCAGTTGAATCGAGTGCAGGAAAGGGTGATAATCAAACTAAGCCTTCTGATCCTAGTCAATCCAGAAGAACAGATAATATTGGTCATATGTCTCAGTCCATGGAAACAACATCTCAGGTCAATCACGATTCCCTTCAAGTTGACCATGTTGGGTCTTACAATGTGATTCATTCTTATGGTGGGTCTGAAGCTGTTATTGATGATATGGAACATGATCATGATCTTGATGGGGGCTTTGCTCCTGCTAATGAAGATGAGTTCATGCATGAAACTGGTGAGGATGCCAGAGGCCATGGGAATGGAATTGAAAATGTTGGGCTACAATTTGAAATCGAATCCCATGGACAAGAAAATCTTGACAATGATGATGATGAGGGTGATATGTCTGGAGATGAGGGTGAAGATGTAGATGAAGATGACGAAGATGACGAGGAACATAATGATTTGGAAGAAGATGAAGTCCATCACTTACCACATCCTGACACTGATCATGATGATCATGAGATGGATGATGATGATTTTGATGAAGTGATGGAGGAGGATGAGGATGAAGATGAGGAGGATGAAGATGGTGTTATACTGAGACTTGAGGAGGGCATCAATGGAATTAATGTTTTTGACCATATTGAGGTTTTCGGAAGAGACAATAATTTTCCAAATGAATCCCTTCATGTCATGCCAGTTGAAGTTTTTGGATCTAGACGTCCAGGGCGGACCACCTCTATTTACAGCTTGCTGGGCAGAAGTGGTGATAATGCTGCCCCTTCTCACCATCCACTTTTAGTTGGTCCTTCTTCCTCATTCCACCTATCTGCTGGTCAATCAGGTCAGTTCCTTTATCAATTTCTTAATGTTTTATTACAGTAATTTTTTTCCCTCTCTTTATTCTCCATTTTAATGATATATTTTTTCCTTATAATTTCCAGATAGTATAACAGAGAGCTCAACAGGCTTGGATAATATCTTTCGATCATTGAGGAGTGGACGTCATGGACACCGCTTGAATTTGTGGAGTGATAATAACCAGCAAAGTAGTGGGTCAAATACTGGCGCTGTACCACAAGGCCTTGAGGATTTGCTTGTCTCTCAATTGAGGCGACCTACTGCTGTGAAGTCATCTGATAATAATATAGCAGATGCAGGTCCTCATAATAAAGTTGAGGTCAGCCAAATGCATAGTTCTGGAGGTTCAAGGCTTGAAATTCCAGTTGAAACTAATGCAATTCAGGAAGGTGGTAATGTGCTTCCTACATCAGTTGATAACACTGACAACAATGCTGATATCAGACCCGTAGGAAATGGAACTCTGCAAGCGGATGTATCAAACACTCACTCTCAGGCAGTTGAGATGCAGTTTGAGAATAATGATGCAGCTGTGCGGGATGTTGAAGCTGTGAGCCAGGAGAGTGGTGGTAGTGGGGCAACTTTTGGTGAAAGCCTTCGGAGCCTAGATGTTGAGATTGGAAGTGCTGATGGCCATGATGATGGTGGAGAAAGGCAGGTTTCTGCGGATAGGATAGCAGGTGATTCACAGCCTGCACGCACAAGAAGAGCAACTATGCCTGTTGGTCATTCTTCTCCTGTAGGTGGGAGAGATGCTTCCCTCCATAGTGTTACTGAAGTTTCTGAAAATTCTAGCCGAGATGCAGATCAAGACGGTCCAGCAGCTGAGGAGCAGGTGAACAGTGATACTGGATCAGGAGCAATTGATCCTGCCTTTCTGGAAGCTCTTCCTGAGGAGCTGCGTGCTGAAGTCCTCTCAGCCCAGCAGGGTCAAGTGGCTGAACCATCACACTCTGAGTCTCAAAACAATGGGGATATTGATCCAGAATTCCTTGCAGCTCTTCCCCCAGATATTCGAGCCGAAGTTCTAGCTCAGCAGCAAGCACAAAGACTACATCAAGCTCAGGAGTTGGAAGGGCAACCTGTTGAAATGGACACCGTCTCAATAATTGCAACATTTCCTTCAGAATTACGAGAAGAGGTAAGTTTGTCAGTTGAATCCCATTATACAAATTGAGTTTGTTTCTGAAGACTCTTTTTTTTGTGGTTTTGTTCAGGTTCTATTAACATCCTCTGATGCTATCCTTGCCAACCTTACACCTGCCCTTGTTGCTGAGGCAAATATGTTGCGGGAGAGGTTTGCACATCGATACAGTCGTACCCTCTTTGGTATGTATCCCAGAAGTCGTAGAGGAGAGACTTCTAGGCGTGATGGTATTGGTTCTGGCCTGGATGGTGCAGGAGGAAGCATCACTTCATGCAGGTCTGCTGGTGCTAAGGTTATTGACGCTGATGGAGCACCTCTAGTTGACACTGAAGCTTTGCATGCCATGATTCGGTTATTTCGTGTAGTTCAGGTATTACTTGGTTATAGGCACTGATATCCTTCAAAACAAGCACAACCTCATTGTTAATGCATTTTTTAAATTTTTTTTCAGCCACTATATAAAGGTCAATTGCAGAGGCTTCTTTTGAATCTTTGTGCCCATAGTGAAACCAGAATTTCCCTGGTGAAAATTCTGATGGACTTACTAATGCTTGATGTAAGAAAGCCTGCCTGTTATTTTAGTGCAGTTGAACCTCCATACAGACTATATGGTTGTCAGAGCAATGTAATGTACTCACGCCCTCAATCGTTTGATGGTAAGAAAACTTGATCAATCTTTATTTCGTTTCTTGTCCTCATTGACAGTTATGACTTTAGTCAGTGCACAGAGTTTTGGATTTATTTCCTGGTTTTAATTTCTTAAATGGACTTCTGTTTTCTTATTAGCTTGTTTTCACTAGCGACCATTCATAATATTTGGAAGATATTCTCTTCCCCTTCCCTTTAGTGGTGAATAATTATTGATACCTTCTATATACGTTTGATTACGCAGGAGTTCCTCCATTGCTCTCTCGGCGAGTACTTGAAACTCTCACCTATCTTGCTCGCCATCATCCATTTGTGGCAAAAATTTTGCTTCAGTTTAGGCTGCATCCTCCTGCATTAAGAGAACCAGATAATGCTGGTGTTGCACATGGCAAAGCTGTGATGGTGGTTGAAGATGAAATAAACGCTGGTTACATTTCCATTGCAATGCTTTTGGGTCTCTTGAAACAACCCCTTTATTTGAGGAGCATAGCTCATCTTGAGCAGGTGATGATTTGGATTTTATTGATATCTTTAGCACATCCAATTTTGTGTACTTGCAGAGAGTGCTGACATTATTTGCTCTTTTCAGTTGCTAAATTTACTGGATGTTATCATTGATAGTGGTGGAAGCAAGTCTAGTTCATCTGATAAATCTCAGATATCTACTGAGGCAGTAGTGGGTCCACAAATTTCTGCAATGGAGGTAGATGTGAATATTGATTCAGTTACATCTTCTGCTCTTGACGCATCTCCTCAAGTCCATGAATCCTTCAAACCCACACCTCCCAGTAATAAGGAATGCCCGGCTCAGCAAGTATTGTGTGATCTGCCGCAGGCAGAACTTCAGCTCCTCTGCTCACTGCTTGCTCAAGAAGGGTATGGTTATGGTTATTCCTGTAGATTAAAGTTAATTCTTTTATCCGGGTTTTGTCAGTATGCCTTGATTTGTTGTATTTAAATTTTGATAACTGAACTCCTTACTTTGGGAAAGTGGCAAGAGTCATAAGTTTCCTGGCATGAGGTTCCATTTTTTAATTAACTGATTTCATTACTTGCGTCTTGACATTTGTTCCATTTATTTTTGTTATATTATTACACCATAATTCAAAACCATATGGGTCTGGCTATTACTGTTCCAAAAACAATGTTGTAGACTTTAGCAATATGGACTTCATCTGATGTTTCTTGTATTCATTCCAGTTTGTCCGATAATGCATATGGTCTTGTTGCGGAGGTGATGAAAAAACTGGTGGCCATTGCTCCGATTCACTGTCAGCTTTTTGTCACTCATCTGGCAGAAGCAGTTCGAAACTTGACTTCATCTGCAATGGATGAGTTACGCACTTTCGGTGAAGCAATGAAAGCTCTTATCAGTGCAACATCTTCTGATGGCGCTGCAATTTTAAGAGTTTTGCAGGCTTTGAGTTCATTGGTAACCTCATTGGCTGAGAAAGAGAATGATGGATTAACTCCTGCACTTTCTGAAGTTTGGGGAATTAATTCAGCATTAGAGCCCTTGTGGCATGAGCTGAGCTGTTGTATAAGCAAGATAGAAGCCTACTCTGAGTCAGTATCTGAGTCTATTACCCCTTCTAGAACATCTCTGTCAAAACCATCTGGTGTCATGCCTCCACTTCCAGCTGGTTCTCAAAATATCTTACCTTACATAGAATCTTTTTTCGTGGTCTGTGAGAAGCTTCTTCATCCTGCACCGTCAGATGCTAGTAATGACACTAGTGTTCCTGTTATTTCTGATGTGGAAGATGCTAGCACATCTGGTACTCGGCTAAAAACATCTGGACCTGCTACGAAAGTAGATGAGAAAAATGCTGCTTTTGCCAAGTTTTCAGAGAAGCATAGGAAACTATTGAATGCTTTTATCAGGCAAAATCCTGGCTTGCTTGAGAAATCTCTTTCCCTCATGCTGAAGACTCCAAGATTTATTGATTTTGATAACAAGCGTTCCCACTTCCGATCAAAAATTAAACATCAGCATGACCATCACCACAGCCCATTAAGAATATCAGTAAGAAGAGCGTATGTTCTAGAAGATTCATATAACCAGCTTCGCATGAGATCAACTCAAGATTTGAAGGGAAGGTTGACTGTTCATTTCCAAGGGGAAGAAGGTATCGATGCAGGTGGGCTAACAAGGGAATGGTATCAATTGTTGTCTAGAGTTATTTTTGACAAAGGAGCACTGCTCTTCACTACAGTAGGCAATGAATCAACATTTCAGCCAAACCCTAACTCTGTTTACCAAACAGAACATCTATCTTATTTCAAATTTGTTGGTAGAGTGGTGAGTCCTTTTACAAGTGTTCTTAATGTACGATGTTGGTCATATATGCTTTGTTCTTATCCCTTTCTACATTATCCAGGTTGGAAAAGCTTTATTTGATGGTCAGCTCTTGGATGTCCATTTTACTCGGTCATTCTACAAGCACATCCTAGGGGCCAAAGTTACATATCATGATATTGAAGCCATTGATCCTGACTATTTCAAAAATTTGAAATGGATGCTTGAGGCAAGTGTATTTTTGTAGTTTTTCCATTAGCTTTGTCAGTATTCACTATAGTTATCTTCATGTTCATTGTGAAAATTTTCTCGTGCTTGTGGTATGACTGCAGAATGATATCAGTGATGTTCTGGATCTTACTTTTAGCATTGATGCCGATGAGGAAAAGTTGATTTTGTATGAGCGGACAGAGGTACTAACTTTATTTCTAAACTATTTTGAGATTATATAATTTATTGAATTAGACATTGTTTAGTGTCTAATTTTGATGAACATGTCTAGGTGACTGATTATGAGCTGATTCCTGGTGGACGGAATACGAAAGTTACAGAGGAGAATAAGCACCAATATGTTGATTTAGTTGCTGAGCATCGGTTAACCACTGCTATTCGACCTCAAATAAATGCTTTCTTGGAAGGGTTCAATGAATTAATTCCCAGGGAGTTAATATCTATATTCAATGACAAAGAGCTGGAATTATTGATTAGTGGACTTCCTGATATTGATTGTGAGTCTTTTTCAATATTTACATTACCTTTATTGATGGCATACATTTGCTTTCGATGCCTGGCTATCTTTTATAAGTCTTCAAACTCTGGAAAAGAAAATTTAACAATCAGTTCTACATTTCATTTCAGTGGATGACTTGAGAACAAATACAGAATATTCTGGATATAGTGGTGCGTCACCAGTTATCCAATGGTTTTGGGAGGTTGTTCAAGGTTTCAGCAAAGAAGACAAAGCTAGACTGCTGCAGTTTGTGACGGGCACATCCAAGGTATATTGTTTTCAGAGCTTTAAACCTTTTGATCTTTATTTCTTTTATTAGCAATAACACAATTTTCAGTGATTTTCCATGTTGAATCACCTTCTCTTAGCTGCTTTTGCCTTCACACATTGGAATTAGTTCTCTCTTTTCCGCAATGCTTTGGTGTTTGGATTAATAAGATGAATTCAATTAAATTGCTCCCAGTTTCTCTGTGTTCAATTTATTCCAAAACATCTAGAGTCATGTCTCCTAAGTCACAAGATCTTGAGCAATTTGAAGACTTGAGTTTCAATGGAAATGCTTTAGTGAAAAAGCACTCCTGAGATTTCATATTTACATACACATTTCAGAATTAGTTACATTTTAGTTTTGCTAGAGTAAATACTAATGCAATTCCCCAAGTACATGAGTCTGAAAGTTCATGATTTCTAAGCTTTTAATGTAGCAATTCCCAATAGACATGTTTCCAGTAGAAAACATAAGCGGAGTATAAGTAGAACTACTGATTTAGTGATCTGAGTTCTGAAGTGCGACTGCTATTTACTGAATAGGCTTATGATGGAGGAGATAAGAGACACTGACCTTTTTTTCCTCTCAATATACACCTTTGATATAAGCTATACTTGTTTCCCTCAAACGACGACATTCAGTGTCGCCCTTGTAATAATCAAAATGACAATGGTTCCTTGTTTTGTTTATTAAAATTTGTATTATATAATTAGGGGGGAGGGGGTCTGATTTTCGCTACCAACATTTCAGGTGCCTTTGGAGGGTTTTAGTGCTCTTCAAGGAATTTCAGGTGCCCAGAGGTTTCAGATACATAAGGCATATGGGAGTTCTGATCACTTGCCTTCTGCTCATACTTGGTACCTTTTTTCTACTTTTCAGTTTATTATATCATCAATCAACATGTTTTTTTTTTTGCGTGTTTAAGTATATTTCATCACTTGATGGATCATCATTATCACGTGTCTTCAACTAAGTAACACAGAGTCTTTTTTATGCAGTTTCAATCAATTAGATTTGCCAGAGTATCCATCTAAACAACATTTGGAAGAGAGGTTACTGCTTGCCATTCATGAAGCAAATGAGGGATTCGGATTTGGTTGACAAGTTTTTTTTTTCTTTTTTTTTGGGGGGGGGGGGGGGGTGGGGGGGGCGAGGAAACAAACTGTATTACATTTTTAGGTTAGAAGCTATTTGAAAGCTTTTACTGGGGGTTTGACAAGATTTAACAGTATATCATGTTAATATGTTGTACAGTTATATTTGCAATGGGAAATGCCTTCGGCGGTTTTTCAATAACCTGTTTTTGTCCCATTTGACACCGTATAATATAGACTAATGAATGGTACAGAGAACTTATCTTTCACTCGACCAATAATATATGATGAGGTTCCGGAAACACAAGTAGATCTCATTACTTAGGAGAATGATAAGGACCGTCTCTTATTATAAATGTACTTGTTAGGGGCAAGAACCGCAAGATTCATTCCAAAGTTTGCAACACTAAAAATATAACATAATATTTTTTTTATAATCATCTTACATTATGCTGGCTTAGGTCATAATCATTTTACTAAATTTGTTTCTGGATGTTAGTTAAGATATTAAAAGAATTTTTATTTATTAAAAATCATGAGTGAATCATAAAATCACAGAAGAATACATTTTTTTATCCCAATATTTTTTTTCTCATTTTATTTCCTTAATCATTTAAAAAAATCATATTTAAAAACTTGAAAATTAAAGTGAACGAAAACAATAAATTTAACTACAAGTATATTGATGACTAATAAACGCGAGTACCAGTATATAAGTTGCCAAGGTTACAGTAATAGTTAAAGATATGAATATTTTCTTAAAATGCATATACTGTTATCAACAATTATTAATATTTTTTAATAATTGGTCCTAGCTCTTTTTTTTAACAGATGTATTTTTTTATATAGATTTAAGCCTTATTAATTAATCCAAGGATTAAAAAAATCCAATCATTATTATAATTTTTTTAACTTAAGGACTTGATTAAAAATTCCTAAATAATTTAAAACCTAGTAATTAATTTAACCTCTTACTAGTGTTTTCATTTGTTAGACTTAGAAGTGACCAAGTTGGTTGAAAGTGAGAGCAATGTCGTTCGCAGTGGCATTGTGTTCAACATCGTCGTTCTTCCCTTCAGGTTTCGCAATTCGCAATCCAAAGCAGCTTCAACCTTTCGTTTCAATGTCACTGTCTTCGAAGCTACCGTTGCATTTCTCCGGTAATGCCAGATTCAACCGCAACCACCCAACCATGTTTAAAATTCGAGCCTCAAATTCAAACTCTTCATCTTCATCCAAACTCGTCTTATTTAGCTCCACTATCGTCGTCACAACAGCGGTAGCGAATCGCGTGCTCTACAAATTGGCCCTTGTTCCCATGAAAGAGTACCCCTTTTTTCTCGCTCAGTTCATAACTTTTGGGTAATTGCATTTATTTGCTGGTGTCACTCTTGGACAATTTTTTGATTTATTTATTTATTTTTGAGGATTTTTTTTAGAGCGATGAATTATAATAATTGTTGTTTTGTGTAACGACGTAGGTATGTTGTTATATATTTCTCGATCTTGTATTTCCGGTACCGGGCGAGAATTGTGACCGATGAGATGCTGGCGATTCCGAAATTGCGCTTTGTGGCCATTGGCTTTCTAGAAGCTTTGGGATTGGTTTCCGGAATGTCCGCTGCAGGTACTCACTGATATTTTTGTTGTGTTTGGTAAAATTAGCTTATAAGCTAGCTGAAAAGCTGGAAACTTATTTGCTAGAAGCTAGTTAAAGGAGCTTATAAGCTTCCCGAATGCCTTACCAAACACACCGCACTGTTTTAATTTTTAATAGAGTTTAATTTTTATGCACCGAGTGTAAATATTTCGAGCATAAATCATCTTAGATGTGACTTTTAAAATCATGATTATAAAACCCGACAAGTTTACTACTATGCATGATTATTTTGTGTATAGATGACGTTGTAAATTTTTTTTAGACTATAGTGTATGAAAATTAAATTCTTTTTAAAATGCAATACTTGTTTCTTTTTAAGTGATTAAAAGCATTTAATAGTGTGTATTAAATGTTAAGTGTCCTTAGAGCACTCCTTGATAAGACCCAATTTTTTATTAAGTTGAGGGTGTACATGTAGACATCTCATATACCATGGTTGCATACCCCATTGGTGCTGTCTTAAATGTGTATCTAAAATAAATAATATGTTAGGTTTTATAGTGTTAAATAATCAGCTATTAGAAAAGTGTGAAATGAAGGGAAAAAATATGAAGTTTGAAATGTTTCTAGAGGAAAGACCAAAAGCTGAGGTTGCAATTTGTGTGGTGTGTACCTTGAAAGTGAGTTTCCACCTTCTGCCAAGCTACAAGGAGTGAAAATCGAAATCTTTCCATTCCACTCCATTTTTACTCTGCTCTCAATTTTCCATCAAGCATACCTTAAATGTTTGCTTTTGGTGTTTCTGAACTGAATATTGATTACCTTCTGCAGCTGTACTTCCTGGACCAGTCATACCCATATTGAATCAGGTATTTTAAATATTTTTAGATGCCCTTGTCATCAAAGGATGAGAGGGTGGCGAACAAAAATACATGTTTGTCTTTATTTAAAGCAATATACATCTGTTGGATTTAATTTATTTTCAGATTTGCATTTGTCATACATTTGGCAAGGTCTTATTGGAGGAAATCTGCTTTCATTTTACATGATATGGATGGCATGCTATACAGCAGTGCCTGAGATTTGAGAATTTGATTGAAATGCTGTGGCATTGATTGGGTTTAGTCAGTGGTCTTTGAGCAGTATGATAGTTTTTGTAATATATTCAGAATTAGGGACCTTGTAGCGTTGATCTATAATATAAAGCTGCTAATTTATTGGCAATAAATCAGAGAGTTTTGACTTTTATCAACCCGTAGCATCATGGAAACTAAGACTATTTTTGCTTCTCACTACTCACCAAAAGCATGCTAAAACTCTTCGTTCTTATTTTTTCTTTCAAAAATATTTTAATAGAACTAGCATCATCCAATTTACTTTTTCAAGGACAATGTAGCCCATGCTTGTTTACGGATTGAGTCTGCTCTGTCTCTACTATGATAGCATCATACCTAAGCCATTTCTTTGTCATATTTATAGTAGCATGTAGCAGTTACTCCTAAACTATAGGAGGTTTGTTATTTTAAAACATATTCACTATGTTTGGTGGTATGGTTGTATTTGTGGTTTGTGCTGTTTGCCTGTCCTTTTATTCTAACCAATAAGGAAGAAAATGACAGTATTGCTGTAAAATCTGTAGCACCTTCTCTCATTCATCACTGATGGGGATATTCATGACTTACGCATTTGCAGAAACTTTATTATTACTGATGTTATTAGCATTGGGAGAATTTAGTGATATGATCCTCATGATAGTATTGTTAGATACTACAAACAGTTGTATTTTTTTTTTTAATATTTTACATTTCATTCAACCTGTGTTGTCACTATTAGTACTAGTCAAACATCTCTAATGGGGCCAATAAGTGCAATTTGTTGGGAAAATTGCGTTACTTTTGAAATTTAAGGTACTTAATGGCAAAAATTCTTGTGCAGATCCAGATCACTTGAAACCTGACATTTTTTAATGGGATGACACTGACTGCAGCTTATTATATGCGTAACCATAGTAGTGTTTTTGCTGGCTAGTGTGCTAGTTATTTTAGTGCATCATTATATGTAGTATTAATTTCTCAACTGTTTATGAATTCTTTATTTTGCAGACTTTTTTGGTTTGGCAGCTAATGTTTTCTACTCTTCTCTTGAGAAGAAGGTACTCAATCAATCAATTGGTTGGGTGCTTACTTGTAGCTGTTGGTGTTGTGGTGGCTATGACAAGGTAATTTGACTTTATAATATGGAGAAATTCAATAATCCCTATCACTCTCCATATCCATTTTCTCATGTTGAGTAATTAGTTCAGATGCCTATGTGAATCAAGTATTCCCAAAAATGTGTAGTGAATGAGCTTTGACAAAAGATATTGATGTGAAAATATCAGACTTAATTTCTAATCTCTATTCCCAATTCAAAAAATGAGTGACCAGTCATTATATTCCCAAGTATGTGCATCAGTTTGGTCATCTGAAGCACTTTAGCTCTGCAATCATAAAATAACATCAGCAGTGTCCCTCGGTAAATGGCAAGGAGAACAACAATGTTAATGGACCTTACAATTCATTGCTTCTAACCTTTTCAGTAGTATTTGTTGCACATATAGTTTTAAGTGTGGTGTCATTAAAATGTTAATCAAGCCAGGTCACTAGCTGCTTATAACAGGCTATAGAAGCTCAATAGCTGTAAATGTTTGTCATACCTTTTTGTTGGGGTACAAATATCATGCAGTCAGTGCCTAGACTCTAGATTCATAGTCAATTCCTCTTTCACTTCAAATGAAGTGGGCCCCATCTGATCATTTGTTTCCTATCATTTCAGTGGCTCAAATACAGGTCAGATGCTCTCTGAAGTTCAGTTCTTTTGGCCAGCATTGATGATAATCTCATGTTCCTTTCAAGCTTGGGCTTCTGTAATCAAAGTTAGTCAATAACCAGATGTTAATTTTTAGATCTTGTCTTGGAACATTAAAATCTTTGTGTTCTCTTGTGGCAGGAGTCTGTTTTCATTGATTCTGCTACTCGATTAAAGGTATTCTTTCTTTTGCTTCTTTTTTTAGGAAAGTGTGTTTGTGTGTGTGGGGGGGGTGGGGGGGGGGAGAATATAAGGTCACTGGACAGGACTATAGATTCCATGGGCATGGTTTGAAGTCTTTTACATGTTCATATGCAGCACAAGTCACTGGACATATTTGTGGTTAATTCTTTCGGATCTGGGTTTCAGGTACGTCTTGCAACATTAATTGCAATGAACTGAGTGTACCTTTCAAAATCTGCAAATGGCATTTATAACCAGTATTTTTGTAGTTTTTTTTCTTTATTGCTGTTTTCTTATTAGTCGCTTCATATTGTAATTGAAGAATGATCATGAAAGAACTTACGTCAGTTCCAATTGTATGTTTGCTTTCTATCTTTTATATGATTTCAAAATGTATTACTTTTGTATGTCCCCCAACAAATAGCAAACGGTAACTGTTAGAATAATTGGATTATTGCAGTCTTATGAATCTTATTATTTTGGAGTTATTAGTAGGGATGTTGGGGCCATACTTGTACTGGTTGTACTATATGTGAACTTGCCCTTAAATATTAGTATAAATAAAAGTATCTGGTAAATATTTTATATTTCAACATCACACAAATTTTCAGAGTCCTATTAATTAAATATTCTTTTTCTTTCTTCATCAAAACCCTATAATGGTGAAAGAACATGAAGGAAAGGTTGTCTAAAATTTGTCTCCATAGAGAAGTAATATATTGCAAGTTCTAGATATTTGAATTCACTATCTGACTTGTAGATCTTGCCACCGGAACATTGAATATTAGTTGATACTATTTACTTCTATCTATGATGAAATCGACATGGACGAATAAGTGCACCTCTTTATTTATTTTAAAGTTCTGGGGCTCTGCTTGGCCTGCCTGCCTTCCTGCTTTTTTCATCTATTTTCTTTACATTAGGCATATGGATTTTTACTATAAGGGTGTTTATAGATTTTATTAGATGTATTAGATCAGAAGAAAAGCCATTTGATTCACTCCAAAGTTTTCTTGTTTTACCATCAAGTCAGTTTAGTTTAAAACACAAATCTGAACTAACCCAACTTAATTTTTTTTGATCGGCAAAGTATAGATATATTATATGAAATATTGAGTTCAGTACAAGTTGTACTGATATATATACAACCTAGCAGCAAAAGGTGCAGACCTATGGTGTCCTAATACATGAAAACCAGCATGAATTAGGAAACCAAAGGTCTGGCTGTAAGCTAGGCACCCAACCACAAAAAATTCTATGCGCTAATCCCCCCTTGAATGCAAAATCCATCCCTAATATTGCTAGACCAAGAATGAAACGGGATGTCAAATCCTTTCTCCAAATTTTTAAGCCAGGTCCAGCAGAAAAATAAAGCATCCACCATCAGATGATTAAAACTTTCATTTAGGAAGACAATCCTATTCCTATGATGCCGAATACACCATGTCAGAGCGATCCACCAAGTCTTCCACCTCTGTACCCTAAGTCCATTGAGATTGCAGTAGGAGTGTTGAAGGATATGATCTTTCGGAATTTCCGAGAATACACCCACTATGTTTACCCCAGACAGCGATTCCCACCATAACGGCATGATTTTAGCACAGCTGGAAAATAGGTGAGACACGTCCTCATCATGAATTCTCCAAAGTGGGCAGTAAATAAATCACAGAATACACAATAAATTTGATAAAAACTAATTCAAAGTATTAATAGTCTCATCTTATAAAGCAGAACATGTATTGATTGTCACATTCATCATAATATATAAATTGTAAGTTCAGATTACAAATTGTTAGTCAAAACAATATTAAAAGTTCTAAATATGGTAATTTAGTAATGTAATAAATAAACCTATATACACACACAAATTCAGTTTTTTTGGTTTGGATAAGATGGGTTTTAAAATTGGAACAAAATATTGATCCAATCCAAGGGAAAAGTTGGTTTTCCTTTTTTCTGTTCAATGTTTACTGTTTGTATTCAATTGGATTGGTTTATGAACATCTCTAGCTTAGATCAAAACAGAGACTAGATCCTGACAGCTTTTGTTAGTTGGCAGTGCATTTTTCTAAGCAATTGCGCAAGTGTTTGGGAAAATTTATGAAAACAACTACTCATAAGCTATTTTCAACTTATGACAATAAGTTTTCTAGAGTAGCTCATGAAAACAGGTTACAGATCATGGAAACAGTTTAATCCTATTTTTTCTTCGATTATAAAAACAACTTATATTTTGTAATCAGGGGAGGGAAGGTCTAAGATGTATTCTTTTTTTGTATGCTAACCTAGTCTTGAGTCAGAACTCAGGTGGCTTTTTTCATGCTTTCATGTTTTAAGCTTCCTACGTTCTGTTTTTGCTGTACTAGGGTATATGTTTGCAGTACTTCTTGTAATGCAGACATTTCTTCATATATATATATATAAGTATTTTTGCTGGCCAAAAAAAAATAAAAACAACTTATACATGAATGTTTACATAATAATAAATACTTATTCGTTAAGTTCTTAATTGAGTTGTTTACTCAAACATACCTTTAATTGAGGTATGCCAAGCACCTAGGTTGGGGGTGGGGGAGGGAAGGGGGCGTAGGTGCTACGAGTTTGTTGGCAAGGCAATTTTTCTAAAGGTAGCACAACATTGGCCTAAGTCCTGGGTACTTTTTCTTGTTGGCATTTCAAGTTTGATGATTTTTGTTTTAAAAAATTATTACTAAAGGAGTTATTGAAAGGTATTTATGGCTTGCATCTGATATTTATTGTAGGCTCTTTTCGTACTTCTCTCTCTACCTATACTTTCTAACTTGAGAGGCATACCATTTGCACAACTTCCTTCGTATTTTAAAAGTGGTGCTGGTTGCTTTCTAAACCTTGGAGCCGATAATCCAAGTAAGCTCTAATAAATTGGTAGTTATGCAATTACATATCTCCCTACATGATTTTCTATTCTTACTTGCCTGCCTTTCCTTTAATTTTTTTTGCTGTTAAAACGCTATCAAGATTAGGTATTATGTATATGATTATTTTCCTGGGTGCACTCCTATTTATGTGTAGTTGTGTAAAATCTAATTATATGTGATGGGGCATGAGTCCACATTGGAAGTTTATGATCTTGAACTTTCCAACCACAATCACAATGGCAAGTTTTGGTAGTATGGTTCTCCAAGGTTTGCATCAATTGGTATTGAAGCCTTCTGCATGTCTCTCAGTTGCAAACAAGTGATGCTTGGGCTACGGATCATATGATGGAACATTATGATCCAATTGCAAGGTATATAGGACTAGAGTCCTGCATCAGAAGTATGGATTTTGATGTGGGTTCATTATATGGCCTTGGGCTTTCTTAGCCCAATGGTTAGCTTACCTATATGTACTTGGATCATAAATGCTTTTAGTCCGTCGACCGTCAGGTAAAGCGAATATATACAAATCAATAATTTAATCCCATCTAGCTATATAAAACAGATAACTTGTACAATAATTTGTTCCTAACCTTTTTAAATAAAATAAAATTAAAATTTTCATAATTGTTAGAAATCAGTAAATTTCTATATAGTTTTTATCTTCTGCCCCCTAGATTTTTGAACCTTGTTGAAATTCTTTTTATCCAAAGTTTTAATATATCCATATTTCTCTCCAATTTCCATGGCTCAGATTGTGATGGCGCTCCCTTTCTTCCACTACTTTATGTAATTATCAACTTGGCATTCAACATATCCCTGCTTAATGCAGTAAAAACTTCGTCTGCAGTTGTGGCTTCTCTTCTGGTAATGTTGTCAGGTATTGTCCGACTCTCGATATTTTGCATCTCTTAAATGCTTTTTACGGCATTTCAGCTGAAAATTGTAACTCTTAAGGCCTTTTGTACACCTTATTTTCTAATGAACTTTTTAGCTCATGTGTGCTTATGATTTTTGCAGTGCCAATTTCTGTTTATATTCTTTCCCTTCCATTACCATATCTTCCAGAGGGAACAAGCCTGAGCCCATTTTTTTTGCTTGGCTGTGCAATTCTTCTATGTGGTCTTTTTCTGTACAACACAACGCGACCTGTGAGGAACAGTTCTGAAGATGACTGAAACAATTCCAGTTCATGAAACCAATGCTCAGGAGAAACTTTCAGCTAGGGACTCTGCCAAAATAGAATGTCAGCCTTGAGTCACTCTTGATTCACTACCATTGTAATTATTCTTTTGAGCGAAAAATTTGTTCAGTTTTCATGTTTAAGGGTAGCTTAGCTGCTTTATGATGGCTGACTTTCTCATTCTGCCACTGGATCATTGTAACTTAAGATTGTGCATATATATATATATATATCTATGATGTATCGTTCGAGTATATTTTCATGCACATTAATACAAGCAGACAAATGTAATCGGCAGAAATGCAAGTGTAGAACGTTTCTAAGTTCAGTAATCTTATTGGTTGGCTTTTTTACTAAATAGATTACAAGAGTTTGGCGATGAGATATAATGAAGTTGATTAGTTTTACGAGAAGCGTACATTGCCTTACTATTGCATTTAAAAGTGATGGAGAAGTTACCTTTCATTTTATAACTATTCTTTTTCTAATTATTAACTTGGGCATATTTTATTAACTTTGTTTCTCAAAAAGAAACATGCTAACAGCACACTTTGACACTACACACCCTAACACTTGAATACAATCTCCGTAAGGAGTCCAAATTTATTGAAAATCATAAAAATTTTAACACATTCTATGGCACTACACACTACACTTTTGAATACAATCTGTAAGTAGATAAATTGATTGAAAATTAGATTTTTAATAAGCCCCACATTATATTTAATGACTCTTGATTTTACAATTTATAATAAACTTTAAGCAGTGAAAAAGTGACAAAAAAGTATGTTGTTAAACCTTCTTTACAAGTTATGATGCATCCCGTGCACAATGATGGTTTATTTATATTTTAAAGGGTTGATTATCATCGACAACCACCAATTTGATGTTCAACTGTAACAAAATGAAAAATGTGAGCTTCACTCTGTAATACTATATGAAGTTTAATTTGCTGAACTCCACCTAAATATATTTAAAAAAATCCACGTGCATCACAAAATTGGGTGCACATCTGTAATAGCGAAAAATAAAAAAACACCCATTTCATCTTTTCGAAAATCTCAAATCCACGTTCCCAATTAAGCACCCGAGCCGATTGATAATAACAAAAAGACAGTTGATGTAACTAAAATTTACAATCAACACGGAGGAATGCACCAATACAAACTCTATAGGTTTTACATTCCTTTCCATTGAATCTAGTATTACTTCCTCCAACAGCATGCAGTGGTCTGTTCTCCAGATAGCATGCATTTCCGCCCTTTAGCTCAAAACCCAATTTTTCTTCCTTTAATGTTTCCTCTGCAAGGAAGTCAAAATTGTTAGTTCCCTACAGCAGTACTCTACAATGCAACCCAGTCAGTTGCATAATGCATACACTAAAAAGGGAAAAAGCCGCAGCTTGAGACTATTTCTTTTCCTTCCTTCCTTTTGCAATTAAAATTGTCAGACAAACATAAGGTAAGGAAAAGTGGTTATCTGTTGAAGGAAGGAATTAAATTTTTCAAAGGGCATTTAAAATTGTATTTCTTATTTTGATATATCATAGAATTATCTTTTTATTACTTTGTAAAACACATAGCTCAAAACAACCTGTAAACAACTTTGTAAAACATATATATTCCCCATGACCAGAAATTGGTTTTGAACATGGCATAAAAATGTTCGGCAAAATAACCAACAGACTTACTCCATAGAGACAAGAAAATAGCAGGACATGAATTTATACAAAAAAATGATCCAAATAAAACTGTTAGCTAAGATAATCTAAGATTCCAATGAGTAGCCATGAGGCTAGACTGCAAGGGATTATCTCAGAATAAATATTCCATGACTTTAAATTATAGAACATTGAATCTGCATAATCCAAAATGATATAAGATATACTGTTTATTTAAATGGATTGCTTGTTTCGCACAATTAGGTTTGCACTTGCAATGCAGATGGAATAGTACGTAAATCACATCGAACATAGTTCAACTTGAACAAAATTTCATATATGAAGTCCAAATAAGTAATTTATAATTTCAACATAATAATTTCGAAGTATAAAAAGTGCATGCCTTTGGCTTCTTCAATCTATTGTTTGTTCTGCTACCATTACTAGAGCCCATTACTTGCTCTCCAGATTTATCTCCAAAGGGTAATGTTTTGATTTCATCATAGAAACTTTCTGTTAGACCTTGCAACCTGAAATAGAATCAATACAAATGCTAAGTGGAAAAAGAAAAGTATTAATTTAAATAAAAATGTTATCACATATTTAATACATTTTAAGACTAGAAATATCAGGAAAACATCCCAAGCACTTCCCATACCCATTTCTTGATTTCTTCAAATACTTTTCTTGTTTCCTCTCCCGTTTCGTGAGAGGAACACGTGTGAACAGCTCCTCCTCTTGCCGAGCACGTTCGTCCATCTTGGCGATATATCTATCAACTTCTCTGCTAGCTCCCTCAAAATCTCTTATCTGAGTAGTGTAGTGAGCAGCCAAAACAAATAATTACATAAACTCATTAAGTCATTATGATTCAACACTAACAAATAACATTACCTCTTCAGGTTTTTCCTCCATATCATTCATCAATGTCCTAATATAATCACTCTGCTTAGCTTGTTTCAAAATTTCTTTTTCTCTTCGCAAGGCATTTCTTTCATACTTTGAAGATTTCTCTAGATCCATAGAAGTAGGCGCAAATTTTACAGGTTGATAATACTCATTGCCATAATGCCATCCTACAGCATACAAATATTATTTGAGATAGGCAAAGGAAAATATCTTTGGCATGATCTTACCACCCTACAGTATACCAAACTTTACACTACATTATCACATACACTCACCTGCAAAGTTAGATCTATTTTGCTAACAAGCATGTCAGGATTGGGACGATACTTTGACGCATCCTCACTCTTATTGGATGCAACTGGCTCCTTGTTTTGAATATCACTTCTGGTTGCATTTTCACTAGCTTGCATTAGTTTCTGGATCTGGTATTGTTGTTTCTTGTCAATTGGCCGGATCTGCAATGGAAAACACAATGTCAAATGTCTAACTCACATTATACTATATAAACATACACATGTAACCCTTGAGGATAGACACATAGAAGGATGAAACCAAACCTTTTCCAAAAACAATCTTATCTCTACAACACTTCGAACAACAGGATGATCTTCTATTGATAATCCCTTAGCCTTCAGCAATAAATAATAAACAAGGGATTGACAATAATTCAAAAGCAGCAAATTTTTAGCTTCAAGATAACTAAATCCATCTGCTGTAGGATATTGACCTTCTTTCACCTGGCATAAAAGACAGGTCGAGACACAATATAAATCAAATTACTCATTGTCACTAGGGTAAGCATATATCATCATTCATCAATGATATTTAATTATAACAGAATTTAATATGAAAGCCAATGTAACCAATATTATGAATTTGAAGATGAAGTCAATATCAGAAAGCGCTTAGGAATGCTGTCGTTTTTTTATAAAAAAAAAAATAAAAAAATAGTTGAAGCGAAAAATTGCAACTCACCGTGGCAGTTAAAGATTGAATTTTACGCCTTACGGTATCAAGTCCATCCTTCATTTCTTTCAACGACGCCGCAAGCTTAGGCGCTTCTCTGCAAACCCAATAAACAGATAAAGAGGCTGAATGAATTGAACTAACAAGGCTCCGATTTATTGTTTGTGTATTGGAAAAAATGATGCATGTTCAAGCATGAAGAGAGATAATTAAACAAACTTACTTTTGCTTGCTATCATCGTTATGGTTCTCAGTATTTTCCATGATTTGCTACAATTTTTAACAATCTAAAACAACACTGGTCAGTTACATAGTCAAAACTGAGATAAAAATTCAAAACACCAGAAGTTAAATGATTGATGCAGATTTTTTTAAAATAAAGAAAGGTGCAGAGAGGGAGTGAGGAAGAAGTAACAACCAAAGCCAGAGATAGCGGGTAATGAGAGACGTTAGTAGTGAGGAGCAAATCAAAGCTTATCACAACAGAGAGAGAGAAAGGGAACACACCTGTGACTGTGAGGAGCAACTGCGACAGCTCCGACGACAATCTTGACTAACGGCAGCGGTGAGACTTGCGAGGGAGGGAGGCCGTGCCCGTGTGTGCGGCACCTTAAGAGTTATGCGAAGAAGTGAAACTCAAGACCCGGCAAACCGGCTGGGTTTTAGGACCCGGACCGAGTTGGTGCACAAAAAAAAAAAAAGCTACAAACCGCAGAAACGCTCACCGCAGGGCTTTTGCTTCAGTCACGCACGCAGATTGTTGTTGCAGCAAATCAGCACTCGTGCCATACTAAATATTGTTGCTGCAAATTGCCTCTCCCTTGGCTATGTGTTGATTCTGAGGCTAATAAAACAAATGGCGCAACACTGAAGCGGAAATGCTGGGGAATAGGATTTTAATTTAAAGCTGATTGAGTGCTTCTTCATACACCAGCTAAAACTTCTCCTACATCATTTTTTTTAAAAACCTGAAAATACCCCTGCTCTGGTTTGGACACAAATAAATGAGGTTGTGCAAAACAGCTGAGCTTCATTTGTATTGCGACATCCGTATGGCTTTCGACAAAAATATTTGAGCTTGGACAACATCCGTTTAGCTTCATTGCAATAGCATTGGTGTTTGTTGGTGGCGTTTCATTCATTTCGGGGGGTTGTTCGTGGTTGCCGGAGTTGCAGAGCTGTTGGCGAAGAGAAAAGAGGTGAGTAGGGGGCGTTGGTTTCATACGGATTCGGTAATCCGTATTAGTTATACGGATTACCTAATCCGTATGGATTAGACGGATTAGGTAATCCGTATAACTCATACGGATTAGGTAATCTGTATAACTCATACGAATTATGTAATCCGTATGACTCATACGGATCAGCTAATCCGTATGGTTGAAAAATTGCTGAAAAATAGCTTTTAAAAAATGAAAAAATTGCTGAAAAATTGTTTTGATAAATTAATTTAATAAATTAATTTAATAAATGAAGTTAATAAATTTAATTGTTGTGTAAAAATAACAATAGCTAAAATGAAACAATATAAATAAGGACAAATTAATTATAAGCGTCTACTTATAAAAAAAACATGTAGTTAAACATATTAATCATAAAAAAAATACCTTGAATAACGTTGATTTACATGAGACAAAGATGAAAAAAACATAACTTAATAAAATGAAAAACAACGCGTTCGGTGTGCAGTGAACATGTATTATTGTTCCATTTCAATCGTTGTAGTTAAGATAAATAAAAAAATGTAATCAATAAGCGTGTGTATTTGTATAGGTTTCCACATGGAGTTTTATTATGTTTAATTAAATTGTTATTTGTTAGGATGGACAACGATGAATGGATTTATGACAGTATAATGTCAGAAGAAGTTAATATGGAGGAAGACATTGGAGCAGACGATGATGCGTTTGAATTCAATGAAGACAATGGTGTAGACCCCGATGCGTTTGAGGATAATGCTTGTTTAATTGATTGTTCTGCAGCGTTCCAAACAAACAAGGTAATTAGTTGTATATGAATGTATTTAAAGTTGTTATATGACACGGTTTACCATATTAAATATTAATTATCCATTTGTGTAGGTGTTTGAATCGCGTGATGCAATACTGAAATGGGCTCGTACCGTTGCATTTGAAAATGGTTTTGTAGCGGTCATAATGAGGAGTGATACAAAAACTGGAAAAATGGGAAGAACGTCATTTGTGTTAATTGGTTGTGAAAGTAGTGGAAAATATAGGGCATGGAAAAAAGGCCTATGTGCTCCTCCTCCTCTAGTCCTAGCCATAATCTGTACATGATTTATGACAGTATATGTTACATTATGACTTAACACTAAATGACATACATAATTATGACTTAACACTAAAAAAAACAGGTAAGTTTGTTTAAAATTGTAACAAAAGCTTCCCATATCGAGTTCAACAAGTATGATTCACAGGCATGGTGACCTATCATGTCCAATTCTAACCAAACAAGTCCAATTGACAAGCATAGAAACCAATCAAGTGAAATTGTAACAAAACAATCCAATTCCGGGTGACACAAGTCCATTG
>CM023946.1:8620653-8696240 GCA_013407115.1 Glycine latifolia | reverse complement strand
CACAAACACAGTGACCTATGAAGTCCAATTCTAACCAAACAGTCCAATACCGGGTCACACAAGTTCAATTCACAAGCACAGTGATCAATCAAGTCCAATTCACAAGCACAGTCACTTATCAACTCAAATTGTAACAAAACAGTCCAATTCCGGGTGACATAAGTCCAATACACAAACACAGTGACCTATGAAGTCCAATTCTAACCAAACAGTACAATATCGGGTCACACAAGTTCAATTCACAAGCACAGTGATCAATCAAGTCCAATTCACAAGCACAGTCACTTATCAACTCCAATTCTAACAAAACAGTCCAATATTGGGTGACACAAGTCCAATACACAAACACAGTGACCTATCAAGTCCAATTCTAATCAAAGAGTCCAATACCGGGTCACACAACTTCTTTTCACAAGCACAGTGATCACACAAGTTCAATTGTCAAGCACAGTGATCAATCAAGTATAGAAACTAATAAAATAAAATTGTAACCAAACAATCCAATACTTGCACCAACAAGTCCAATTGACAAGCATAGAAACCAATGAAGTGAAATTGTAACCAAAAAATCGAATAACGGGTGACACAAGTCCAATACACAAACACGGTGACCTATCAAGTCCAATTCTAACCAAACAGTCCAATATCGGGTGACACAAGTCCAATTCACAGGCACAGTGACTAATCAAGTCCAATTCTAAGCAAACAATGCAAAACCGGGTGACACAAGTTCAATTTACAAGCACAATGGTCAATCAACTTCAATTCACAAGCATACAAATGAATCAACTCCATTCACAAGCATACAAACCAATCAAGTCCAATTCACAAGCATACAAACCAATCAAGTCCAATTCACAAGCATACAAACCAATACCGGGTGACACAAATCCAATTCACAAGCATGGTGACCAATATATTGTTATTTTAAATACAAGCAATAGAATATCATCATCAACCCATGGATAACAATTGAAAAATCAGCTTCCTAATTATTTAAACATAAATTATTTAAAAAAATGTCTCATACGGATTAGCTAATCCGTATGGATTATATGGATTACCCAATCCGTACAACCCATACGGATTGTTCAATCCATTAAGCCTATACGGATTACCGAATCCGTACGACGCTTCATCTACAAAAACGCCCCAAAATGGAAAAACTTACCTCGGACAACGCCGTCACCAACACCCGACCAAGTCACCGACAACCACCGACGTGAAAGCACGACCAACGCAGCAACGGAAGCAATCACGAACCAAAAGCCACCAACGAAGAAGAAGAAGAACCAGAGGCGCGGAGGAGGGAGAGAGAAATGCTTTTGATTTTAATTTAAATTAACAGGGGTAAAAACGGAAATGCACTATTGCTTTAATGGTGTATAAGAAGTTTTAACTGGTGTATGAAGCACCACTCAAGCTGATTTGCTTATTTGGCCCAACACTTCACGCAACATTTTTTCTTATGTGGGCCACAAAATATTTGCTTCCTGCACTCTTTATTGCTTAGTGTATTCCTTCTGGATTATTTTTTTATTAAAAGCTGAACTTATGTTTTAATTTAAATAGTTATTATTTATATTTTTTTTATTAATATATTTTACTTGTATTATCGATTTTAATATTTCAATTATTATTTTGAATTTTTTAATATATTTATTTTAATCAAATAATATTAATTATATATTTATATATAATATAATTTTAAATTTTTAATATAAATTAAATCAAATCAAACTAATTATTAATTTATCAATTAGATTACTGATCCATTAATTAATTACCTCGATTGGATTAATGACAAGACCAACTTTTATAATTGAAAGTGTCGAGGAGGTTTCGAGGATGAAAGAAAAAGTGAAAAATTGAAGTGGAGATATGAAGTTTAACTAAAACGCAAAGAAAATATTCAAAACGACACAAAATTAAGTAGCTTAAGCATTAGAAAATAATAAAAGATACTAGGTGTGTTTGGCCCAAGTCAGTAGTCCGAGAAGTGACATAAAGATACCTTGAACCACTCAACTACAGTAGAGATCCTATTCAAAGCAGCTTGATGCATGCGCCAACGTGCGCGGGCAATGCACCAAGCCAGCGAGTAACCGCCATGTATCGTTGAAAAAACCCACCTTTGGTTTTACTACGGAGCCACGTAATAGGCTCGCTGTTATAAATTGTTGCGCAAACAGTGACTCTGGGCGCACGTTTCCCCACGCAAGCCTCTCCTGCACCCGCGTCGCACCCGATGACACCCCCCACTTTCTCTCACTAACGCAACCCGCCTTGGATCACCGAGCTAGCATCTCACTGGATCGGATCTGAGCAATCAACTATAAAAACACCACTTCGATCACGACGCTTTCAACTACCAAACTCTTCTTCTTTTTCTTCTTCAAGTACATTCATCGCTCCCTTTTTTCCTTTTTCTCCGTGATTCTTGTCGCGTTCTCTGCGATGGAGTCTCGCGACAGAACCGTGTTCGGGTTCCTGCTGGAGGAATTTCGAGACTTCGATTGAAAATTCAGCCGTTTTCCGCGAACGAGTTGTTTTCCCCCCTCGGATATGGCGGCTTCTCCTGTCAACTTCCTCTTCGGATTCTTGCTGCTCTCGATTACATTGTGGCTCGTGTTCATGTAAGTTCCGAAATTGTTTTATTTTTTTACTTTTTCTGAAGTTTAGCGCGTTCAGCAATTTTATTTTCGTAACTTCAAATTTCGAATGGATCAATTTTAAACTACTTGCTGACCCTTGAAATGTTTACTGATGACTTAGAAGGCTTATTTGCCTGTGGAAAAGTGTTGTATGTATTGATTGGACTATGGAGTATGTACTGAAGACAGTTGGTACAGTAAGGGGCAACACAACTAGTTAGGTGGATAGTCAAAGGGGGAAAGTGTTCTAGTACTGGTACTACATTACTCATATTGGAGTTGAGTTGTCTGGTATCCAAATTTTTGGAGAACTGTAGGGGCCATAATATTATTCTGTGCCTAAGAAGAGGGAGTTACTAAGTGCTGCATTTGAAACTGTTGAACCGTTATATGGACACCGTAGAAGTGGAATACATGATTTGACATTGATTTTTTGATAAATTGTTATCAATATATCGAATATCCCTTTGGGCTCAATTGGGGGGGGCGAAGCGTGTTGGACTAAAGGACACTTATTTTTGGGAAGTAATGGAAAATCTATTCCGTAATGAGTTTATCTTAAGGGTGTCAAGAATTAATTCTTGCAGAAGGTTCCTTAGAGGGTTTAAAATTTATATATTCATATGATAATCTAAGAAAAAGTACTAACTACTAAGAGACATCAAAAGATGTCATATGTCTAAAAAGTATTAAGACTAAGAGGCATTAAGTCTAACAAAAAGTTTAAATACTAATCTATCAAAGCCCTTGGTCATCTTTGTTGAAAAAGACAGCTTCTAAAACTGGTTCATCAATATTTCAAGGATTCCATCATCATCAAGTGAAAACCTATCTCCTGCAATATCCCACATTCTAGTTTCCTCTTCATTCTAGTTTGAGGAATTTCTTGAAATGAGGCGAAGATTGCTATGAACATATACAAGATCCTTCGCTCTTTTAGGTGTCATCTTGTTTCTTTTTAAACTATGTATGAAATTGTGGGTGCTCCAATTCCTTTCACAGCAAGAAGATGAATATGCTTGCCCAAGTAGCTTAAGGGCAATCTTTTGAAGTTTTGGTGCATGAGCACCATGAACAAGCCACCAAGATTTTGCATCCAATTCACCTCTATCCCTTAAAGAGTCAACATCATGAAAGCCTTCTCTTCCACCAGAAAAAAATTGCAACTCTAAATTGGCTTGTCTCCTTACATCCACATCATTAAAGTATCTTCTAAAACATTTCTTCCTTTCATCAATAAGTCCTACATCTTGATGTGGGGGAACTCTTGATGGATCTTCACTTAACCATTCATGACTATAATATTTACAACATTAAAAAAAATATTAACATAAATTAATATAACCCACAAAGAAATGCATGTAAAAAAATATAATCATAAATTAATTTAAGGATATTAAGTATTACCTTGGGTTTAAAGAATGTGCTAGACAATGAAGAAGTGTGCTACTCTTAGTCCAACAGTCCATTAATATTTTGTGCACTGTTATAAAAGGGTGATTCTTCATTTTCTGTCTTTCTTTCATGTCGGTATATGACTTGTCTCACCTTTTGAATCATTGAATCCCACATTTCATATACCAAGTGAAGACAAGTCATATCAATATCTGTCTTTCTAAGAACATCATAAATAGGAGCAGTGAAAGAAAGTATGTAATCAATCTTATCCCACCAAATATCATCCAACAAAGTTTCTTCCACTTTTTTTTGCCTTTCCAACATCATCGTCCTTGTAAGTAGACCATTTAGGACTAATAACCATCTTTTGGAGTCCTTCTTTCAAACTTCTAAACATCTTGAGCATCACAATGGTTGATGCAAATCTTTTAGGAGCAACAGAAAGCAACTTTAATGAGTTGAAGTTGTTGTACATTGATAATCTCAGAGTGTCCCATGATAATTTTTTTAATCAAATTAGCATTGTCTTCAATTTGTGTGATCCAAGAACATTGTTCATAAGTAATATTGTTTTTCTCAGCTGCACAAATATTTTTCAATGCCAGATTCAAGGTGTGCACAACATAAGGAGTCTAATAGATGGCAGGAAACTCGTTCTCTATGATCATATCTGCTGTCTTTTAGATTCTTAGAATGTGAGTTTGGGCCTAACTCAACTCCAACAGCTAGCTCAAGGGGTGAGGGTTGCCCCTCACTTAAATACTCTATCTTGGTTTTATCTTTAGCCGATGTGGGACTTGAATTTTTTCCAATACATCCCCTAATGCCCAACACTTTTGGGCTTGGTGCATGGATAACATGGCAGGTGACCCTTTGAATGAAATCTTGGATATGCTTTGATACCATCTTAGATTCTTAGAATGTGAGTTTGAGCCTAACTCAATCCCAAAAGCTAGCTCAAGGGGTGAGGGTTGCCCCTCACTTATATACTCTATCTTGACTTTATCTTTAGCCGGATGTGAGACTTGGGTTTTTCCAAATACCGTCATACATACAACTGCATTATCAGTCACAATTTGTACCACATTTGATGACCCAACCTTCATAATTGTATCTTTCATGTGTTGAGCAATGAAATCATTGTCCTTTAGATCACCTGAGCAATTTACTGCCTTTAAGAACATTGGTCCACTCTCAGTGACAACCATGAAGTTGATAAGAGGTCTTCTTTGAGGCTCACTCCACCCATTACTAACAATGGTACCACCTTTTTGATTCCATGAATTTCTTATTGGTTGCAAGAGGTTCTCTACATGGCTTCCCTCTATTATAAGCAAGGTAGTTCTCAACTTATTGTAACCTGGGGGCTTATATCAACTGAGGTTAGGAGTATTGACAGCATAAGAAAATGTCTCCCTATAATAAGCATTCCTTGCTAAATGAAATGGTAGCCCTGAAGAGAAAAACATCCTTGCAATTCTGGCATCAAGACCATCCTGCCTTGCAAATTTAAACCTTTTTCTAAATGACCTAAGACTTTTGGAGGAGTGCCATCTTGTGTCTGTTTGCCTTCACCAGGTAGAGATACACCTTTGAACAAGGTCTAACTCCTCCCGAGATTTTCAGCAGGTGAGCCCTTACTCGGGTGTAAGACCCAGTGAATGAGATTTCACACAAATTGCATTTGATCATGGCATTTCCCTTGCCAAGAGTTTTTCTTAACTTCGTGACATATCTCCATAGGGGTTTGATTTGATCCTCTTGCGCCATAGCTTCATTAGCACTACTCATCTCTACAATAAAAAAAATGGATACAATAAGAATAAAGCAAAATAAAATATTGAACAAAATCTATATATGTATGAACGAGCACATAACCAGTTAGGGAAAAAAAAGGGAAACTTTGATTAAATAAAGAGAAAAATAAAACATTTCTGTTTTTTGATCAGCCAAACAAAAAGAATTTTATTTATAACAAACTCAGAATTTTATATTATGAAACAGGAAAATAAAACATAGAAAAGAGAAAGAAACCCAGAATTTTATATTATGAAACAGGAAAAATAAAACATAGAAAAAGAAAGAAACCCTTAATTTTATATTATGAAACAAGAAAAATAAAACATAGAAAAGAGAAAGAAACCCATAATTTTATATATTCTGCAGATTTTTTTTTTATCAGCAAAGATAATTATATATATATAAAGATGAAAAAAACACAGTACAAGGAGTACTGCTATGTATACACCCTAGCAGAAGCAAGAGCAGAACAACGGTGGCTTAAGGCATGAGAGACATGAGATAAGCCAACAAAGTTCTGACTTTATGCTAGGTCAAAAGAGAAAAGATACATGCTAAGCCCTCCCCTGAAAACCAAAACTTTCCCTCATATTACTCGACCAATAATGAAAAGGGATATCAAATCCTAACTCCAGGTTTTTGAGCCAGGACTAGCAAAAAAACATAGTATCCTCCAACAACTTCTGGCCATTAAAAACTTCATTATGGAAGACAATCCTATTCCTACGGTGCCAAATACACTAGGTCAAAGCAATCCACCAAATTTGCCACCTATGTAACCTGATTCCATTTATATGGCAGAAAGAATGTTGTCGAAAATGTTCTTTCGGGACTGTCGAATAGACCCCAACAATGTTTACCCATGACCTTGATTCCCACCACAACGGCAAAATTCTATGGCAACTAAAAAACAAATGAGATGCATCCTCCTTGTGGCTTCTACAAAAAGGACATGAGGCATCAGTTATTTCCATGTTTCTTCTTAAGTTTTGCTTCGTGGGAAATCTGTCCTTCAATAATCTCCAGGCAAATCATGACGCTTTACTAGGGATTTTTAAATTCCATAAAACCTTGAACACATCATCCTGATCTTGATTTATGCCCTCCCTATTAAGTAATCTATAGGCGCTCTCCATTGAGTATATCCCGCTTGAAGCTCCCTCCCATACCCATGAATCTGGTTGCTGCGCTTGTACCGCAAACCCCTGTATTTCCTCCATAAATTTTATCGCCGTTTTTATTTCGCCCTCCATGAATAGCCTTCTCCATCGGAGCTGCCATTCCCATCCATCCTGTACTGATATTCCCATATGCTGTATGTAATGTTGTTGTTGTTGTGAATTCTGATATAATCTAGGGTATTTCTCCTTCAAAGGTACCCTATCCTTCATCCATCCATCTTCCCAAAATAGCACTTTGGAACCGCAGCTCACCTTCCAGCTAAACCCTCTAAAAAACCATGCTCCCTCATCGAATGAATTACCTACTAAACTTAGATCTCTCCACCATATAGATTCTCAAGCAAACCTTCTTGTCTCATCCAAATTCCTCCTTCCTCCGTACTTCGACTCCAATAGTTGTACCCACAAGTCATCCAGGTGATGAAATAGATTCCATTGCCATCTCCCGAGCAAGGCTTGGTTGAAACTCACTAAGTTCTTAATTCGATAGACACACGGATTCCCAACTCACCCAAGGGATCTTCTTCTGCTCATTGCTTCCACCCCACAAAAACCTCCTCTGCAATCTCTCCAATCTAGTCACCACTTTCTTCAGCACCCTGAAAAAAGAGAAGAAAAATATGGGGATCGAAATAAGGACAGATTTGATTAGGATCACCCTTCCCCCAAAAGATAGATATTTTTGTTTCCATTTAGACAATTTGTTCTCACACTTTTTAAGTATTGAATCCCAAGTCTCACAACGCCTCGGGTTTGCCCCAATCTGCAGATTTAATATACCCATAATTTATATACCCTGGCAATGCCCAAAGATTGAAAACAACTTTATACCCTGACACTATATTCGGATCCTATTATTCAGTTTTGCATTTCAAAAAAAATATTGGGATCCTATTAAAAATTTATATCAAAAGATAAAACAAACAAAAAGCAATATACTCTTGTTTTAACATTTTTATTGTTATTGGCTAATTTTGGTGTGAAAAAGCAATGTGAACCCACACTGAATTAATTTGGACCACTTTCGTATTGAATTTTATATTATAAAAAGCAATATACCAAAAGAAACTAGAAAGTGCAACGCGTACAAAAAACAAACAAAAAGCAATACCATTTTTGTATCTCCATTCTCCACAAAAGAAAAAAAGAGAAACATGGAGCAGTCAAGCAGATTGGAAAAGAGAAACAGGGGCCTACCTGCACGGGGTGACGGAGGCAACAATGTGCGGGGCGATGGCATGTGGCGACAGAGGTGTTTAGTTCACTTGCGGGAAACGTCAAGGAGAAGAAGAAGAGATGCATGAGAATGAGAACAATTTGTATTTGGGAAGCGTTTTTTTTATTTTTTATTTTAATAAATAATAAAAATAGTTGACGTGTCCGCGTCCGCTTGTTGGGCCGCGTCCAGTTGTGCGTGTTCAGCAGCCCAACCGTGTCCGACGACAGCGGACACACTTGACACCGTGTCGCACATGAGTTGGGTCCACGTCCGTGTTCGACACGAGTCCGACGCGGGACACGCAGTTGAAGTGCCGGTCTGTGCTTCTTACCATATGAATGACCAACAACATCTAAATAAAAAGGAGTAGCAATAAGAAATAGTTACCTACTAGTCTCGTATCAACATCAATAACACTTTTAACCCAATAAGTTACTTACTAGTCTCAGAATTATAAAAAACACAAACACACAGACACTAGGAGAAAGTGCTTATGACCTTGCAATGAAATCACTCTTAAAAACTTAGCAAGTTTGGAGAACTTGATTAAAAAGGGAAGCTCAATGTAGATGGATTCCACTTTTGTGGAGTTTGGAGAGAATTACATGTCTTCAGCTTACTCTTGTACGCAGAGTGGTGATTTCTATCGCTATGACCTTACTGTTGCATCAAGGCTCACTCTCTTTTGAAGTGCTGTGAGTCTTAGGGCTTGTTTGATTAGTTAAAAATATGGTACTAGATAGGACAAGAAAAGCAACACAAACACAGGACAAAGATACAAGTTACTGAATAATTTTTTATCTTGTACATTGTTTGACAAATAATGGACATCACATTTATTCTTCAGCTGTGATAGAATTATGCCGCTTTGGTGGGAATCTATGTCGTGGGTAAATATTGTAAGCGTATTTTCAGTAACCCCGAAAGAACACTTCACTCAACACTTGTTCTACTGTGATATTGGTTTCAGCATGAAGAGATGGCAGATTTGGTGGGTAGCTTTGACCTGGACCATTTGGTGTCATAGGAACAAGATCATTTTCCAAAATGAGAGTTTCAATAGACATAGATTGATGGATGATGCGTTATTTATATGCTGGTCTTGGCTAAAAAATTTGGAGGCTGGTTTTAACTTTTCTTTCCATTTCTAGTCTACCAATTTAGGGATGACTTTTGTACTCCAGGGGGGGAAGGCTTAAGATGTATTTTCTATGTTCATTGTCCTAGTCTTAAGTCAGAACTCAGTTGGCTTTTTTCATGCTTTTTCATGTTTTAAGCCACCTAGGTTCTACTTTTGTTCTTGCTAGGTTGTATGCTATACAGTACATCTTGTACTGTTTTTTATCTATATATATATATATTATCTTTGTTGATAAAAAAAAAAAGTAAAATAATATAAATTTACTAAAATACCTAATGTTAATTCTTTTAATACAATTTATATCAAATTTAATGTGTTTACCGGAATAAAAAGAGAGAGATTAGAATAAAAAAATAGTGTTTCCTTTTCAAAAATGATTGCGTTGGTTATTCTTCAATGTCGTGGATAAATATAGTAAGGGTATCTTCGGTAACTCTGAAAGAACATTTCCGTCAATACTCCTACTACTATTGCAATGGGATCAGAATTCAAAGATGGCAAACTTGGTGGATAGCTTTGACTTGGAGTATTTGGCACCATAGAAACAGAATCATCTTCCACAATGAGAGTTTCAATGGCCATAAACTGATGGACAATGTGCTATTTCTTTGCTGGACTAGTAATATTGGGGAGGCTTTTGTAACCAGGGAAGGGCTTAGCATATAGTTTTCTTTTCCTTCCTTTTTGTGTGGGAGCCTAGACTTCAGCCAGATCTTTGGCAACATAATTCATGTATTAGGCTGCCATAGGTCTGCAATTTTGGTGCTAGGTTTGTTTATGTATCAGTACTACTTGTACTTTGCTTTCTTTTATATATATATATATATATATAAACTATTTTTGCTGATAAAAAAAAAAAAACTTTGTACCTAGACAAAAAGTTGTCTCATGGTTTTTTTGAGTAACAAAAATTATAGATTTTGATCTGTCCTCGACAAAAGTTGTCTCATGATTTTTTGAGTAACAAAAACTATAGATTTTGATCTGTCTTCATCTGCTTGATTTGTGCTGTCCTGTCCCGTCCTGTCTAATAACATAATTTTGCTACACCAAATCTAAGGGTCCTGTCCTGTCAAGGACCCTTAGATATGGTGTAGCAAAATGCTCAGGTCTTCAAGAATTCTTCTTTCTTTAGATTATCTATGGGATGGGATTGTTTCTATGGCCTTTCTATGTTGGTTAGTCAGGTGCGTTGTGCCCCAAACAGCTATGCAGAGAGATTTATGATGAGTTTGTTTCTACATTTTGATTAGTCTAGCTCTTACCTGTTTATCTTTGTTTTTTTACATATTTACTTTTTCTTCTTCGTAATTTTTTAATAAATTGTATTTTTTTCTCATAAAATTGAAGTACAACAACGACAAAGCCTTGTCTTTGTTACATGGGTCTCACAACACCATTTCACTTGGTTAGAGACCGAAGTTTTAGTGATATTATTTTGCTTAAGATCTCTCTTGACCAATTCCTCCAATGTCCTTCTTGGTCTCCCTCTCTTTTCCCCTAGATAAAAATCATACAATCTACCCTTGTTATTGGTACCTCCAGGGGCCTTCTTTGTACATGTTTGAGCCACCTCAATTAGTGCTACACTAATCTCTCCTCGTATACAATCATTTTGTATCCTATCTTTTCTCGTATTGTATGGCTACTCATCCATCATAACATTCTCTTTTTGGCTACTTTGACCTTTTTCTCTTGTTGTCTCTTTAAAGCCAAAACTGTAGAGTATAGCCGGATGTATTGCAGTACGATAAAATTTGCTCATAAGTTTGATAGATACTTTGCACAAATAACTTCCAATGCCTTTTCCATTTTAGTCATCCTGCTTGTATCCTATTTGTGACATTCTCATTAATTTTGCCCCATCATTTCATAGTATTAACCCTAAATATTTAAACTCTGAAACTTGTGGTATGGCATCCTCCCCCATTTTTTCTTTCACATCAGATTCTTATTGTCTCTTGCAATAATTACAATGCCTTATTCCTACTTAAGTGGAAATCATTTGTTTCAAATGTCTGAGTCCAAAGTAATGTTAACTGCATTCCTAATTTCCTCAACCAAAATTGTATCATCCGCAAAAAAGCATGCAATTATACATTATTATACATAAAATTGAAGTAAAAGAAGCAAAGTACCTAATTTTCATTCTGCTTTCATTGTGCAGTTTATGTTTTAAAGAATAATATGTGTTTTAATGTGCAGTTTATGAATGGAAAAATAAAAAAAAAACCGTTGCTTTATTTGATTGTAAACTTGTCCATTATTCTTTTTGGGAGAGTCTATTATTGCCATTAGTTTTGGTCTAAGATATCCTTGTTCCTATTTGTTAATCACACTAATAGTTTAGAGAAATTATATAAAAGTTAACTGAATTGGAGTGGCAATAGACACTCACATTCTTATATGATGATGATCCATAGAAATTGAAATGTGACCAAATGTTTTTTTTGGGTGTGTGTGTGGCGGTGTTGACAAATCCTACTGTCAAGGGAAGACTACTCAATAGGGATGATGTCCCTTGTGGATATGTTAGGGAGGAATACCGCTTTCCAAAAAAATGTTAGGGAGGAATACCCAAAATTTTATTATGAAATTATGTCACATCGATGATTATTTGCTAGTTGCCATCTTTTTTTGCTTTTTGCTCTAGTGCAATTGATGTTAACATACTATTTTTGTGTTTTAAGATTGAGTATTATGTTGCCAGTAGTTTTATTTTTGTTTTCTTTTACAAATTTCTTTAGAGAATTTTAACCGTCATGTTTATGTATTTTATTATAGATTTGCTTCTGGGTTGCTGGCTGGGGTTCTGAGCCGGATTTTGGGAGCATCTGTTGGATTTCGTGTTGGTGGATGGAAATGTTTACGGGATGTGGTGGTGAAGTTTAAAAAGGTTTGTCTTTGCCTTCATTCACTGCCTTATTTCATTTTTGGAATTTTGAAGGGCATTGGGGGACCAGGGGGAGGGGTATCAGGCTACAGTTCGACAGAGTAGAGAGGGTCAAATGAAGCTGGTGCTTGGAGTTTGTTGTAATAAATGATGTAATTATCGAATTACTAAATTGTTATATCCCACACCTTTTGACTAAGTTTCATCTTAAACGATTTCCCCCTGATTCTGAAATCTGCAAGCAATTTTGTTCAGCTGATTTTTTTCTTTCTTTTATGCAGCCATAATTAAAACCCTCTATTCTTGTTCCAATTAGTTGTCATGTTTAATCTGTTTATTTATAACATGTACAGGGTGCCATTGAATCTGTTTCTGTTGGTGAAATTAAACTCAGTTTACGACAGTCCCTGGTTAAACTTGGTGTGGGTTTCATATCTCGGGATCCCAAGCTACAAGTATTGATATGCGACCTAGAAGTTGTTATGAGGCCTTCAAATAAAAGCCCAGGGAAGAAGAAAACTAGGAAATCTCGTGCTTCAGGCAGGGGAAAGTGGATGATTGTGGGCAATATTGCAAGATATTTGTCAGTTTGTGTGACTGATCTGGTTCTGAAGGTGTACATCTCCATAAATTTGTATTGTTCAGCTTGTATGGTTAAACACATGCTGACTTTATTTTCATATACTATGGTGTGCGCGCATATCACATAATATATTTAAAAATGATGTTAGGTCATCAAATGTAATGATTATTATATTATATTATATTTATAAATAAAATAAATTTCTCTCACTGTCTATTCATGTAAGTTTAAACTTAATTGTATTGTATTTTCATCTGTTGTTTCTTTTTGAATCTTATTACAATTTTTTTTGTTCACTGGGAATCTCTATTGAACATGCAGACACCAAAATTTACTGTTGAGATCAAGGAATTGAATGTGGATATATCTAAAGATGGAGGATCCAAGTCAAATTTATTAGTTAGACTGCAAATATTACCTATTTTTGTTCACATTGGTGAACCACGAGTTAGCTGTGACTTTTTATCTAATTTAAGTGGTGGAGGATGCAGTTCTTCTGGCCAGGCATCCATTACTGCTTTAGAAAGGTCTTCAGCTCCTTTTATCTGCGAAATGTTCTCTGTCTCGTGTGAATTTGGTCATGATAGGTATATTTCTTCTCTATATTCACTTTTGTAATATTAATCTTGCAGTTGTTGTTATGCTGGTTGGAGATGAGGAAGTAGTGTGTTAGATGATCTATAAGCTGTCTGGCATGAACCCTTATAGTTGTAACACAATGGGTGTTTTCAAGCGATAAGGGAGATTTCAATATACACATGGTGAAACACTCAGTTGTGTACTAATATAGTAGAACAAGACACTCAGGATTTGTTTGGCCCTGTTTTTTTTTTTTTTGGAAGATATTTTAAAATTATATCTGAAAATAAGAGTTTTAAAAGTGAAGTAGAAGATGGGTAGGCTACCAACCTAGTGCTTCTGAAAGTGCTAGAAGCTATCCAACATAACACCCCTGTGCACTATCTGATTGGGCAAGGTAAGGCACCAATGCCCAACTGAAAAGCAAGTTCACAATGTCAGGGAAAATGAGGCTGAAAGCCTCTCAAGAAACTTTAATATATCATAGTAATAACACCCAGAAGCCTATGCAACAAACGTAGGGACGTTCCCTCATCCTCAAGCAGCACCTGACATGCTTTCTGTATGGGCAAAGCATACCTGTTTGTTCCACTAACCTTGAGGAACTCATGCAGACCTTCGAGTGCAAATTCCTTAGTGCCATTGATGGGGGTAACATTGCTCAACAATGGCAATACCCGACTAGTGACACAGTCAACCAGCATAATGTGGGTTTGTCTCCTGTTTGAGTCTCTGAGCTTTGAACTGATTGTGGCACATAGAGTACCATAGGCTGTTACTGCTGCTTGACACATCTCATAGGATCTGCTGCAAAATTTGCAAAATGAAAGAGTGAAGTTAAATTAAGTTGAAAGGGAAGGAGGAAGTTATTGTGAGAGAGGAATTGAGAGAAGGCTTGGGTGAGGGAAGGGGCCGTTGTCGATGAGAAGGTTTGGGTGGGTGATGGGATGGCGTGGTGGAGGGAGTGGGTGGCAGTGAGGTGAGGCAAGGGGCCGTTGTTGGAATGGTCCTTGGGGAGGGCCACAGGGAGAAGTGCAGCAAGTTGCTAATGTTAGTGTAGTAGGCTTTGCATCACAGCATTTCATTGCTCACTGTGTAACCATTCCCTTCAAGCCCCACAAACAATCATGAAGAGGCTATGCAACTTTTTTATAAAGCTCCTTTACCAGCCTTTCTTAAAAATCTGTTTTTTTTTTTCCTTTTCTAAAAATTAAGCTGCGTAATTTTTTAATATATTTTCAGAAAAATGTATATGGCCCAGTTCCTCCTTTTAAGGAGAAGAGAAACCCGAAAAAAGCTGGGCCGAGCAGTACCTTAATTTGACAAATATTGCATGGTGGAAATTATGTTTTAAAATGCCAAATCATCTGTCAATTTTTATTGGTTTGTTTCAAAGCTCTGGTGGTGCACCATGTGTATATAAGAGATTTCTTAACTATTGATTCTATCAAATGGAACTTCCTTCTTTATATATATTTGTCTCTGGTCATCTATTGTTTTGCTCTGCTGAGAGGGCTCTTCTTATATTAGCACTTGGTTTTCGTGTCTTGTTATTCACTAAACTTGTTTTTGTTTTTTCGTACTGTTGTAGTAGTCTTATCAGACTTTAACTTTAATACTTCCGTTATTTTTTTGACTTGTTGTTTCTGTCCTTATATGAATTCTAAGATTAATCGTCTTTCTTCTTTTTGGACACAGGGAAGTGGGTATAGTTATTAAGAATATGGACATTTCCAGTGGAGAGGTCACTGTGAATTTGAAGGAGGAGTTGCTTTTAAAGAGCAAGAGTCCATCAAAGTCTTCTCCTGGTTCTGACAGTAAAGTAGGGTCACATACTGATTCTGCAAGCACAAAAAGGCCATCAAAGAAGCAGCAAACACTTGCAGCTTTCTCCAAGTACAGCTCTATGTTTCCTGAAAAGGTTGTGAATTTAACCTACTTCCTGTTTCTAATCATCACTTTTATATTACTGAGGGAGAAAAGAAATCAAATGCAAAAGATAAGTAATCTTCCCAAACAACTAAAAACGGAAAAACACATATGAAACATTGGAAGTACATCATACAATAATTAACTTAAACAATTTTTTTCATTACCATTCATTTTCACGTTCTAAGAGACATAATTCATTTTAACTGGATATCGAAAGATTATATATTACTGTCTCTAGGACATGTATCACTTCATGTATTTTGCTCGAATCTATAACTTGTATTTCTTCATTCTTTATGGTTGGCTAGATTGGAATTTATTCCTTTGGTTCATATTAGTCTTTTGGTTGGTCTTGATGATTCCTAGTAAAGGAATCTCTCAGGTGATGCTCCCTTAACAGTTTCTTGATATATTGTTATTCACTGAAAAATATTTGAAGACAGAATCTCCCTTCTCTTTGAGAACAAGGTGGAATATGTATAAGAGAATCTTAAAAACAAAGAAAAATAATGTAGTTCTGAAAATATTGAAACAATTGATCTTGCTGAAATCTGTAGGTTTAGCCTATATGCTTTTCAATTTCCCTTCTAGTAGCCTTCTTATTCTTGATGTTTTCTGAGTATATTCATCTATGACTTATAGGTCTAGTATATGCTATTTTTCAGATAAACCTTCTTTTTGTTGTGTCTTGGAGCAATAGAACAAGTGAAATGTTGTACTTGTGTTGTTCTCTTCTCTAATGGTTTCTTCTTTTATGAACTAAAAAATGTGGTGGCAACTTTATTTTTTATGACCGAACATTTAGTGCATTGATTTTGCTGTTAGTTCAAATTAGTTGAATCCCCCCCTCCCCTCCAAATATCATTGTTGTCTAATTGTTTCGTATTTACCCTTTGTATTTCCATTATGTGTAAGTGTAACTAATTTCAAAATGTTGTATATTTTTATGTGTATTGTGGAGAATATTGGTCTACCTAATCAGAAAGATGCATTATATCATCACTCTATCTTTTTGGTTGATTGTGTGGTGTAATGATGCGCCTTTGTGCACCTTTTCCCAAACTTTATGCTCTTTATGTGGTGCTTTGGTTATGGGTTTCCTTGCTGTGGATAGTTCTAGTTTTTCAAGCAATTTTCATTTTTTTTTCAGAAATATGAAGGGTAGAGAAACTGCATAAATTATGATCTTGTTGCTTCAAAGTCTTGATTCTGTTACTGTTTATGGCTTGCTGGACACTAGAATTTGGCTTTTGGGCAAAATGTGGTTCCTTCACTTGTAAGTCTCTCTGAGTATGTGTTCCGGTGTTTGCGTTCTTGGTGAATTTTGGCTTCCTTTGAGCATTTAATTAAGAAGTCTGGTGTCCCATTGAAATTCAAATTGTTTATACATTTTTATAATGCTTAAATTGATGGTCAATTTTGGTTATATTTGTTGGTTTTATCTAACCAAAAGTAGGTTAAAAAATGCTTTTAAAGTGTTTTTTAAATTGTTTTAATGTCAACTGTGTGAGTATATTTTTGTTGATAGGTCAGCTTCAATCTACCAAAGCTGGATGTGAGTTTTGTGCATCGTGAATATGGTCTTTCTGTTGAAAACAACATCATGGGCATCCAATTGAAAAGCACCAAATCACGATCCACTGAGGATCTTGGGGAGAGTACACGCCTTGATTTCCAACTGGAGTTTAGTGAAATTCATGTATGGAGTATGGCTGTTTATTTTGGCAGAGCTTGTGATATGATTCCTGCTTTTCACTGTTTTGTTTCTTGCTGACAAGTTTTCTTTTGCCTGATTGTTATTACAGCTTCTTAGAGAAGCTGGTTCTTCCATCTTGGAGATATTGAAGTTGAATTTGATCTCTTTTGTATATATCCCGATACAGGTAAGTGATTTGCTATCCATGTAAAGTAGCTTTTGCATCACTTTAAAATTGGTATTCCTTTGTGTTTGCTCTACCTGACAAATTTAGTCAAACTTGAATGAAAACATTGTAAAGCTAACTGGCTTTTGAAGCCTTGCCATTTATTACTTCAAGAACATTTTTTATGGGTACACAATGGCTAGTTTTATGCTTGAAATTATCATGCAAACAGATGCATACTTGTGTTGCTGGTAGGAGCCTAAATCCCCAGACAATAAGACAATTGACCCTAATATTCTTCCAGAAGGATTGAAAAAATAAATATATCCTCTTTTGAAGTGAGCAAAAGAATCTAGTTGGCAAAAAGGAACAAAATTCTCAAGAAAACGGCTGTGTTTTTTTAGGTACACTAAAAACTGTAACTTCATATGTGCTCATGTATTGCCATTTTCACATACTGCTCAACCCCCCCCACCCCCCCCCCTCTTTTGTTTTTACATATGGAGTTTGAATATTCCTTTTTTATTTGCTTTGGTAACTTGCTGTTATTGTTATTGGGGATGCTTCCTCTGCATCAGCCAATATCACCTGTTAGAGCTGAAACCGAAATCAAGCTAGGAGGTACTCAGTGCAACATCATAATGAGCAGGTTAAAGCCTTGGTTGTTCCTCCACTCATCTAAGAAGAAAAAAATGGTACTTCGAGAAGAAGCTTCTGTTGTTGCAAGGTCTCAATCAACTAATGGCAAGACCATCATGTGGACATGCAATGTCTCAGCTCCTGAGATGACAATAGTGCTTTTCAATATGGCTGGTTCTCCAGTGTATCATGTAAGTATCATGATGATATATACTTCTCCTAAAGAATTTATTTGTTACAATGTTGAGGCGTTTCTAGAAATTGTTTCCAGTAGATGAGAAAGTTGTTAGATCTTAAGTATTAAAATGCATGGTAGCATGATGCTGATGAGACTGAGGTGAGGTATAGCTAAGAAACATCGCTTTCTATTGGGAAAAACCCAAGTTCCACATTGGTTAGATATAATGCCAAGATAGAGTATATAAGTGGAGGACAACCCTCATCCTATGAGCTAGCTTTGGGGTTGAGTTAGGCCCAAACCCACATTCTATTATGGTATATAGAGCAAGGTCGATCCTAGACTAATTTTTCATTGCTTCCGCTTCATCTCCTCCTCCACCACCACCATTGTCTCCGGCGGTGACGCCTTCTCTGGCTTCGTTTTTGCATTCTATCTCAGCGAAACTCACGAACTCCAATTACATTCTTTGGTGTAATCAAGTTCAGCCGGTCATCAAAGGTCATGGTTTATCGCATTTTCTGGTTGCTCCGATCATTCCACCGTGGTTTCAAGTATTTTTTTTGACTGTTTTTTTGAAGGGTGCCTAAGTGATAATTTATACACTGGATATATTAGTGGTTTGTTTTGCATTTTTTGAAATTTAAATTCCTTTCTACCATGTCCTTATACCTCCAATGTTGATAACTCTCGAGCTCTGTTGTTTCAGATGTAGTTATCCTTGTTTTGCTTTTTTTTCCTAATTTCATTTAAATTAGTTGTATAAATAAGTTGACATTTGTTTTAATGCTTTACAAATTTAGGGTTGCTCACAATCATCACATCTGTTTGCAAACAACATTTCAAATATGGGGACTACAGTACACACTGAACTTGGAGAGTTAAATCTCCACTTGGCTGATGAATATCAAGAATGCTTGAAAGAAAGTGTTTTTGGTGTGGAATCCAATTGTGGCTCCATTATGCACATTGCAAAGGTTAATTTGGATTGGGGAAAAAAGGATGTGGAATCATCTGAAGAAGATGGTCCTAGGTGTAGACTAGGTTTATCAATTGATGTTACTGGCATGGGACTATATATAACTTTCAAGCTTGTAGAATCACTTGTATCAACAGCCATATCTTTTCAAGCTCTATTGAAAAGCCTATCTGCTTCAAAGAAAAAAATCGACTCATAGTCAGGGGCATTTAACAAAATCTTCTGGGAAAGGAACTCAGTTTTTGAAATTCAATCTTGAAAGGTGTTCAGTACATGTATGGGGTGAGACAGGTTTGGAAAATACAATTGTTCCAGACCCCAAGCGAGTTAATTACGGCTTACAGGGGGGTAGAGTTATGATAAATGTGTCGGCAGATGGTAACCCACGCAATGCAAATATAATGTCCACTATTTCTGATGAATACCAGAAGCTGAAGTACTCTGTCTCTCTTGAAATATTTCAATTTAGTTTGTGTGTGAACAAAGAGAAACAGTTCACACAAATGGAACTTGAAAGAGCCAGATCTGTCTATCAGGAATATATGGAGGAAAATAGGCCAGTAACAAATGTAGCATTGTTTGATATGCATAATGCTAAATTTGTACAGCGTTCAGGTGGGCTTAAAAACATTGCTGTCTGTTCTCTTTTCAGTGCTACTGACATTACTGTAAGGTGGGAGCCTGATGTACATCTAACACTAGTTGAACTTGTTCTCCAGCTGAAGTTACTTGTACACAACAGCAAGCTTCAGGAGCATGGTAATGAACACATGGTAGATGTGTCTCATGTGCAAGATGCTAATTGGAAAAAAGAAGTTACCATTGAATCAGGGCACCTTGAAAAGCAGAAGAAGAAAGAATCTATTTTTGCCGTTGATGTAGAAAAGTTAAGTATTTCAGCTGGGCTAGGTGATGGAGTTGATGCTATGGTTCAGGTGCAGTCAATTTTCTCTGAGAATGCTCGTATAGGAGTGCTCCTTGAAGGACTTATGCTTAGTTTTAATGGAGCTAGAATCTTCAAGAGTAGTCGGATGCAAATTTCACGAATTCCCAGTGTTTCTGCAAGTACATCTGATACAAAAGGACATGTAGTCACAACATGGGATTGGGTTGTCCAAGGTCTTGATTTTCACATTTGCATGCCATACAGATTGCAATTGCGTGCCATTGATGATGTCATCGAGGATATGTTGCGAGGTTTGAAGCTCATAATTGCTGCCAAGACAAGTTTGATTTTTCCTGTGAAGAAAGAGAGCTCTAAAGTTAAGAAACCTAGTACAGTAGAATTTGGATGCATAAAATTTTGCATATGCAAGCTAACTGCTGATATTGAAGAGGAACCAATCCAGGGATGGCTTGATGAACATTATCAGCTGCTGAAGAAGGAGGCTGCTGAGTTAGCTGCACGGTTGAAATTTCTAGATGAATTTATATCGAAGGCGAAGCAAGGTTCCAAATCAACTGACACTGTTAGTTCTTCTCAAGAGAGAAAAAATTCTTTTAATAATGTTGAGGTTGATGTAAAATATTCTTCTACTACTGAATTCATGAGAGAAGAAATTTATAAACGATCATTTCGATCATATTACCAGGCATGCCAGAATCTAGTGTTGTCTGAAGGGTCTGGTGCTTGTGTAGAAGATTTTCAAGCTGGTTTCAGACCTAGTACTTCAAGGACATCTCTTCTTTCAATATCTGCATTAGATTTAGATGTAAGCTTGAAAAAAATTGATGGCGGAGATTTTGGGATGATTGAGGTTCTGAAGAAGCTTGATCCTGTCTGTCTTGAAAATGATATACCATTTTCCCGACTGTACGGGACAAATATTCTCTTAAATACAGGTTCTCTTGTAGTCCAGCTCCGGGATTACTCATTTCCTCTTTTCTCTGGAAGTTCTGGTAAATGTGAAGGCCATCTTGTATTGGCTCAGCAGGTAAGTTTAAGAAATTTCATTGTCTTCCATCCTTCTATATACACCATTTTTTTCTTGTTTATGTTAATTGCATGTTCTGGTTATTCTTTGGTTAATAAGGTACTGTTAACGTACAGCAGGGATGTATAAATAGTTAGCATTTTCCAGAGAGATAAATAAATTCAAAGTTCAAAAAAGCATCCTTCCAGAAATATCTGATTGTTGTATACTTGGCCCCTCTTGAGCTAAATGCCTTGTAAAAAATTCCAGAAAATGTTAAAACTAGAAAAAATAATAATTCAAAGTTCAAAATATTATCTTTCCAGAAATATGTGATTGTCATACTTGATCCCTCTCTAGATAATGTTTAACAGGACAAGATGGTGAGGAGTCCAACAGCAGTCAAGACGATACCCTCCTAGAAAATTTCACAGAATACAACTAAAAAATTACATCATGGAAGTAAAGCTTTACCCTATCCTTCTGTATGTCCAGAAAAAGAAACGCTTCTTTGATAGCTTTTAGCTAAGAACCAAAAAGAAGCTAAAACCACCCTGTTATCACATAATAGAGCTAATGGAAAAAGAAATATCCTTGACAATTGTTGCATTTCTCTTGAACTTCTAAATTTTCGTACGATAAAGTGATTCACTCTGGATTACAGAAGTTTATTGGCTTACTTGACTTTCAAATTTCTAATCTTTCCTCTCATCATATTGATATCATCTTTACAGACCTGAATGTTTGTAAACGTTTTTTAGATGGATATTTTATGGGTTGAATGACAGTAAAGTATGAATCTTTTAGTGTATGTGCTATACTGCTTTTAAGGCATAGTTTTGAATTGTGGTGGAAAATATTTTATTGAAATCACATCTGACAAGTTACCTCATTGAATCAACTTGAAGTGTCTACACTAAAATCCCCATACCTTTTCAAATGTAAACATCGTTTCCCTGCTTATATCTTTTACTCATGCCAATTATAGTGGTAAAGTACAATAGTAAGGTTCTGAAAAAATCTGATACTTTAGGTGTTAAAAAGTGTAAAATTATAGAGGCCAGCAATCTCTTATCCCTTGATATCTTCTTCCTTTTTATTAAGGATGAGGACGGAGAGTGATGTGGCTTGCTAATAGGACTTTATAAATGCAAAGATCATTTGCAATTGGTCTAGAAAATATTTTAAATATGAGGCTCTAGAATATTATCATTGAATACTTCCATGTGCTATACTGAGGGCGAGCCCTGACACAGCGATAAAGTTGTGTCTTGGTGACTTGTTGGTCATGAGTTCGAATCCGGAAACAGCCTCTTTACATATTTAAGGGTAAGGTTGCGTACAATATCCATCCCCCTTACCTGCGCATAGTGTGGAGCCTCCGGGCAATGGGGTACATAGTTTTTTTAGTTTTTACTTCCATGTGCTATACTATTCAGTATTGGGTTTTTATAATTTTCTGACTCCTAAATGAGTATTTAGAATCTGATCAGGCAAGTGTTATTCTTTTGGTCACTGAGCGAACTAAAGCAAGTAAATAACATGATTTCATATAAATGCACAGGTTCAGATGCTATTCCCATGTTATGACACTCTTCTCAGAGTGTCTATAAATATGTACTTGACTGAATATTTTAGGGGTTAATAAAATCTTTCTTTCTCTGTTCATATTCTCTGAATATCAGAATCTAATAATAGTATTTTCATTTCATTGTCTTTTATTTATTCATTCATTTATTTCTACTAGGCAACTAGCTTTCAGCCTCAAATGTATCAAGATGTCTATGTTGGGAGATGGAGAAAGGTTCGCATGCTTCGATCAGCTAGTGGTACTACTCCACCGTTGAAGACATACTCGGATTTGCCGATACATTTCCAGAAAGGTGAGGTGTCATATGGAGTGGGTTATGAACCAGCTTTTGCTGATGTTAGTTATGCTTTCACTGTAGCACTTCGGAGGGCTAATCTAAGTGTTAGGAATCCTGGTCCACTTATTCTGCCACCAAAAAAGGAGCGGAGTTTGCCATGGTGGGATGACATGAGAAATTACATCCATGGAAAAATTTCCTTACTCTTTTCTGAATCAAAATGGAATGTTTTAGCAAGTACAGATCCTTATGAAAAGGTTGACAAACTTCAAATTGTGACCAACTCTATGGATCTTCACCAGTCTGATGGTCGTGTTTTTGTTTCTGCCAAAGATTTTAAAATTTTGTTGAGTAGTTTGGAGAGTTTGGCAAACAGACGCGGTTTTAAAATTCCAACAGGTGTATCAGGTGCATTCCTGGAAGCTCCTGTCTTCACTCTTGAAGTTACAATGGACTGGGATTGTGAATCTGGAGATCCTATGAATCATTATTTATTTGCACTTCCAGTTGAGGGCAAACCACGTGATAAAGTATTTGATCCCTTCAGATCCACATCACTTTCCCTTCGGTGGAACTTCTCTCTTAGACCCTTTCCTCCTCCATCACAAAAGCAGTCTTCATCTTACATTACTAGAAGAGATATTGAAGGAGATGCTACTGCATTTGATCCTTCTCACATATCCCATAATGTTTCACCTGTGTCCCCAACATTTAACTTTGGAGCTCATGATCTAGCATGGATTCTGAAATTCTGGAGCTTGAACTACATTCCTCCGCATAAGCTGCGCAGCTTCTCTCGTTGGCCACGTTTTGGTATAACAAGAGTTGCCAGGTCAGGCAATCTTTCTCTGGATAAAGTGATGACTGAGTTTATGCTCCGTCTTGATGCCACACCGGCTTGTATAAAGAACATGCCTCTAGATGACGATGATCCAGCCAGAGGACTGACCTTCGCAATGACAAAACTTAAATATGAACTGTGTTACAGTAGGGGTAAGCAAAAGTATACTTTTGAAAGTAAGCGTGACATTCTTGATCTTGTTTACCAAGGTCTTGATCTTCATATGATCAAGGCTTTCCTAAATAAAGAAGAATGTGCTCGTGTTGCCAAAGTAGTTAACATGATACTGAAAAGTTCACAATCTCTATCCATGGACAAAGTCTCCAGTGAAAAGGGTTATATGACCGAGAAAAATCGTGATGATGGATTTCTGTTATCCTCTGATTATTTCACCATCAGAAGACAATCTCCAAAGGCTGATCCTGCTAGGTTACTAGCATGGCAAGAAGCAGGAAGAAGAACTATTGAGATGGCATATGTACGGTCTGAGTATGATAATGGGAGTGAAACTGATGACCATATGCGGTCTGACCCAAGTGATGACGAAGGTTACAATGTGGTAGTAGCAGATGATTGTCAGAGTGTGTTTGTCTATGGTCTCAAGCTTTTGTGGACTATTGGAAACAGAGATGCTGTTTGGGCTTGGGTTGGTGGCCTATCCAAGGCATTTGAACCTCCCAAGCCTTCTCCTTCTCAGCAGTATGCACAGAGAAAATTACTTGAGGAAAAAAAACAGCATGATGGAGCTGATTTCCATCAAGACGATGTTTGTAAGTGCCCTCCCACTGGTAAAATTTCCAAGTCTCCTTCTTTTCAACAGTTAAGTACTCCTGGATCAGTCTCATCTTCACCAAATTCAGTTAAAGTGGACAACTTGCCATCTGGTATGTCTCATTTGCTTGAGAATCTTTGTTAACTGCTGTCAATTTGGACATGCAAATTAGATCAGAGACTAGATAAACATATGATAAATATATGTTACAACAAACAGCATCACTACTTGCGAGATCATTGAGTTTATTGTTAAACATTAAGTATTTTGAATTGGGTTTAATTATTTCCCATTTTGGTATATTGCCAGTCAAAAAAGAGAACATGGATGATTCTGGTGGGACTCGACGTTTGATGGTGAATGTTATTGAGCCACAGTTTAATCTTCACTCAGAGGATGCAAATGTAAGTTTAAAAATATGTGCACCCTTTAAAACAGCATATTTAACTTTTGGTTTTCGGTTTTTTCAGCTTCAATTGTTTTTTTATTAAATTCCTTATTATGGTCCCTTTTCATTTTACATTCTGGTATTGTTAATCAATTTTCCTAGCACTTTGTCCTTTTTTCAACTAATAAACACCCTTTGTTCCTGTTGGAGACCCCAAACACTTCCTTGAGGCTGTAAATAGGCCGAATCAGATGGCCACCCTGCATTAGGTCTGACTCACTTCTGAATGATCTAAATGAGCTCAGCTGATTTGAATTAACCATTTAATCTCCTTCTGTTTCTTAGACTGGACTGGCGAGTATAGAGATATGTAACATCCTAAATTAATTTGGTTGGCTTTAGGTTTCATTTTTATTCATTTTTTGGTGAACAAACAATGTCAAATCAATATCAACATCAACATCAATAGCACCTTTAACCCAAGCTAATTGGGGTCGGTGGTAGATGAACCAAATGATAGATATGAGGAGGTTGAAAAAAAAAAGAAGCAAAAAAGGTAAAAACAAACAATGCCAAATACCCTAAAAAAAAGCATCAACAATTGAATATTCCTACTGAAAAAGGTATGAAACATATCGGAGAAAACTGAGATGGAGAGGAACCCTGGCAATTGGTATGATATGGCATGGCACAAATACAATCATCTTGAGAGACTAAGGAACTATCATCAAATTTATTCATTTCAATTTTAACACAAATTAATTTGGGTTTGGCTATAGATACAGTTGTCAATTTTTAAAAAGTGTAACTTGACAGAAATGCATATATCTAAACAAGTGAAAATTGTAAAATGCATGCATTCATGCAGACACACATTTGTATGTATGTCTATTTATTTGTGTCTCCTTGCCAGATATATTAATGGATAGATAGTCTTGTTGATTTGGCTACATTTCCTTTTCTATGTTTCTTTGCTTTTTTATGATGGAGAATATTTCTTCTGTCTTTTCTACATTGTTTTTTTAATGAAGTGATATTAGAAATAGGAAGAAATATCAGTGCATAAGGATGGAGGATAAGGAATCCTCAGACCTGATAAAGAAAACGAAAACAAAAAACACAAGCAAACTTACAATTCCAATCAACATAGCAAAGATGTCCAATATCTTCGCTTGTCCCCTTAAATAAACCATGTGCTGAACACCAAAGAGAAGTCATGTACACAACTAAATCCCAAAGAAGATTTAAAGGTAAAGATACACCCTGGAAGATACAAGCATTCCTTTTCTACTGCACAAACTACTGTACTGAATATTGCCACAAAGTTTTGTTTTCTCTCTTATTGCCAAACCCTTTAAAGTGAACATGAAGAATCCAACAAACCAGGACAAAACCCAAGTCTTACTAAAAATACTCAAACGGCATATTCCAAAAAAGGCAGCTTACAGTTGAACAATGAAGTACTAAATTGGGTAAAATAGCTGATTCAGAACTGCACATAACACACATACAAGAAAATTACGATGATGGAGAATATCTTTTTGTTACCTTTGTTTCTTCTCTCGTTTATTCCACCTCTGCTCTTGTACTTATCGTCTGCCCTCAAATAAATTTTCTTCTCTTATCTAAAAAAAGTTCAATAGTTTTCTTTTACCGCTGAATATTCAAATATTCAAGTATTTTGTACATCTTTTACAAAAAAGGAAATGTATCTAGTACACCTTATCTTATATTAAAATAAATGAAGCATCTAACTATTTATTTAGCTGTGGTTTGCAAAAATATAGTGCCTTGATTATATATGTGATTGTTTATTTTTTTTTACCTCATTGATACTTCTTTATTTGAATTTTTTATTCACTTACTAACAATGTAGGCATCACTCATCCTTTTTTTAAAATCTCAATTTTTTTTGTCAAACAGGGTAGATTTTTGCTTGCTGCTGTAAGCGGCCGAGTTTTAGCCCGGTCATTTCATTCAATCCTTCATGTTGGTTATGAGATGATTGAGCAAGTACTTGTGACTAAAGATGTACATATTAACGAATACCAACCTGAAATGACATGGAAAAGAATGGAATTCTCTGTTATGTTGGAGGATGTGCAGGCTCATGTTGCACCAACAGATGTTGATCCAGGAGCTGGATTGCAGTGGCTTCCGAAAATTCTCAAAAGCTCTCCAAAAGTATTGCGTACAGGTGCTCTTCTTGAAAGAGTTTTTATGCCTTGTGATATGTACTTTCGGTATACAAGGCACAAAGGGGGCACTCCAGAACTGAAGGTGAGTCATTCTATACCTAATCTGTTAACATATAAATGTTTATTCCTCCCCACCCCCACCCAGTAAATGCATGTGTTCCTCAGATATGTCATTTGTCATGGATGTGGTCAATACTCGTTTTAAAACTACTGCAGGTGAAGCCATTGAAGGAGCTCAAATTCAATTCTGATGATATAACGGCAACAATGACATCACGCCAGTTTCAGGTCATGCTGGATGTATTGACCAATCTTTTATTTGCACGCCTTCCAAAGTAAGGACAAATGTACTGTGCTTGCAGTCATTCTAAAACAATTTTATCTTTTTACCTACTCCAAACACTCATGTATGTTGTGATTCACTCCTTATTGCTTTACTATTTATCTCATTGTGTTTAATAACTAAGTTATAGTTTTCATTATATTTAACACCATTGTTGATTCATGATAGTTTGTCATGTTTACATTCCCAGGAATGAACTTTAATGTGAAACAAACACACTCATTGTAATAATTATTCAATGTGCGATCTCCTTTTGCCCTTCAAGAAATTTAAACAAAGTCCAAAATGTTGTGATATATGATGAGTTCTTCAAACTAAATAAGTGTATTGTACACAATGCAGGCCTCGAAAAAGTAGCTTATCCTTTCCTGTCGAAGATGATGAAGATGTTGAAGAGGAAGCAGATGAGGTGGTACCTGATGGTGTCGAAGAGGTGGAACTTGCAAAAATCAACCTTGAACAAAGAGAGAGGGAACAAAGGTTGCTTCTTGATGATATTCGAAAATTGTCTCTTTGGTGTGACCCTTCTGTGGATCCACATCAAGAAAAGGAAAGTGACTTATGGATGATATCTGGTGGGCGATCTTTGTTGGTAAGAAATGATTTTTTTTAACAATCTTTAAATTGATGTGACTGTATAGTTTTATTCGAAGTATAGATGTTTGTTCCTAAATATTCTGGTCCTGCTGTGGACTGATAGCAGACCTCTTATTAAAAATGTATGCTCAGCAGGAATACAAGGGGGTTGGAAAATAGTGTTAAGATGGAGTATATAAGTGAGGGCAACCCTCACCCTATGAGCTAGCTTTTGGGGTTGAGTTAGACTCAAACTCACATTCTAAGATGATATCAAGGTTATCCTAGATCCATTAAACGAACCACCCATCATGTTATCCACACATCAAGCCCAAAAGTGTTGGGTGTGAAAGGAGTGTATCGGAAAAAAAACAAAGTCTCACATTGGCTAGAGATAAGGCCAAAATACAGTATATAAGTGAGGGACAATCCTCATCCCATGAGCTAGCTTTTGAGGTTGAGTTAGGCCTAAACCCACATTCTAGTAGGCTTGTCTGTTCTAGCAGGCATCTGTGGAGGGGGGTGTCAAGAACTCCCACATCGTTTGCCTTAACTCTTTGGGTGCAGCTTATATATTTGTTGGACAACTTCAATGCCAATTGGTTTTAAGATGAAATCTTAGATGGTATCAGAACTTATCACTCACCATATTATCCATGCACCAAGTCCAAAAGTGTCGGGTGTGAGGGAGTGTATTGGAAAACCCGAGTCCCACATTAGGTAGAAATAATGTCAAGATAGAGTATATAAATGGAGGGAAACCTCACTCTATGAGCTAGCTTTTGGGGTTGAGCTTGGACCAAACCCACATTCTAAGAATATTTTTTAATTCCCTGATGCTTGTATTATTTTGTTATTGTTACTTTTTTAGGAAATATTCTTTCCTTATCTTTAGAATTTGTTTAATGTATAGTTGACCAATTCTTCTATTTTATTGCACCCATTGTTATCAATGGTGGATGGCAGCTATTAGAGTTAGCCATATGTCATGTTGTATTTAACTGTATCTGTTATTTGTTTCTCATGGGCGTTAGGCCCTTATTTAGTTTGGCTTCTGTTGAACACTTAAACTACAGCTATTAGGGTCTAACAAGACTGGAAAGCCATTCAATTACTGCTTTTCTTATTGAAGTCACAGATCCATTTTAGTCTTTATATTCTTAATAATGATGCTGTGTGTACACAGCATTCCATCAAAATTTATCGTCCTTTCCCCCTTTTGTAAGGAGTGGAGGTATTAAGGTTGAGAGAAAAACAGAGAAATTGAATTGGATTCTGAAAAATGAATTCAGGCATACAATGGAGGATGTGTTCAGCTATTTATAGCTGTACTGTTAGAGAAACTGAAACCTAACTATCTTTAACTAAATGTTAGTCATGGTAGTATCACTATTACAAATGTCAACTAACTGTTAGTTGTTGCATTACACGATTCACACAAATTAAAACTACTCTAATAGAAAGAAGCACATTTCATTTTTCATTGGTATTTGAGGATTCCTAAGCTTTCACGAGTAAATTTGTTCTGCTATTGTGTTTGCGATAGTTTTGAGATGTGTAGATTTTTTTTTTTATATGCATATTTCAGTAGATGACAAATGTGCATACCTAATGAACAATAGTCCAACACTGACAGGTCCAGGGACTGAAGAGAGAGCTTGTAATTGCTCAAAAATCTAGAAAGGCAGCATCTGTGTCATTAAGGATGGCTCTTCAAAAAGCTGCACAACTGCGGCTAACAGAAAAGGAGAAGAACAAAAGTCCTTCCTATGCTATGCGCATATCTTTGCAAATTAACAGAGTTGCTTGGAGTATGCTTGTTGATGGTAAATCCTTTGCTGAAGCTGAGATTAATGACATGGTAAGAATTATTTTCCAAACCCGTTCTCTCTTACTTCTCTTTATGTTTCCTTCCTAAATTTAGTGAGTCCACCTTAAATTTGCTTCTCACGAAGTATACACTGTTGTCTCAATGCCGGATCTTCTATGTATCAAGTCTTGCATATTCTTTATATTCATTAGATACATTCTAAAGTTTCTAGCATTGACATCTGTTTATTTAAGTTTATTTTGGAGAAATAATTAATTTTTCTATGAGGTTTCTGAGAGCGCTTAAAGGTGATTATTTCTAGCAAAAAGCTATTCCCAGACACGGGCTAAGACTCAATTTTCCCATGACTAGATGACATATATAGAAGGCATTCTTACATGACTAATGTTTTCCTTCTACCTTCGTAAGCCATTGAATGCTATATCCCTAACTGCTATGGGGGAGGGGATCAAGGAAAAATCACAGGAGTCTTTTCTAGTTTGGCTGTTCTTTCTTGTTCTTGTTCCTTTGCCTGAGAATGATGGTTCCTTGCTAGCAATTTGCTGTGTAACTTTCTTAATTCATTTCTTTTTGGTCACAATTTGGAAGATTATACTGATTCTGTTTCATGTTGCCAAATACTTAGATATATGACTTTGACCGGGATTACAAGGATGTCGGCATTGCTCGGTTTACAACAAAATATTTTGTTGTCAGGAACTGCCTGCCTAATGTCAAGTCGGATATGCTTTTGTCAGCATGGAATCCTCCATCCGAATGGGGAAAGTATGTAATTTTATTGGACTTTCTCTTAATTGGTGTTTTTGTTGATGTTATGATATATGTTGCCATGCTGTTCTAACCTCTATCAATGGTTTTAGACCAACTATAGAATTAGTGAAGGTACTAGTTAGTTCATGGTTGAATCAGCAATAAAAATATATGTTTTTATTATTATATAATAATTAAACAGTAAAATAGTATATTGTTAAAAAATTAAAAATTAAACAAATATTTAAAGTTACATGAGGTTCATATTACAAGTTCTACAAGATAAAAAAAACCATCATAAATAGTTAAATTGTAACAGTCTATACATATATCCCATACATGAGCCTTCCTTTATTTTAAGAATGTTTCAGAATAAAAAAATTTAAAGCGGTTCAAATTGATTTTCTACACCATTTCTTGTCAGGTTTAGGCTGGTTCTTGACGGGTTTTTTGCTCTATCAATTTTATGGATAGTCTGAACCAGCAATCTGATCAATTCTTGGTCTAACATCCATTAATAACTATGATTTTATACATTGTATTAATCATTGGAGGTTATGTTTTTATTTTTTTTTTGAAGTTCTGATTCAACTCCATCCTTCCTTCCTTCTCTCTCTCTCTCTCTCTACCTTCACCCGTTTGTTGTGCTTGTGGTCATGATATAGTTTTACATGACTACTAGCACAATAAGTCAGTGTAAAATACAGCTTCCTCCCTCCTCACCCATTACTTTCTGTAAGTTTAAGAAGGAAGTACCTCCTTGTATATAAAGTAAAACTATTAGAATGAATGAGAAATATCCAATAGTATCCTGATTTCCATATGCGTGTCTCAGCCCCTCCGTTGTTGCCAATCTCTACAACATTGACCTTGTACTACTGTCCTTGTCTCCAATCTGCCTTCCCTTCATCAGTTTTGGGTCTTGTGCCTCATGCATTTTCAGCGTTTGGCATCATTTCTCTCCTCTTGTTAACCTGTGGCTTTTGTCGCCTATAACAACCTATCCTAAGGTGTTTCAGGCTGAAATATCCTCGTGCTATTCGCCGATGCTGCTGGATTCTCTTAACACATCTAAATGTGAACTAGCCACTTGTCCCGGACACCATTTGAGCCCTTCCGGTTTATTGTCCCCGATGTGATTTGGCCCCGGTTTTTTGTCTGAAATGTGGTTTTCCCTGTTCTCTGTTGTAGATTAGGCCCTGGTCCTTGTCTCAGATTCGGTTTGGCTCTGCTAGTTTCTAGTCCCAGATCTTGCCGTCTTTAACCAGGTTGATCTGGCCTTGTTTCCATCCCAAAACGTTCAGATTTCAGTATTTATCATTGCATTCTCTTTCCATCAAAAATCATTCCACTGACTGATTCTCACCAATGGGTCATACAGTGATGAATTGACTGTGATTTGTATCATTCCTGTGACTGATTTATACTAAATTTTTTAAAAAGGTGAGCAACTGCATATTAAATCATGCTGTATTTGTGTTTGTATTTGCTGCAAGTATCATATTGCATGACCATCTCCTTTTTGAAATTATTTTCCAGAGTGATGCTTCGAGTGGATGCACGACAGGGAGCTCCAAAGGATGGGAATTCTCCCCTTGAACTTTTTGAGGTAACCATTTCCTCTAGGTTTTTTGGATCCTTAAACTCGGGGAAAATCAGTGCAGAGAAATAGAATCCATTCTTAGCCAAATTTGTGGTTTTTCTTTCTTACTATTTCTTTGGTTAAATTGAAACCATGCGTCATACTTATCTCAACTAGACAATATAATTTAATATTGCCAAGTCAATGTCATAATGTTTTTTCACTGATTCTCTCCAAATATAGATTGGCTTGAAGACAGGCCTGGTTGGTCATTGGTGTGAGAAGGAATTTATAATGACATACAATTTAGAGCTGGAACATTAATAAATCATTAGTAGTTTTGTAGGCCTTAATATGACATATAGGTGGCCTGGTTAGCTCCTAACAACAAATATGCCTGCGATACACCTTTCTTTGAAAAAACTATTGCAATGTGAAGTTCATATTCACATATTCATGTATTAGTTTGCCATATATCTGCGATCTATTGCTAGGATTATTCTTGTATTTAGTACTTCTTGTACATGTTCCTTTTATATATATATATATATATATATAGATAGATATATTATCTTTGCTGATAAAAAAAAAAATATTCGCATATTGAACAGCCAATTGCAATGACAGAGTAAATGTAAATACCAAAGGGCTAGAGAATGTTAAATCTGTAACTAAACTTGCAATTGCATAGAATGTCTAGATTGGTTTGGCTTTGGCCTGTTTCTTACATGAACTTACTTTCACTATAGGTAGAGATTTATCCCCTTAAGATTCATTTAACAGAGACGATGTACAGAATGATGTGGGAATATTTCTTCCCAGAAGAAGAACAAGATTCACAACGTCGTCAGGTTAGTTTAAGATTACAAATCTCATATTGTGATGTCTCAAAAATCAAGGCTAAGTTAGCAGAAAAACCATGTCAAAAGTTAAAATAGTGGTTATTTGTTTAGGAGGTTTGGAAGGTTTCAACCACTGCTGGTGCAAGGCGTGTAAAGAAAGGTTCATCAGTTCTTGAAGCTTCTGCTTCAAACAGTCACACAACAAAAGAGTCTGAGGCTTCATCCAAATCTGGCATATCTGCAATGCTATTTCCCACATCAAGTCAGCCTCCAGCCCATGTTGACTCAGCTCAAGTGAGTATTTGATGAATTGCTAATACATGGTTCTCAGGTTAGATTATTAATAATATCAGCAAATGCTAACGTTGGTCTGCATTGATGGAGAGCTAGGGAGGAAAATAGCTTTTTCTTTTCTCATGTTCTCCCAATTTATTATTTTAGATGCTACATTTCTCAAGAAATTTCTGAAACCTTCTTGCAGGCATCCAAAACACAAAATGTCAAAGCAAACCCTGGTAATGGTACAACCCCTGAGTTGAGAAGGACATCATCTTTTGACAGAACTTGGGAAGAGACTGTGGCAGAATCCGTAGCTAATGAACTTGTGTTACAAAGCTTTTCTTCCACAAAAAATGGCCAATTTGGTTCTACTGAGCAACAAGATGAAGCTGCTAAGAATAAATCAAAAGATTCAAAAGGTGTGAAAGGTGGTCGCTCATCTCATGAAGAAAAAAAAGGTGGCTAAGTCACATGAAGAGAAGAGATCTAGGCCACGGAAGATGATGGAGTTTCACAACATCAAAATTAGTCAGGTTGGTATTTTTGGGCCTTTTGGTAAAATTGTTATCTATCATCACTTCTGATGCAATAAAATTTAAATTTCAGCTAAATGTCATGGATTATTTCTTACAGGTTGAGTTATTGGTTACATATGAAGGGCAAAGATTTGTTGTAAATGATCTCAAATTACTGATGGATCAATTTCATCGAGCCGAGTTTACTGGAACTTGGCGAAGACTCTTCTCACGAGTTAAGAAGCACATCATCTGGGGAGTCCTAAAGTCTGTAACTGGAATGCAGGTGATGAATGACTTACAGTTTCCTTTGTCCTTTCATTTTGTTGTTAATAATTATATACAACCCTGTTCCTTTTTACTCATATATGCTGTTTTTACCTACCACTGCAAATTTATGTGGATGTTATAAAACAAACATGCTGTCATAGTAAATTGACAGAAAAAGAAATTGAGTGAAATTGTTTTTCCAATTTCCTTTAAAATAGCCTTTACCAATCAAGAAAAGCACTGCATTGATAACATGGGTCTATTTGGTGGAAGCTTTAACTGTTCTGTTAAATCCTTTAAATGTGTATCTTTTATATGGATTATGTAGGGTCGGAAATTTAAAGACAAAGGTCAAAGTCAGCCCACTGGTGCTGGTGTTCCTGAAATTGATCTTATTTTAAGTGACAATGAAGGCCAGGCAGGAAAATCTGATCACTATCCACCATCTTGGCCTAAGCGTCCAAGTGATGGTGCAGGTGATGGATTTGTAACATCCATCAGAGGACTGTTCAGTACTCAACGCCGCAAGGCAAAGGCATTTGTGCTCCGAACTATGAGGGGAGAAGCAGATAATGATTTTCAAGGTGATTGGAGTGAAAGTGATATGGATTTCTCTCCTTTTGCTCGGCAGCTCACAATTACAAGAGCTAAAAAGCTTATTAGGAGGCACACTAAGAAATTCCGTTCCAGAGGACAGAAAGGTTTGTTTTTCACTTATATGCTATCGCTTTTATTGTTTGTCTAGACAGTCCAGTTAATATTCAATTGTTTCATGGACTGATTTTTGTTTTTTTGGATGATTTTAGAGCATATGTATGGCCAATAAATTATTATTAAAAGGATAAGAAATCTCCCCTCAAAGATAAAAAAGAAAGCAAACTAAAATTGCTCAAGGAAAGGATGAAACAAACTTGTCTTCTCTCTCTACATATTATTGGGAAAAACCCAAGTCCACGTTGGCTAGAGATAAGGCTAATATAGAGTGTATACAATTGGGGTGCAACCCTCACCGTGTGAGCTAGCTTTTGGGGTTCAGTTAGGCCAACACCCACTTTCTAATATGATATTAGAGTCTATCCTAGATCCATTAAATGGGTCACCCACCATGTCATCCACACACCAATCCTAAAAGTGTTGGGTGTAAGGGGTGTATTAGAAAAAACCTAAATTCAACATTGGCTAGTGATAAGACCAATATAAAGTATATAAGTGGGGGACAACCCTCACCCTATAAGCTAGCTTTTAGGGTTGAGTTAGGTCCAAATCCGCATTCGAAGATATATTAGTAATATAAATTCTCTTGTCAAAACTATTAGCAAAAGCACCAAAGAGAAGCCATAAACACAATCCTATCCCAAATCTAACATAATTGAAAAAGACATTTGAAAGTACCAGCATTCTCCAAGTAAATACGCCTGAGAATTTCAAAAATAGCTACGGATATAAAGTTCATACTCTACTCTTGCCAAAACCTTTTCTTTATTGCTCTTTTTTCTAAGAAGTCAAGCACCAAACAATACCAGCCCATGCCCAAAAGCCAGACTGATGGGAAAGCCTTTCCAAAACCGTCTGAACAGGTGATGAGAAATTGTTCCACAGTGAAAGGATATACCATGTGTTCACCAAGAATCCCTAAAAACTATTCCATTTAAAATTAGGTGATTTACAGTATAAACATAAATGGGTACTGTTACTGAACTTGGCCTGCATGTAACACCTTGAAAGCAGAGAAGCCTGTGGTCTAAAGTTCCATCTGTAATAATTCTGTTGGTTATAGAGTTCAGCTAGTCAGCTATCCAGACAGAAGGCTTGCTATGGAGGTAGGTTTGACCTTCCAAATGCATTTGTTGAGGAGGAACTCCAATGATTAGGAAATTGAGTGGTTTCTGAATAGGACTTACGAGGAAGTATGCCAAAAAATTGAAGGTCCTATTTCTCCTATAGACATAACTTAGGTGCAGTGCGTAGGACATTTTGGTTCTATTCTCCGATCAAAATTGAGGTTTCATTTCAGTAACCCACCACACCAACCTTCAATGAAACTCAATTTTGGTTAATCAAAAACAACACCAAAGTACTTATGATACTGCACCTAAATTTTCTGCCTCCTTTCTTAATTAAGAAAGACGAGTAGAATTTAAGTTTTTACATAGAATGTTCTGACCTTTAGGTTGTATGTGTTAAGGGGTTGTTGTAGCAATTTTCTTTGGATTATGCAATGCTCTTTTTCTAAACATGGATTATCCTATTCTTTAGAGCTGATTGCTTGAATAAAGTAAAAGCATAATGGGTTCTAACTTCAGTAATTTCTCTATTACTTGGTTGGATTACTCGTGATTGCTTATTTACTCATGGTGGTTGCTATAATGATCATTCTTATTATGAATAACACTTGCATGTATTTAAGCTGTTTGTGAGGTGCTGTATCTACTTTGACCATCTATCCTAAACTACTTTCCTCTTTATCTCGCTCTCTCTCCAATGATTGTGTGTTGTTTCCTCTCATTATTTGTCTTTTAAGGTAACTTATGAAAATTATTAATTACACAAATTACTATGTTAAAATGACTTTGACAAAAATACCCTTACTAAAAGAGTTAGAATGTAGTTGTGAATCAATTTAAGTATTTAGTGGAGATACTGAAAATTGAGGGTATTAGTTGGAAAAATAATTAATGTTTTCTTGGTTATCTAAAATGACATTATGATACAACTTTTGACATGTAATACGGGACGGAAGTAGTACTTTAGTTGATTGAATCCCCTAACATTCAAGATTATACTGGCCTTTCCAATCTAACATTTACAACAAACTCACATTATCTTTCTCAACTCTTCGAATGAGTCTAGGTTTGAAATTAACCATTCAAAGCTGTGTTGTTTTTTATTCAAGGCTGTGTTGTGTTTTGATATTTGACTTCCTGATCTTTTTTTTTTTGTCTGCTCATCGAATCGCTTCTTGTTCATTTGATTGCTTGAGGAATGAAGTTTGAATCTCTTTCAGGTTCTACTTCACAACAGAGAGAATCGCTGCCATCATCACCGCGAGCGACAACTCCATTTGACAGTGATTCTTCAAGTGGATCCTCACCATATGAAGATTTTCATGAATAGAAATATTATCATCTAAAGGATTTCTTAATTTTCAGCTGAGCATGACGCTGGTTTCATCTAGTTCTTAAATACTCTAAAGGAAGGACCTTAGTTGAAAGCTATAGACATCTTGAACAGAGGGGCGCTTGGAATGGAAAGAAAACTTGGTAGTATGCATGCATGCATGGTTGATGTTGATTGCTATTCATTGTGTATTTTCTGTTGCAACCTAAGTCATCGGTGAAAAAGAGCCTTGCTTGCTTTCATCTCACATCTAACATCTTCTATGCAACAGCGATCGGACATCTAACATCTGTATTCCTTGACAACTTCAGTCACCGATGAAGAGCCTTGCGTTCATCTCATACGTGTGTTTTCGGGTTGTATATTCCTGTAGCTTCTGGTCAATGTTCAATTTTTGGCTTCTTAATTTAATTAGAAAATAGGAGCCTAGAGGTTGACATGATTATGTATATACATTTGATTATATTTTGGAAAATAGAATAAAAGCAATATCTTCTTTCGCACAGAGATCCTTATTTAGAATTAAAATATAATTGATGGACACAAAACTTTGTACAGAGAGAGATTATTCTAAACCATTTTCCAAAGGAATAATGCCCGTGTAGAAAGTACTGAGCAGCAGGATATTTATTTTAGTACATTTTTTTGTCTGTGAATATTTAGTACATTATCCTATCAAACCAATACAGAGCATTATATATTATCTTCTCACAGAAATTATGAAACATAAGTCTATTGAGCTTCCTTTTTTCTAAGAAAAATCTCGCTATCAACCAGTGAACTTCATTAAATGTTAGATTAGTTCTTCAAAGTGTGGATGATGGATGAGGAGGATTAGGCGTTCGATACTTAGTTTCAAGGAGATAGAAATGCGTCAGCAATACTGTCAGTGATATATTTTTCGCTGATGATGATATCATGAATTTATTTTTCTCTCACACAATTTATTTCAGTTCATACTAAAAGGTCAATTACGATTCGAATCCAAAATTATTTAATTAAGGGATATAAGTTCACTTGTGTCAATTGTTGATATAGTGTCAGTGGTATAATAATTAAAAAAATGTTCAAAAGTATTGTATTACAAAAAATTATTTAAAATACTTAAAATTGTATGAATATCAGATTTTACTAACAACAAATTTTATCACTTTCAATATCATTTTTTTAATAATATCAAATTTTGTTAAACAATAACCTTATTTAGAATGAAAAATTATAATATAAATATTAAATATTAATTTTTGTTAAGCAATATCATTTTTTAATAATAGTTATTATTTTATTAATAATTAATCTATAGTTATTATTATTGTTGTGATGACTATGACATAACATAATATACTATGTACAGACTTTATAATTATAAATAATAAATACACTCTAACGCTTTTTTAGGATAAAGATAAACTAGTGAGTACTAATTTAATTCTCTAACCTTTTACTTATACTAATGTGATTTTTTTTTAAGTCTGTAATATCACGAGACATAAATAGTACTTTTCATAATTATGTTATTGATATTTCATTGAATTTAAAATTTTATTTAAAGAAATCAAGTCTAATATCAATCAAACATTTTTATTCTTTAAATGATTTATTTAATATTTTAAATCTTTTTAATGATCAATGTCATAATAATAGATTAAATGATTAATAAAAATAAAAATAAAATGTGTATAACAATGTACGATACAAAATCTGTTTAATTAAAATATATTATAAAATAAATGTAATTATATTTTATCATTTTATTTCAATTCCAAATACTTAAATAATCATATTATTATATTTTTGGATAAAATATATTTGGGGGGTCATGTAAAGTTTCGAAAGTATTAATTTTGTTCTATGAAATTTTTTATTTTTAATTTATAAAATATATTTTTGTTGATCTTCAATGATAAAGACTTGATTATTTTGTATTTCTACCTTTTTAGACACTCAAAAGACATCAAAATCCACCAACTGTTACTTCAATTTTTTTCCTTTCATCAGAATGTACAAGAAAATCAACTAGAAAATGACAAAAAAGCACAATTTTTTAGAAGTCTTTAGTTGTTAGAAATTATTTAATTCATTTTGGGAGATTTTAATCGTCACAAATTATTTAATTTATTTGTAATCAAGAAATTGTTTAATTCATTTTAGAATATTTTAGTCGCCACAAATTATTTAATTTATTTGTAATCAAATTACACATATAGATCTATTAGTTACATCATATTAGTGTCTAATAGAATTACCAATGAGAACCAATAAAAATATATTTTATTTTTATAAGAACCAAATTAATTAGAATTTTTTCTAGTGAAATCATGTTATTTATCATTTTTAATGAAACTTTTTCAGAAATGATTATTCAATGATATAAAGCTTATTTAAATTTAAAATCAGTGTTATGCTTTGAAATTGAAAATATTATTTCGAAAGCAGGATATAATTCAAAAGCTAAGTAATAATAATAAAAGTGCAGTAGTACAAAGTATAGGGCACAGGATACTAAAAGAAATTTCTATACTAGTTCGTCCACAAATCTCGATACAAGGATTTAAATTGAAGGGAAGTTACTAACAACTATCTTCAACAAGTAAAATCAAGATAGATGCAGATTTTCATCAAGTCTATTTTACACGTCTGTATAGCATGATTCAACCATTAAGAGTTAAAAATCTATAAGACTCTTGTATTTACTTTTTGTTGTTGAAACATTTTTACCAAACACCCTGTAACACCTATCGTCTCATATCAATGACTGTTGGTTCTTTGAGTTGAGTGTATATTTCCAACCACTTCTTTCAATAAAAGTCTTCACATTTCCAATCATTTACTTGCATTTCAATTTACAATTCTTGCAACTTACATTATCAGTCAACCTCTACTACTCGCTTCAGTGTGCTTTCATCTATTGTCCATCAAATTTTATGCTCGAATATACTTGTAGCTTCTGAAAAAATATGCAATTTTGAGCTTCGTATTTGGTTAAAAATGATACCATATCAATCAAATACGAATAAACACAATGTTGCTCTATATATCAACACGAAAAAGTGGAATTATCTAGATGCAAAACAAAAATCATAGCCAAAAAAGAAAATAGTCATCAATATACATGTCTAGTAGAAACTAAATGATTCATGAAGGCTCCCAAAAACAAAAGGGGTCCATGCATATGCAGACAAACACATACAAATGACAGAACATGATTCGTACATTAGAATTTAGCATATGAAGGATACTACCGGTAAGTTGTTTGACCTGCATATTAGAATTCAGGTTTAAAATTGAGATTGTATTCAGTAAGGGGGGTCTTATGGACATCCAGATGTATTGTCATTTGTCAAATGAGACCACAGATGCTTCACTTAAGTTAGCAATTTTCCCCCCTTGTCTGATATCTAACATGTCTAAGTCATTTTATTCTTATCCAGAATGAAGGTTAACAAAAAAGACATTATAAGACAACATTTTTGCACTCTTCACTCACATCTAGCAGTGGATTTGGGTTGATGCTTCTCGATTGTATCTTCATTTGATTCATCTATATAGTTCAAGATCCCCAAAACAGTGAAATCAAGGAGTTGAAACAAAGCAAATATAAACAATAATTGAACATGGAAGATATCAATACTTGTGATGAAAATCAATCACTTTGCAATAAATTTTTTTTACTCTCCTGCATTTTATCAAGTTTTGATGTGAAACTTCAGTACGCAGATCCTTTGGATGAGTAGCATCATGAAAATGAAATCAAGCACAAAGAAATTTGGGGGGAAAAACTCCAAATATGTTATAATCCCTTTTACATTATCACCAACTAACAAAATGTACTTGCACACAAATTTGTCTCATTTTCTAAATTCAGAGTACTCCGCATGCTTGCATAGCTGATCATCAACTTCATTCAAACCAAATGTCCAAATAGACTATGTATATTTCAAAATCAAAAGTACCATATAACAAACTCAAAAGTAAGTAAGATGAACATTAGTGCCTCAATTTCAATAATTAGTTTGAGACTGATTTTAATACATCTATAATTTTTTTCTCTACCAAAAGAACTTGTAATCTATCCGCTAATAATTAGTCATAACCGGATGAACTAAGGGAAACAGAAACACAGAAGGAAGTAAAAACCAAACCAATTACAATCATTCACATTTCACCTTGCGAAATCTATCATGTCAACTTTTGCTGATGGTGAGTTTTGAAGCAAAAAATCCACTATCCCATCAGGCATAGGCGGCGGAGATGGTTGCAATGCTGCTTTCCACGACTTGGCAGCTTTCAGTCTCATGGAAAATATAGGCGAGAGTGGTTTCAGTTCCACTTTCAAAGACTTCAAGTTACCCAAGCAAGGGAGTTTAATATTCAACAACTCAGGAATTAAGAAGAGAACCTAAGCAACGAGGGATGAGGTAAATTAGAAACAAGTTACTGCAAATGAAAAAAAAAACAATAAAGTAATAATAAAGCCTCAGAACATTCTTATGCTCTATTTAGATAAAGTTATCCAAAAGTATTGAGAGGAAAAGAAATAAAAAAAAGGTAAAATGAATCGAGCTTCTCTCGTAAGTTAAAATCAACTTACGCACTTAATTTTCATAAAAACTCTCTTATCTAACTTTTCTAAGAGCTGGAGTACACAAGTTGATTTTAGCTTGGGTGAGAAACTAAGTGCATGTTTCGAACCAAATGTGCAGCGTGCATCATCACCCCCTCTCCATGTTTACCAGAAGCAATGTGAAGTAGCTTCTGCATCAATTGAACCTATTGAATTGATTTTTTATTGTTGATGTGGAATGGTGGTGATGTTCCAAACACGCAAAATGTTACCTTCTTATTTTCTTATGCTAAAAGGGCTTATGTAGAAATTAATCTATCCAAACATAGCCTTAGTTACGGTGTATATATACCTGAAGAGTACTTGCAGAGACTGTCAATGATTTCACATTGGCAAGCTCTAACAGCCAACTCAACAGAATCAAAGGAGACTCCAACGACGTAGACCAGATTTCCGCATCAATACTCACTCTTTCGAGCGAAGAAAGATTGCTCCCATGCAGTTGCTGATAAGGTGCACCGGTGAAAGCAAAAGCGCAAAGATTCGGCGTAGACAGCACAATTTTGTAAAAATCCTCCGACTGATCAGACCGCATAGTCAAACTCGAAATGCAGAGAATTCTCGCATCCTTCACAGTGCAATAGTCAACAGTCAAATCACACAACCTACGGCAAGCATAAAACGGTTCAGCCATGTCATCATCATCATCAGCATCATCGCCTTTACAGAAGGTGAAGTGCTGAAGATGCAAGGTGGTTAACGCCGTGAGATTCAGCGATTTCGGAAACAGCGTGCTGCCGTAGATGTAACCCCTAGGGCAAACGGAGAGCTTGAGAGAGGTCAAAGACTGGCACGAAAAAACGCACTGGGGAACGTCGCGGATGTCGCACTTGACGGAGATTCCTAACTGGCGGACGTTGTGCGAAACGGCGTATTTGATGATCCGTTTGAGGAGCTGCGTCTCGATGCAGCCGTGGCGCTCGAAATCGAGTTTGAGGAGTGCGAGCGAGGCGTCGCGAGACGAATTTGGTGAAACCCTTGAAAGTCCAGAAGTCGGAGGAGTACAGAATTAGGGTTGGAAGACGCTTCCAGAGGTCCTTCCATCGAGTCGACAACACGCAGGTTCTTACGGCGTGTTTGGCGTTCAGGAATGTTAGTATGTGGAGCAGAACGCATTCGGGTAAGTCGCTCAGTCTGTCTGTCTTCTTCGTTTCTGCTCTCGCTGCGACTGCGCTTTCTCCGTTTCATCTTACTCGTGCGCTAGATTACGCCTTCGGAGTAGAATCTGAGCGTGAAAGAAATAGGGAAATGGAAATGAGAAATTAGGAATACCTGATGGTTGAGAACATGTTTGAAAATACGTTGCAAAATTACGTTTGATGATTTACATTGAAACAACCGTACTTGGAAGTATTTTTAACTGCAAAACTTCTTAGTAGTTGAGAAGCGGATAGCAATTGTTGTTGCGTTGCATTCCGTTTTCGGGTTTTGGAGGGTTGACACTTGACAGTTTTAATTTCGCGCGGACGGGTGGGGTGGGGTTTTTAATTGCGCAGTATGGTGTTAATTGTTTTTAAAAAAAAATTGGGTTCCTTGCTATTAAGACTCATGCGCGTTAAATTAAATTAAGTTTCAGGGTGTTACCAAAAGAAAATAATTAAGTTTCAGGGTTCAAGTTCACTTCTTGTTACATTTTCTTAATACACTGAAAACAATCAAAATTGAACCTGAAAACTTATATATGTCACTTAAACTTTTTAACTATTGGACCGATTCTAATAAGTTATTTATTTTTAATTTGTGAAGTAGTAAACTTTCAGGTATTTATAAAAATAATAATAATTGGCGAGCAGTTACTTAAAATGTCCATTTGTTTTAATTAAATAAACAAGTTTGAATTTAATTTCAATTATATGAATGAGCTAAGATGCGCATGAACTTGGCATTAAAATTTTGTAAACAAATATTACACCTTAGAACCTACATTATTTAACAATTTTTAATTAGATTTTAGTCCTTTTTTTAATTGAGTCCTTGAACTTTCATTTGCTTTTCAATTGATCCTTCCATATCACGGTTGTAATAGAAAATTAATTGTTTGAGTTAGTTATATAAATTTGCAAGAAGATTGTTATAGGGTGAAACAATAAGAGACTTGTGAAATAAGACTAGTAATAAGGTTGAGTGGACATGTAGATGTGAGAATATTGGTTGAAGAACGTGTTTGATGTAAACCCTATTTCTATTTTTCTTTTCTCCCTCACCTCTGCACAAGTGCATCGGACATAGGATAGAAAAATCATAACAGTGTAATGAAGCAGTTGCATAGGTAAGTTTATTGCCCGTGCAGCTGGATGATTTGGCCAGTATTTTTGCGTAGTCTTTTTTTCTTTTTCCCCACCTTATGTACAAGGATGCAAGATATGATAATCGATCTCTAACAGAAAGGCTTCAGATGGAAAATCAAAAGAAAAAAAAAACAATTGGAAAGGAGTTGAGTATCAAGATGGATTGACAGTTAATATTGTTAACGATGATCAACAAAGGCCTCATTGAGGTTACAGTGTCTTTGACTTTGAGCACTATTTGGCACCTATCCTTCATATCACCCTACTAGTTTTGGGTGTGTTTCTCTTCATTCACGGTATCTGTATGGCAAAACAAGACTCGGCGATAAAAAAAAAAATGAATATAGAAGTATGAAGACGAAATTAATTGCATATAACAATAACACTAATGAATATTGTTTTAGCGTAATTTTTTTTCAACCCAATGGATTGTCCAAGTCCAATGAAACATGGGGTGTGTTCCATTCGGCTGACATTACGTGATTGACAAATACTGAAACAAATTTAAAAATTTAAGACGAATAAAACTTCTTAATTGCCAAAAAAAAAAAAGGTTATATTATTATACTCTTACCGTACAATAAATTCAGTTTGAACTTACTCATAGTCTGGCAGCAATTAGTTGTAACTAACATGAACAGAAGTTAGTAGACTTGAAGGTAGCGTAAAAATTCCAACAATTTTATTTGATTATAACTATGCTTAATATAATATCAGGATATTGGGATATGATCATGACAAGAATGGCAATTATTTTCGGGCCACCACAACAGCAATGATAACATAAATGTGAAAGAACATAGAGAAGACGACAACCAACATTTATTTATATGTATATGTACATTTGGATCTAGTCTATCTGTACTAATTAACATATCCAAATGTTCTCACCAGGAGCACAGCAGCACAAGCCTAAACTTCATCAAAGGTCGTGATTAGCACACTGTTGCGTTGATATGAAAACCAGCAACCCATCCTTGATGGCATAGCATAGCATATGACCGAAATTTCATCTTTAAAATCAGGGTAGCAGAGCTTTGATCTCAATGAAATTATTATAGTCAGGGACAAGCAGACAGCATTTTTACATCACAGGCCCTAACTAATGAATATTTTATGAAATAAACACAGAAGGAGATCATCGGATAACATATACACAAACAATATCTTGGCACTTATACCAGCACCAATATCGCAGACTTCTACATAATGTTAGACCGGAACAGCAGAGCTTCTTGATTGACACTTTCTAATCTTTAATCATTTCCATTTCCGAGGGCTACAATTATTCATCACCCCGAATTTCCTAATTGTCTCGGGTATGTATCACTTTCACTGCTTCTAGATCTGCATCTGATTAGTACACCAATAATATACTACAGGGGGACCATTATATAAAACCCCTCAACTTAATGAATTACTTAGAACCATCTAATCAAAGTTTCCTGGAATGTCAATATCTGTATCTGAAGGATTAGAAAGCTCGACCAGAGGTTCCTGCTGATCAAATAAACCCCACGTAAGAGGTAACTACTCATATGCATCTTATAAAGAATTTTGTTACCTACATAATCATTACAGTTGGCTCCATTTAGGTTTCATTGGTAAAGTGGGGCTATTTAAACCCAGATGAAGCCGCCTGTACAGTTGTGTAGGTAAGATTACTCAAATAGGAATACCTGTTCATTCTCATTTGTTGAAGAATGACCAATTCCCAGTGGCAGAACGTTCGTAAAGTGTTCTGCAGTTTCAGGCAATTCCTGAACAAGAAAATCACCCCAATACCCATTAGACAAGTATCATAACGATTCATTAATTAGAAGCTTTCAATTTCTCAATATCAGAGAAAAGATGTTGGAATACTCCAAATAATCTGTAAAAGAATGTGTGTGTGTGTGTCCAGAGAGAGAGAGTGAGATTAAAACTACCTCATCACTGGGGTTTACAGCATGATTACTAGAACTATCCGCTGCATTGGACTTGGAAGGATCTTCAGAACTACCCTGCATACCCCACAAAAGGTTTCATGAAAATGAAAATACATTTGCACTGCTGAAAATGAATTTGCAACATGTAAAAGATTCTACTTGCTCATCATGGATGCCTGGCAATTCCCCTTCAGGAACAGAAGTAGGCTTGACATCAATAGGAGTGTCCTGCAAATTCCATACAGGTTGATAGGTAAACCACCTATGTACATAGGACAATGATGTAATCAAAAGGACCTGACAATATGCACCACAAAGATTTTCAGGTAAGGCTGTTAAAAACTAGTGTCCAAGTCCCAAATCAATTCAAACAACCCAACTCAAACTATAAAGTTGGTTTATTTGCTTTTCACCCTTGTTGGGGTTTAGGTTGTTTTGGAATTCTTTTGAAAAAGAATTGGTTCTGGTTAGAAATAATTTTATCCCAAATCTTCATATTGAACCAGTGTTCAATAATAAATCTTTTACAAAGAACTAAATGAAAGTTATTATCATGTCAATGTATACTGTTTCCATCTGTTTGTTACAATCAGAAGTCTAAACTGGTGAATTTATTTATTTGTATCATCTTCACTGAAATTTAATTACAAATGTTGATAAAAAAAACATTCTATTAAGCTACAGATATATTATTTGATATTAGTGTTGTATGAATTATCCATGCGTGTCAGAATTATTTAACTAATAAGTTTCATCTAGATACCTTATTGAATGGGATTTTGACCTGTGATCTTTGACTGATAGAGGATTATCCAGAGAGCATGAAGTTTTAGAAGCACTCCATGAATTGAAAGGTCTAATGACAAGGTCTAAAACCAAGCTTCTACAAAAAGAGATGACCAAGAGAATCATGGCTGGACTATTTAACAAGGACAAGGATGGAGGAATACACAAGGAGATAAATTGGAGCACCTTGAAGATTGTAGGAGACCTCGCTTAGCGCGAATATCGCACTTAGCGCAATTCCTTTCGTAACTTTTGTAATTTTCCTAGTTTTCGTAATTTTCATATTGTCGTAATTTAGTAATTTCTTATTTGTGTAATGGGCCTCAATGTGGACTTAAATAGGCTCAAACTATGCGTTTTTAGGTTATATTAGAGGCTTAATTCTATAAGTACTCAGACATTGCTAATTTTGGGAAAACTTTTAATTGAATAATATTAAACATTTGCTTGAATTGAGAGCTTAGCCTCTTCTTGGTTCTTGGCTCTTGACTGAATCCAAATTAATTCTTATCAAGGAAACTTTTCTTTATGGCGAATCCTCCTCAACTTATCATTCCAACACGGATCGTGGCGTTATTCATACCATCTTCTTTATCTTCCCCACCTTTTATCTATAAGTTCTACTATCTATCATTGGTATCTTGAAATTGGCCTCTGGAAAAGATCTAATCCAAGCATTCATGTCTTGGTAGTCATCATTGACTTTGTTAAGAAAGGGGAGTAACTGAATCGTAATTAGAACATCAATAACTCGACTTATGACTATATTATTATCTTATTCTAATAAATTTAATTTTACCATCACAAAAATATGGAATTATTTTTCTTTTCCTATCCAGAAAAAAAAAAAAACCTTGAGATATTGCACACCCAAGATTTAGAAGTGTTATCATAGATCCATCACTGAAACCATTTCATTGGGAACTGATAATTAAAAATATAAATAGAACTTATCCCCCTTGGCATTTACAAATTGGCTTCCAATCAAGGAATAAATCTGGAAAAACATTAAGCTCTCTGTCTTACATACCAGATCACTTTGCTCAACAGAAAGATTCCTTCCGCCCTTACTGAGATCTCTGAGTGTGCCCTGTCAGAGTTAAGTGGATTCAGGGTTACCGAAGATTGAGGATGCAGTGCATAAACAGGAATGCAAGGTAAAAAAGAAACACAAATTAATATTCTGACCAGCATATCATATAGTTAGAAACTAGCCACTGCTAAGGTGAAAGGGCATCTACTATAAAGCTCCAACCAGTTCCTATACGGCTATACCGTTGGGACCATAGTCCAAAGTAGTTGTCAATTATCTTTTGGAGCGGGTTATATGAAAGGGGAAAAATATTGTACATCAGATTTTGATAATTCTGAAGACTAGAATTTTGATATTACACGATGGTATCATTTCAACCATGTAGCTGACTCCATTTAGAGGAAAATATTTTTGTTGTTGTTGTTGTACTTCAAATGAAATATAGAAGTTCAAGTTTACAGCAAGCATTTCATCATATCCAAACTTATTAGCATAATGACTAACCTTGTTAGCCCACATAAGGCCGCATGCATTACATAAAGTCCTTGGTCCAGCTGGCCCCCGACGCATTGCAGGAGTATTATTTTCACTGACACCACAATGGTGACATCTACGTCTAGAAGGCATGAAAAAGCAATGTGGATAATATTTACAGAAATGCAATTAAATCATACACGCAAAAGAACCACAACATTAGGATAAAATAATATATATGTAGGAAATTCAAGCTTTAAAACTCACACAGATTCAGAATGAGACGTGCCATCTTGACCAGAACTCTGTGCAGAATCCCAATTAGATGAATCTGGGTTTTCCTTCAAGGAAGCAAACTGCCCATTCTTCCGATGCATCCTAGCAAGAATAAAAGACAGCAAAAACAGAACATAATTTTTTTAATATAAATATAGAAGAACAAATCAAACTTCAAAAACAACCTTCAATCAAATAAAACCTACAGGAAGCCCTCAAAATGGCACTCAAGTACCAACTATCAACACAAAGCATTATGTTCCTCAGTCCTTATCTGTTGAGAAATATGCTCACTGATTTGACTTTACCTGATAACAACTCAGGCCTAATATTTCATGATAAGAAAGTCTAATATAACAATCAAGTTCAAATATATTAGGTTCGTCCTCTTAGTCTGAATAACTTTTCTATAACTTGCTTACCACAGGAACATATACTGCTAGAGATGACGGCATCATAAAAAAGCAAGCCTTTCTATTTTTTAAAAAAATTTTTGTGGTATTTCAATGGTGTTAGTGCTAAACAGTTTATCACTGGAACATAATGCTAGGGAATATAATAAGCAAGTGCTTTTTTTTTTACCTCCTTATGGATTAAAGCACATTGTTCTTCTCAACAAACACCCTTGATAGTTTTTGTGAAGGGGACAGGGAAAGTCTATTAAGTTAGTTTATTTCTTTCTCTAAAATAAAAAATAAATGTAAGCAACAGTCTTCTCAGGAATATTATTCAGATGCCAGCGGCACAAAAATGGTGTAGACATGATATTATGTCCTAGATGCAAAACATACAAATGACTTTCAAATATCAACCACAATTATCAAGAGCATAAATGGTGAGACAATTGAGTGACCATATTGTTTACACAGGCAAGTCAATTTCCATTGGACAAAAGTCATCAACTATTTGGGTGAAATGGTGCAATATGGAATTTTATTTACCTCTGTGCCACCTCTTTTCTGACGGAATACCTAATTTTCTTGTCAAAACATCTTTCCTTGCGTTTCTCACGGAACCTGACCAAGGATGCTATTCTTCGTGAAAGGTTTGAACGCTTTGGAGTATCACCCATGCCCTAGAGATTTTAGTAAAGTGCTCAAATGCAAGCATAAAAAGGCATTACAAGTTATAAAACTGAGCTCGTTAAGTAGATGTATACATTACCCTGTTACTTTGGTCAAATGGTAGTTCAACTGCAGGCACACTTGCCTGCACATCACGTCCTCCCAAAAGCAGCAAGACAGCTTGCACCTGCAATGTTAAATTTGATCACCACGCATTCCTCAGTTATCATCCTTGTTGAAAAGTCACCTTGATTGTCGTCACTCCAAGGTAAAAAGGGATGTGTTGAAGTCCCGTATTGTGGCAGTAGCCGTGGGTAAAAAAAGGACGTGTTGAAGTTGGTTAGAGATAGTGGCTAGTTAAAAAAAAAAAAAATTACATACCTGATTGTCCAGAGACTTCTCATTATGTGAAAGTTAGGAAAAAAAATATTGTACGCAACCTTACAAGGCACCAACCCAAATAGTGTCGAGATAGAGTATATATATAAGTGGGGAGCAACCTCGCCTTACAAACCGATTTTGTAAGGTTGAGTTAGGCTCAAAAATCTATGTTCTAACAATCCTTTTGAATAATTGAGAAGTAAATAGGTCTAATTTAAATGCAGGTTTTGTTGTAACTTTATTCCATAATATTTCCGAAATCTGTAATTCAAAATGAATGAAAGGGTTCGCTTTGGCCGGTAAGAAGAGTAGATTACTCGTTTTTCCCTTGTTTTTGTTTCTATTGCATTCTATCTCATCGTATCCCATTTTGTTCTGCGATATTTGAGAACCACCATCAATACCTCGGTGTAGGTTTGGGATACTCCTTTGTTCCATAGTCTAGGGCTATTTAAACCAAACAATTAAGAATTCTTAGATGTACTGATACTAGCAATAGCAAGTGCATCTTTGATGCATTCATCAATTCTCCCGAGAAGCCACAATTGGTTAATCTTCTATGTTCTATCACTGTTTTAAATTACCATAACTCTGAACCAATTTATGATTGGTAACTTCATTGTTAATGTCAAAGGTTTGCTGATAACTTTTCTTATTTAGATTGTGGACACTAAGAGCATCTTTAATGGAAGAACTCATTTTGAGCTCTTGGATTATTTTTTGTAGGTCTTATGATACCACATAAGATGCAAGAATTTTTGTCATGTTTGCTTTAACGATAGAATCCAATTTGGATTCTTGTATTTTACTTGAATAGAAAAGAAAAGAAAAATAAAACATTTCTTTTCTCTCAAATGCCATTAAAAAATAATATTTTTTGACAAAAGTGAAATTCTTGAAAGTTCTTTCTTTATAATCCAACTTTCAGCATGAAGAACTTTTAAGCAAGAATAATATTAGATCTGGTTGCTAGAGATTATTGAGCTTAAAAATTTAGTTCAATAATCTATATTAAAGATGTCTTAATTATGCTTAAGAGACAACACGCTTTTAATATATTCTTTTATTGATTAAAATTTATGTGGAACCCACTGAATAAAGAGTGAGATCTTGTGGGATTCACATCATTTAATGAGACTTACATAAATTTTATTTGATAGTGTGTTGCTAGAATTTCTTTCTTTAAAGCACAGATTGAGACAGACACCAAACACTAGGATACAATTAAAGTCTAAAACATAGTACATAAGAATACTTAATTTATATATATATATATATATATATATATATATATATATATATAATAAGTTGTTAAGCTCTATAATATTCATATGATAATAAGCCTCGTAAAGAAGGTAATAAGACTCGATTTTCCACAATACAAGAACTTTATCTCTTTACATAAATAAAGAATATAAAAAATAACAATGTGATAAGTTCTTTAAAAAAAAGTCTAAAAAAGAAACAAGAGAAACCATCATTGAATAGAAAAATCTAAAGAAACAACTTGCAAATTTAATTTTTATGTTGATCTTTTAAAAGAAAAATATTTTTAAAGAAATGTGTCTTAACGTATGTCTAACATGTATTCGAGCAGTGTCAAAACCAAAAAAAAATAGAAACTACAAAAACGTGTATGATACATGTTCCTCGCATGTCGGTGTCAAAAACGTGTTGTCTGACACGTCCTTTAGCCGGTGTGTCCGTGCTTCGTAGATTTCTTACGAGCTTAATTTATTTTATATTCTCTCAGTCATACTAAGTTAAAATTTCAAATCCTTAAAGTAATCGTTATGGGAATAATACTCAAAAGATGAAAACATGGCTAGTAGGCTACCTCTATTGTTCCTATTATTAAGCCTTGCCAGATCAAACCCATGTCCCGCATAATATCATTCATTTTGCATTACCGCAAAAATAAGATTAGATAAAACTACTATGTTGATTGAATTTTACTTGACCGTGTACGACTTCATTAATTATCTCTGCTTTGAATATATTGGTAATCAGCATGCTACTTGGCATTTAATTTCATAGAACCTTGTGTTAATTTGACAGTAGTAGTAAAACTTAACAGTTAACAACACTCCCCATCCCCCTCAATTTGTAAAATTTAACGAAACTCTACAACAATCATAGCATAATAAAAAAAAACAAAAATTCAAATTACGAGAACTTTCCAAGAAAATAAATTACCTTCTGAGGAGTGATAGCGGGAAAGACATAAACCTCGCCCTCGAAAGAAAGAGTGAGCTCGCTAGTTCTGGAAGGCATAGCCACTACCGCTTCATGATTTACACTGGCTGCGGCATTAGCAGCAACGTTCACTGAATTAACATTCGCATCCTCCAACTCATCCATAGCGTCATCATCACCACCGTCGTCGTCGTCGTCATCGTCGTCGACGGGTATAGCAGGGTCCTCGAACTGCAGAGGCTGCGGATTCACGGTCGCCATCGATTCCTCCACACGCCTATTGGAAACCCTAATTTGGGAGCCGGTGATGCATGGTTTACGTGACAGAAATTGGAAACGTGAAAATAAGTTTCGGAATTTGTGGAAGAAAGAGAGATCAGAGAACTGAATGAAATGATGAAATCTGTTGTATTCTGGAGAGAGAGCAGAGCAGGGGTGTGTTTCCTGGAACCCACTCAAAATGAGAGTGAAAGTTGGTTTGACGGCGTGAGCGTGTCGTGAAATGAAAGTTGTTTCTCCTTTAAGATAGTACTAGTAGTACTTAAGAACATGGAAAGGACAAGTATTAGTAGGAGTTAGTTATTATCCATTGTGATAAGGTTAGAGCGTAGGTACTACTGCTCAAGTTAACGGTTCGCAGAGGAGTGTAGCTGCGATCTGACGTCTGCTGAGTGCTGACAATAGGTTAGGGAATTAATTAATAATTGATCAAGGGGAATCGCGGAAATAACAGGAGAAAACAAATCATAAAATGATAATTAAGTTTCATATAAATGGATCACTTTTAACAAATTTTAATTAATCAGTAACAATATCTGCTATAAACTTATTAAATCTAAGCAATGTTACTTAATTCTCTGTATGATGACATGAAATTATACTTATATAAGTATCTTGTTTAATAATATTTATATCATAAATAATATATTTTATAAGTATTATAAAATATATAAAATGAATTTTTATATAAAATATTTAAATTTATGTAAAATTATAATATCCGGCCATAAAATTAAAATAAACAATCAATTTCACTTACTATAGTAAGTGTTAAAAAAGAGTGTCAAGCGGATGTCGTGTACAGAGTCTTGCTACCGTTCCTCTTTAATTCAATAGCAATTTAGCAAATATCCTTGACAAACGTGTTTGTTAGTAAGATTATAAAACAACATTAAAAATAATGTTGAAAATTGCTGCGTTATCATTTTTATAGTTGTGAATTTCAGTGATGATGTAACGTGTGACGATCTGGCCTGAGCATTATTGGAAGTGGGAACCAACCATTTATAGTTAGTTCGTGGGATGAATATTATGATGTTGGATTGGAATCTGCTTTCTGGTTCGTTGGTCTCTTGGATTCTGTTTGTCATTTTCTCTTGATTAAAAAACCTAAAATTATTGCACTTACTATTTTAGATGTTTACTATAATACAATTATGCTATTTGCATTTATGAAACACAACAACTGGCATGTTAAGATATTTTTGGTACATCCGAAGATATAACCATATCGACATGTAGCAAAATTAGACATATAAATAAGTGGAAAAAAAAGGTAGATTGATGTATAGTTAGATTATAACATATATTAATGTAAAGTAACATCTGCATCCATTAATATTAATATTTCACCAAAAAAAATATTTATCCATAATTCCATAAATGTATAATGGGAGTGTATTTCATTTTATTGATAGTTGCATCACTTTACAAGTTAGGGATAGAAATGGGTCATGCCGTCTATCAGGGGTCTTTGGTCTGGTCTGACTTGTTTATTAAAAAGATCAGGTTAAAACTTTTTGAAAAGCCTATTTAGATAAAAAGGATAGGTTCAAGCTTTAAAAAAAGTCTATTAGGCTTGGCCTATTTAATACATATATATATATATATATATATATATATATATATATATATATATATATGACTAGATTATTGAATAAAACTTATAATATTTTATTTACTTATTTATTTTATTTATAATATTTTGTTGAATACTTAAAATGCTCTAATTAATTTTAACTTATTTTTTTCACGTACAAATTAAAAGGGAAGTATTTATCTTTATTTATATTAAAATTTTAAAAGTACTATACAAATTTTCAAAATTTCACTAGTCATCAGATTTTCTTTATATATAATATTTATTGTAAAATGGGCTTTTTAATAGGTTCGCAGGTCAAACTAGACTTTTAAATAGGTCAGGTCAAGCCTAAAAAAAAGCCTGAGACAAGTAAATAGGTCAGACCAAGCTTTATATTTTTAAATCAGATCAAGGTCAGGTCTAATCAAACATGGTCTGGTCTAGTCTGTTTCCACCCCTATTACTAGCATCTGTCAATAAAATAACAGTAGAAAGTAGCATCTTTTGTTTCGACTTTGGACATTCCAGCTCAGAAAGTGCAAACACTCTTTTATATCTTTATATTAGTTTGAAAAAGACACCACATTTAATTCCCATATTGTAAAAATATTATGTACAAAAGTTTTATATTTAAAATAGTTTAAAATAAACCCTAAATATTAATTATTTAAGTTTTTTCTAGAGACAGGTTTTCTGCACAAAAAAACTTAAAAGTCCTACCGTATAACAATTTTTTTCACTTTAAAATGTGTTTTAATGTATCTTTTTAAAAAAAAAAAAAGTAAGACAATCTGCACTATTACATAGAAATACTAGCGTATCAGATGAGAACGTAACAAAAGGTAATCTTGATTATATTATTAAACTAGATGGTCAAGATTATTTTTAACCACAAGTCTATAATTTTTTTTTGAGGGAACACAATAATCTTTACTATTCACATGGGATTATATGCCCCTCAATTTTATTTTTTTTTCATACTAAATTTTAAATAATGAAATAGCAAGAAGACAAAGCGACCACATATATACCAATCCTGTTACTTGGATAGGTACTTGTATAGAAATTACCCACGAGTATAAAAATCTATGGATATCCATGTATGCTTTCTAAAAAAATAAAAAAAATCAACAAAATATTTGTAAGCTCCAAACACATGTTGCAAATATCACTATAAATTTATAAATTAAAAAATTGTAATAAATAATCACTTAAACCATTTTTTTAAAATTATTGTCATTTTTCTAAAACAAAAATAGTTTAAATCTGAACCAGTAATCCCAAACGTTTGATGATTCTTTATTACTTTGTTCAATCTTAAAATTTGGTGTTCAAAACATCAATTTCATCGCTAACATCTTTGCCTAGTTAAAAAGTTCAAAATTGTAAGGAGAAGCAGGGCTCGATCGCAACATATAAACATTCCAAAATAAAAAATAGGGAGGAAAAATTTTCCGCCAGAACTATTGCATGTTGTTGTGCACATTTTTTCACGAGACTAAACTAAAACCACAAAACACTGTATGAGGATCAGGTTCATTTCAAATTCCAGTTTATACATTCATAGATAAATAGTTAATGCAACTCTCCGAGAGTATAGCAATAGATCTCTTGTATTAGATCAAGTCATTCCAAATTCCAGTTTGTACAGTCATAGATAAACAGTTTAATGCAACTGATCAGAGTATAGAAATAGACTTCTTGTATTGACGAGAGCTTTGCTATATACAGTACATTCTATAGGTCAAACTGAATGGAATTACTAAAAACCTGCGAATGTCACAGTCAAGGACTTACATTTCCTGTGAGTGGAAAACTCAACGATCAGAAACCAAAGCTTTGTTATCATTAATGTTGTGCAGGGATGCCACTCCGACAGTCCAAGTCATTATTATTACTGCCCTCATCAACCTGGTCATCAGATGCAAAAGAAAAAAAAAAAAAGAAGATGCATTTGTTACCATAGAGGCATACAGATTAAAAGATAACCTGATATAATAATTAATTAATGAAAACATACCTGCTCAGGTGGTGCAAGAGAGTGTTCCTGGTTTCTCTTAGAAAGATCCCTCAATGTACCCTGCAGAATTGCAGTGTCAGAGGGACTAATGAACAATTATATTCAGAATTACTGAATTTAGCAAATTTCAGATACAGAGTTGGGCAAATTTGAATATAATGCCCACAAGAATATAGTCCACCTTCCTTGGCATGCTATGAAATGGGAGGGAAAGGAAATTAAATTAATATAGGATGTCTCTTAGAAGAAAATAGTATAATACTATAGAGCAAAAGAACAAAAGAATTGTGAGAGAGATCAGTGTAGAAGAATAGGACTTGATGGAGTCCACTCCTAAGTCATAACAAGCAGACAAGGCAGAGTCTTGGCTTTAAATGAGTTCTGGGTCTCACCCAGCTTATACGGGACTCACTCCTACATCAATCCCATGTGGCGAGAAAGAGTGATGTCATAAAATACCAAGGGTTTAACCTATAGCACTCGAGAAATAGAGGAAAGAATAGGAAGGAGATGCAAAAGATAGCCAAAAGTGAGTGTCATCAGGTTAGAAGAGTAAATTTTGCATTTTTTAATTTCAATAGCTTTAGATAGATTAACATACAAGTACAGAAAATAGAAAACAACATGAACCGAATACCCCCCCCCCCCCCCCAAAAAAAAAAATATATATATATATATATATATATATATATATATATATATTTACGAAGAAATACTTACCCTATGTGCCCAAAAAAGCCCACAAGCATTGCAAAGTGACCTTGGACCAGATGGCCCCCTACGCATCATTGGAGTGGATTTTGAACTTATTCCACAATGTGTGCACCTATACATTCATAATCATGCAATACAAAGAGATAGTAAAACATCTATTGGCATATCTCAACCCAAATTGCACCACCAGAAACCCACAATCAGTCACCGAAACATATTAGGATGAAAGCAAGATTCTGATTTCTGGCTACATGATTGTATGGGTAACATGGTGAAACTTACAAGGTTTCTGACTGAACAGCATCCTGCCCTGACTCTTGATCTGAACCCCAACTATTAGTTCCATCCTGATTCTTTGATGAAGTAAATTGACCCTTATTACGATGCATCCTACATTTAAAAATCAACTAAGAAATATGTATTGATGCAAATTAAATCAAACAGCTAAAATGGTGAGCAATAAGAATAAAATGTGAAACATAGATGATGTGCAATAGTCCGTGGGAAGATGTGAGCTTCTTCATTTGATAGCATTAATTAAATATGAAATAACAAGTGCTCAAAAAGGTTCTTGCCGATAAAAACAAAGCACTTTGTTAAAATAATGTGTATATACCAAAACACACACGCACACCCATGGTTATAGCAACAAAAATCTCAATGTCCAAAATTTAGCCATTCACTTAAGCATATATATCCAACTTGCTGGCAGAGGATGCTGTTGAAGCATGCATTATATTTGAAATCTTATTGTCATATGGAAAGGGGAAGCAAAAACATAAAAGTACTAATGTCAATTTCATCTTAAACGTATTAAGGTCAAAATTTGTCAAACAATAGTAACAAAGAAACAAATAAAGTAGTTAATGGAAGAACATGGCTGGGAGTGAGTCGAGTGACTACCCCCGAAAACGCTGTAGTGGCATTGTTGATTATAGAATGGCCGCTACAGCAAACATAGCAGCTGCAATGGAAAGATTCAAGAATTTTAAAAAATTAATAGTGCAAATATATTTATCCTTTATACCGAGAAAAAAAAAACAGCGAACAAAGTTTCAATTCTCAAAATTTAATGCACTTATCAATTATCCTAGTGAATAAGATATAAAATAAAAAACATAAAATACAGTAATAAAAGTCTACCAAGCAGAATTAAATAAAAGGAAATACACTAATTATCCCCTAAAAAAAGGACAGTGTAATCAATTACCAAACACAAAAAAACAGTAATGTAAAATAACACATCTTTTCCCTTGCGGTCACTGTCTACTTGAAAGGTAGAAAGCAGAAAGAAGAAGTTCAGAAGACAGTGTGGTGCAAATCAGAGGAAGGAGTGCCATGTGTTTCAGCTACCAAGAGCTATTGTGGCACTCTGCACCATAACTGCAAAACACTCCAATACATTTGGGAGAAAAGAGGCTCCACTCTCGTAGGGCAATTACAGTCACACTGGCCACTATTAACTACTTCAGAAACCTATTATGCATGGATACTCCAAAATTAGTGATGTACCCGCACAGTTTCTTTTCTTTTTTCAGGGTGCCAAAGAAAGTTGTGACTAGATTGGAGAGGATACAAAGGAGGCTCTTGTGGGGGGGGGGGCAATAGTGAATAGAAGAAGATTTCTTGGGTGAAATGGGACTCAGTTTGTTTATCGAAGAAGAAACGGTGGGTTGGGTGTTAAGGAGTTAGTGAGTTTTAATCTGGCCTTGCTTGGAAGATGGCGATGGAACTTATTTCATAACCCTAATGAATTGTGGGCACAATTATTGGAATCAAAGTATGGAGGTTGGAGGAATCTGGACGTGACAAGGAGATCGGCTAGAGAATCTCTTTGGTGGAAAGATCTAAGTCTTGTATGTAATCAGTTTGTTGGGGAAGGATGGTTTCATAGAGGGTTTTGGTGGAAGGTTGGATGTGGATCCGATGTCCTTTTTTGGGAAGATGGGTGGATAGAGGATAGAGTACCTTTGAAAGTCAAATACCCTAGATTATTCCAAAACTCAAAACAGCAACAGCAACACATTCAAGAATTGGGATCTTTAGTTCAGAGTGGGTGGGAATGGCAGCTTCGATGGAGGAGACTATTCATGGAGGGGGAAATTGAGATGGTGGCCAAATTTATGGAGGACATTCACAGTTTGGCAGTACATGTGCACCAACCAGATTCTTGGTTATGGTTGGGAGCACCAAATGGGGCATATTCAATGGCGAGTGCTTATAGATTACTCAATAAAGAAGACACTAGACAGCACCAAGATGAGTTGTTCAAGGTTTTATGGAAATTAAAAATCCCTTCTAAAGCTACGTGTTTCACTTGGAGATTATTGAAGGATAGATTACCTACGAAGCTGAATTTAAGAAGGAGAAACATGGAAATCACTGATGCTTCATGTCCTTTCTGTAGAAGTCACGAGGAGGACGCATCTCACCTTTTTTTTCAACTGTCATAGCATCTTGCCGTTATGGTGGGAATCAAGGTCTTGGGTCAACATTGCAAGGGTATACTCGGATGTCCCAATAGAACATTTCCACCAACATTCCTTCTGCCATATAAAAGGAAATAGATTACTCAGGTGGCAGATCTGGTGGATCGCTCTGACTTGGAGTATCTGGCACCATAGGTATAGAATCGTCTTCCACAACGAAGTTTTCAATGGCCAGAAGCTGCTGGAGGATACTATATTTTTCTGTTGGTCTTGGCTTAAAAATTTGGAGATAGGATTTGATATTCCTTTTCATTATTGGTCTAGTAACTTGAAGGACTGTTTTGGATTTCAGGGGATGGTCTAAGATGTATTTTATTTCTTTCACTGACCTAGTCTTAAGTCAGAACTCAGTTGGCTTTTTTCATGATTTTCATGTTTCAAGCCACCTAGGTTCTACTTTTGTTCCTACTAGGATGTATGCTTTGCAGTACTCCTTGTGCTGTATCTTTTTCTAATATATATATATATATATATGATTATCTTTGCTGATCAAAAAAAAAAAAAAAATCCGACATATCTCTATTTCTTTATGTAAATGTGTTCACTACCTGCAATGTTTTGGTATAAAATAAATCTAAGATACAGATTCAACTGATGTTCTCACTTACCACTCTCGAATCATATTTCCACTCTTGAAATCATATCTAACTAATATTATGCATATAATGTAAAGTTTCTCCTTATTACGTGAGGAGGGAAGAATTAGAACACATGGGACTTGTATGGCAACAATCATAAGTGGACAAATTGTATTTTACATACATTATTATATATTTTATTTGATATATCCTGTCATGCCCATATCTTAATTTTGAAAAAAAAAAAATTTACTTGCATGTCATATTGGTATTGAATACTTGTACTGTTACACATGTAACATAGCTTGAAACAAAACCCTTTCAATCCTCAGATTTTGAAATACCTTCATTGTAAAAACCACACATTTAAAGTACCATGGAATTGATTTGGCATATATCTCAGAACCGATATACTAGTTTCAACTTTGAAGAAAAACATTTAAAAGTATAGGTTTTTACAATATTTAAATGTATCAGATAAAATTCATATTGTCAACGCTGAGCCTTTCTCCTTTCTCGCCCTCCTCCACCGCTCCAAATCCCATTGTCACAAACTCCATCCAAAATCAGTGAAGCTGTAGATCCACCATGCCTCCCCACCTACCAAGGCTAACCTCACAGACGTCTTCTTCTATCTCCTTCCTTCACTCTCTCAATCAGTGGCCAAGATTGGCCATTGCAGCAACGACAACACTGTACTGCTCTCCTCTCACCCCCATGGCCATTGCAAGAGCATCTTCCTTGAGCATTTGAATGAGAATACGCAAAAGGGATGGACAATAATTGGGAGATCAAGCCACGTGGCTTATTAAAATTGAATTTTTATCTAATCCGTTAAATTTTTTTGACCCATCTAAGGGCTCAAACTGATTGTTCTCATTTCTCATTATAAGATGTGTTTTCATTTGAAACATCTTCCCTAAACAGAATAAAATAAATAAAACCACCAGGTGACAGGAGTGAATTACAAGAACCAAAACACTGTTAAATTTATACAAAAACAGATTAAATTAGAGTGAAAAATAATGCACAGCATTAAATTTATCAAATCTTTAACGGTCTTCTTTGTCAATTAAGAGTTTGCTAGGTATCAGATTCCATTATTATTGCTGCATAGCATAACAAAATGAAACATAAATCAGGAACCAGTCCTACAACTTCCACAATACAAAAATGCTGGCTTTTGTATAGTGCAGTTTAGAGATTACTCCATGTCAACCTAATCCTTCAAAATATACATTGTAGATTGATCTGAGTTCTTCACACAGTAAAACTACAAAACCTCTACATTCATGATAAGATTATGCTTTTTACAAAGCACATATTATTCTTGGCTCTTTACCATACTGATCAATAATATAATATACCTAGTAACACGCTTAAGACGGAAATGGTTTGAGAAACAAAGAAATGCAAAAAAACTTCATATAATTTAAGTTCAACATTCCGACTGCAAATAGAAAGCTTACTATCAGATTCAAACCTGAGTGCAACTTCTTGACGTACACTATATCTAACTTTCTTATCAAAGCACCGATCTTTCCTCTTCTGACGAAACCTATTCAACGACGCTGCTCGCTGTGGTAGACTACATTTTGCAGGATATTCCTCCTCACCCTACATCCATCATCAACAAACAAACAATTAATTACAAAATACCTTCACAAAGATTCGTTTGAATAAACTAACTTCTCCAAGCACTTGCACAGGACAAAAATGTAAGAAAGTAAAATGAATTGAGCTTCTCTCATATAAGTTAAAATCAACTTACACATTTTAACTTTTACAGAAGCTTTCTCAACTAACTTGTCTAAATATTAAGGTGATACGTTAATTTTAAATTTGTTTGAATAAATTTTAATTCATTTTCCCTTAATTTCGGAGATGCTTAAGCCTAAAATTCTCTAAGCATCCAAACATACAGTTTGATTTTGAGATGATAGCTCTGCACATTGCGAACCCGCAGTTAGTTCATTTCCTCCCAACAGCAACAACACAGCTTGAACCTGAAACGGCGTCGTCGTAACAGTGAAAAAAAGAAGAGGCATAAATTAGTTCATTCTCAAAAGAGACAGTGATTATAAAAGTGAAGAAGGAAAAAAGTGCCTTATCAGGTGTAACAGCGTCGAACACATAGACTTGGCCGCGAAACGAGAGCGTCAGCTGGCTAGAATCGTCTATAGAGATGTCAGGGGCCGGAGCGGCGGAAACGTCTTCGACAGCGGCGGCGCCGTCTTCTTCAATGGTGTGGGAACTGTAATGGATGTGGTGGTCAGAGACGGCGCCGTCTTCTTCGATGGTGTGGGAACTGTAATGGATGTGGTGATCGGAGGCGCCGCCGTTGTCTTCGATGGTGTGGGAACTGTAATGGATATGGTGGTCGGAGACGGGGCCCTCGGTGTCTTCGGCGGAGACGATCTGATTCATGGAGCCGAACATTGTTGCTGTTGTTGTTGGAAGGAGGGTAGAACTAGGGGTTTTCGACGTATTACATTACGCGGGTAAAGTAAAGAAGAAACCCTAATCTTAATTTTAACCCTAACACGGTTTGATTGAGGAGGAGTAAGAAAGAAAGAAAATACTGACAATGGGGATAACTATAAATAGTCTCAGAATATGTTGTGTTGTGGGGTGTGATGTGTGAAGGCGAGCAATGTCGGACTGAAGAGCTCAAGAGAGACAGAATACTGTTAAAAGTGTCCCTAATGCTGTCAATATTTACGAAGCTGCCCCTCATTAATAGAATTTCCTCCGGACTGAAATTTACGAAATAAATAAAGGGTAACTTTTTTCGTCCTGGATAGAGCGCTTTGCTGAAATTCATTTTTTAAGGATGAAAAATTAAATTTTAATTTTTGAAAATGTAAAAAGTGTAACAAATTTATTCATCTATTAATTTTAGTTTATTATCGTTAATAAAAAAGCATATCTGGCACAAAGGAACTAAAATGTTACAAAAATAATTGTCAACATGGTTATTTAATAAATTTTAGACAAAAATATTAATAAGTTATCATTGGACGAAAATGTCAATAATCTACCATTGGACGAAAATATAAATAAGTTATAATTAGACCAAAATGTTAATAGGTTATAATTGGAGCAAAATGTCAATAATTTTTCATTTAACCAAAATATCAAGACGTTTCCATTAAACCAAAATGTCATTAAGTAATCATTTGACCAAAATGTTAATAATTTTCCATTTGATCAAATGTCAGTTATTTTTTGTTTGATCAAAATGTAAGTACATTCCTATTGCACTAATTTGTGAGACCTCAAATATCATTTTATTTAAAGGTAAAATATAATTTAAGGGTAAATCTTCCATCCTTTTGTCATTGTTGCAAGCATAATAATAACATTACAATAATTATTTAAAAATGGGGAAGCACACATATGTTAAAAGAAACATAATAATAATCATAATATTGAATAATAATCATAATTTATTTGTCACAATATAAAATATCCAAAATAAACATTCATACATCATTGTGATAGATTGTTATGATTCTTAATCAATATTATAGTTATTATTATGTTTTTTTTAACTTATATTTGTTATCCTATTTTTTAAGTAATTATTGTAATGTTATTGTTATGTTTGCAACTATAAAAAAAATGAGTAAAGATTTACCTTTAAATTATATTTTACCCTTAAATAAAACAAAATTTGGGGTCTAACAAGTAGTCCAATAAAAATGTATTAACATTTTGGTCCAATAAAAATTACTGACATTGATCAATTACTATCATTTTGATCCAATGAAAAATTAATGACATTTTGGTCAAATGATTACTTAATGACATTTTAGTCCAATTGAAACATATTGACATTTTGATCTAAAAAAAATACTAACATTTTGGTCCAATGAAAAATTAATGACATTTTTGTTCAATAGTAATTTACTAAAATTTTTGTCCAAAATCTATTCAGTATACATGTTGGTAATCATTTTTGTGATATTTTTATCCATTTGTACCATGTAAACTATTTCATTAACGATAACGAACAAAAGTTAATAGTTGAATGAATTTGTCACACTTTTTACACTTTTAGGGATTATAATTTGATTTTTCATCTTTCAAAGACAAATTTATCAACATTCTACACATTTAGAAACAAAAATGATTATTTATCCATAAATAAATAAATCACACTAAAAAAAAGCATTACTCTTTTTTTTTATTTGTCTTTTAAATTGTTTTATCAAAATCAAGAAATATATTAATTTTTTTATTCTAATAAAATAATAATAAAATTTTCGATTTCTTTCTTTTCTCATTCCACTCTACAATATAAATTAACTGAAGATTAAAAAGTAAGAGTATAATTAATAAAAAAATAAGAAATATGATCTTGAGCTTTATAAATGACATAAATAAATAAAATTATCCAAAAGTCCGATAACTAAAAAGAAATTGAGAGAATAGTCAATGTAATTTAATTTTGATAGGCTGAATAAAAAAGTTACTATAAACAATTCATTTCCTAAGGTTATCTACACTAATTGCATAAAGAAAGAAAAGGTTGTTAGAACTTAGAAATAAAAGTTTAATTAAATAAAGAGTGTTTTTGATATTCTATCATTAAATAGTAAAAAATTAATTAAAATCGTCTTATATTTTGGTCCAACAAACATTCAATTTTCTTCTATTTCAATTTGGAGAGAGTGGTACTTGGTAAGTATTAACACACTAAGATTTAATGCTTCCTTTTTCGTGTTTACATTGAAAATCATTTTTTTATAAACGAACATGTTATGTTAGTAGAGAAGTTTGAACCTATGATTTTTTTTTATCATTCTAACCCTAATGTCCTTCAAATAATACTACTTTGATATGTGTATATATAACTCTTTTAACTATTTCACACTCGTTTAAAAAATTACTAACATTAAATTTATTTTGTTTTATTTTCCAAAATTATTAACACCCATCATCTCTCTTTCTATCTAACTAATTAATGTGTCAATCTTTTTCACCAATCTTATATGAGAAAATACATGTATCCTTTTAATTCATAATAATTATTATAAATTAATTAAAAATATTTTAATAAAAAATAAAAGTAACTTAAAAAATATTATAAACAAATATAAACAAATTTGAAAAATGTCTATTGTCATATAATTTTTTTACACAACTAATATAAATAGAGATATAAGAAGAATTAAATGATTAAGAGAAAATGAAAGAGGAAAAAGGTTACAAGTTTAATTCTCTCTACAAACAAAATTAACATTTGCTAATAAATTTTTTTAGTAACAATGATATTAAAAACTTAATTTTTGCCACGTGTTTATTACAAACAAAGGACTAATATCTAATGAATCAATTGTTTTAATTTTATTTTTTTCAATGAAAACCGCTTTATTACGAGATTGTGTAGCTACACAAATTGCAGATAATCGTGAACCCCAAATTTTAACACAAACCTGGCAAAGTTCCATTGCATAAACGAGAAAAAAAAGCGAGAGGGATGTATTGGCAAGGGTATGAAAGAAGCAGAAAGGTCGAAGCGAAAGTAAATTAAGAGGTTAGAATTTACTGTTTTAATAAAAGAAACTACTAAAATATTCTGTTGCTTTACGAGTGATAATTCTCCGCTGCCGATATTCCCAGTTATTTGTTCTTAGTATCCTTAAATTTCATTTCATAGACATTAATTAAGTGAGCAACATCAGCAGATACAAGACATTGGCGGAGAGTTATCCTTCGCCGGTATGATAAGGCATTCAGGCCTGTCTGTACAATCCAAGTGTTAACAGAGAAAACCAAAAATAATAGCACAGCTACAATTTTAGTTCACAACACAAGAATCCTATTGAAGAATTAACGAATATAATGTACATGTATGAACAAACCCGCCAAGTCTTTACCTCCCTATAATCTAAAAAGTGAAAAAACTGATTTCAGGAATCTGATTGCCTCACGGAGTTTAGAAAGTAGATGATATACCACCAGTTCTTCTATTACACAGTACGAAAGAAGTCGATATGCTGCTTTCTCTATTCAGGTAAAGCTGGTACTCATCTCATCTCTGATCTCACAGAATCCACAAGCACTTCATGGGGATGATACTAAAAATTGCCAAAGGAACAAAATGAGAAGATCACCACGTAAGTGTGATATCAGCAATTTAGCATAACCCCAAATATGTTGTCAATTGATCGGTAGGTGCACCTGTAACATCTGTAAAAGATAAAGGGTGGCAAATTCATGTAAGAAATAAGTTTCCAAAGAAGTTCAGAAAAGAGATGCATTCAAGGGAAAACTGTCACCCATCTATTAAAATGAATTTGCCAGAGTTGTTCAGCTCCAAACATATATCTTGAAGAAAAATTACGAGTTATAAGACAAAACTTGCATTCCAAGTAGTATTGGTGTCACCTCTGATTTTAACAGTTTAATTACAAGTTTTGAGACAACTTGCATTAACCAATTATAATGTATAACCAATAAATCGTTAATAACAATAGTTCAATTGATAAATGGTTTTCTTATGTGGTAAATGTGTATGGATAAATTGGCTAAAGATAGTGTCAAGACAAAATATAAAAGTGAAGGGTAACCCTCACCTTATGAGTTAGTTTTTGGGGTTGAGTTAGATTTAACTAAATCCACATTCTAAGATTGTATCAGAATTTATCTTAGATCTATTAAATGGGTCACCCTCCATGTTATCCACGCACCAAACCCAAAAGTGTTGGGCGTGAGGGGGTGTCTTGGGAAATACCCAAGTCCCACATTAACTAGAAATGGTGCTAACATAATATATATAAATGCAGACTGGCATTCCTAAAAAATCTCTTCACTAAACACTGTCAGCTCTCAAATAATAATTTCTATACATTTTATAAGGAAAATTAAACCAAAGTATGCATCTTTGTTATTTGCAGTATAGTTCGCAAGAAGTCAAGTAGTACTTTGAAGGATAATTTGATACCTTCCAAAGCTTTCCCCAACAATCATGCTTAAAGGATAATTATAAAAATAAAAAAAAAAGAGACCCTCAGATATTATTTGAATAATTTAAGTCATTTCTATAAGTTTCCCTTTTTATCTTTAACAGAAGAAATGACTAGCAAATTGTAGTAAGGAACAATAGGGTACAGACATATTGTTAATCATGGATAACTAAAGTGCATGGGAAGTAATCTATCGGAATTCTTATGTTATAGATACATATAAGCATTAAGCAATCTGCAATCAAGCACAATCCTAAGTGTTGAGAAAGAAAAAAAGGAAGCAAGTAGTCACAAAATTGACGGCATTTTTACCTGAAACAGTCATCATGGAGCACCTCTGTCAAAATTCCACATGCACCTTCTGCATGTATTGTTATATTTTCTGTTAAGTCAGTTTTGATTTTGTACTTTTGCTGTGGCTAGTTTTACGAATTTGAGGATTCTCTATTGAGTAAACTAGGAGGCTTCCATCTTTTGTGCCAGCTAAGAAGCATTCTTCGGGGGTTACTGCCAGAGATGTCAAAACCTTTCCAACTCCTTGATATTTCTTAACAACTTCAAGGGTGTTCATAGAGCGAACAACAATCTGCCCCTGGTCACCTGCACCGACCAAAAACTCTCCACATCTGCTCAATTGAACAGCATTAAGGCGTCCATTGGATTCAGAGGCAGTAAGATATTTTCCATTAATTGAATACAGGTGCAAACTAAGATCATCATCAGCATAAATCACAATCTGGCCACGCTGAGAGACAACTAGCTTTGTGATTGGACTGCCTGATGGATGCCGTAAGGATCTGACATATCTACCTTCTCGCAGGGTGTGGAATACACAAGTTCCATCTTTTGATCCACTAATTATAATATCAAGTTCGTGACTAACATATAAACAAGTTATTATATCATCATGCCCACAAAGGATGTGGCATGGAGTTTCAATTATGACATAATTCTTTCGGGGCAACTCAGATTGACTGTTACGAATTCTCTTTTCTGCGGTTTTACCACGAAAAACTTCCCAAACCATTACTGTTGTATCATAGCTTCCAGTTGCAAGGATACTTCCATCAGATGTAACTGCAGCACAGATATCATTCTCTAGTCATACAGGAGCAGGAAATAGAAGGTTCAGGGTTGAAAAACACAATGCAAACAATATGTTAACAAAACGCTCACTGAAAGCTGTCAAATGAGACATTTATATATAGGAAAGAAATAACAAGTATCAGTAGCAACCTTCAGACATACAAAACATGCAATTCAAATCGTTCAACCAAAAGCAAAGAAAATATCTTAGAATAAAATGATGGTTGAAATGAAGAGAATATGGATGGACATGGACTATTCTGAAATTCATATCGATTCAAATATAGAATTGTTAGACGTGTTACAATGTGATTACAAAAGACAAACCACTGATCCCTATTTATATATTTGTACTAGACACTTAATTCTAAATAAATATGGATATAAATAATGAGATAATAAGGAAATCAAGAAACTAAACTTAAGAAACTCTAAATTATTCCAAGATAGAATCAAGATTATAGAAAGAATATATCTGAATGTTGTGCATTGTATGCCCACACATGCATCTTATTTATAATCACATCATTAGAGTACAATAAAACAACAACAACAAAGTCTTATCCCACTAGGTGAGGTCGGCTACATGGATTGCATGACGTCATTGAGCAAGGTTAAAACCAAAGTTTCATACATATTATGAAGTCTAAGATCTCCCTTAATGATTTATTCAAAAAACGTCCTTTTTGGTCTCCCTCTTCTCCTATTCCCCGGGCTAAAAATCAAACAATCTACTCTTCTAACTGGCACCTCTTGTGGCTTTCTTCGTACATGCCCAAACCACCTTAACTGATTTTCTGACATCTTTTCCTCAATGGGTGCTACATCAATCTTCTATGGTATAAGATTTCTATAGTTAACATGTATTAAACATGCTATCTGATAAAGATATTAGTGGATATTTTTCACATATTCTAACAATGATCATAATGACTGCATTTATGGCTCTATGCCAAAATAAAAATCTTTATCACTTCATTGAATAGGGAAGATCACAGAAAAAAACAGATTTAAGGAATGCATGCCACTCTTCAACAAACAAGACATATATTGCAGGACATCAATGGTAATTATGTAGTCACCATATTAGGAATCCTTTCTGAACCATTAAACATACCTGCAACACAGCTCACCACATCCTTGTGCTGTCGGATACTCTGTACCATTCTGCCATCGCTTAATGATATGACCTGAAAACTATTTTCCCAATTGCCACATGATATTAAGAAATTCTCAGAGGGTGTCTGCATTGTTGCAAAACATTGAGCTCCAAGTTCAACATTTTCAGGCACAGGAATCCCAATTTTGCGTGGAGAAAGTATGTCGGCACCAACTCCAAAGAATGGATCCTGCTGAAAGTTAGAGGTTGTTTCATTACTCATGAAACCAAACATAATTCTAATCAAAATACACCAACTAAATATCCAAATGTATTTTTCAGTGTTTGATGAAACCAAACCTAACCTGGGAACCAGAAAAGGTAAAATTTCCACCAGACTGTAGTTGAGTTGTCAACCACATCTTTACAGACAAGTTGAGACCCTCATCCACAAGGACAATATTTGAGTCCATCAGACGAACATACAGCATAGCAGATGAATATTGACTTGTATTACAAACAATGGAACTCAAACTGATAGAATCAGGAGCAAAGTACAAAGGATGTGCAATTGGAATAGGTGGCCCTCTTCTTGGGTGTTTCTTACGAAATATCTGGATTGGAGTCTGACCAAAGTTGGCTATCTGGTCTTCGATAGCTGCTCTTTGCAAACCATCTTCTGTTGTTTCCAGATCAACAGCACCTTCATAAGTCAAGTAGTAGAAGATGTTCGCTGCCTATAACCCAATGTTCAAATTTTAAAAACTCAACTAACCTGAATTTTGAAAGTTTAGCCAATTCTAATTTGCATAAATGGTCATTGAAAAAAAAATGTGATCTTGATGTATATACCTCTACAGCAGGTTTTCCACGTTGCTTGTAACCAAATACCAAATCTATCCAGTGATGAAGATTTGAGCTAACATATTCACTTTCAAGGGCCTCCCGATTTCTCCTAATGAATTCTTCAGGTGAACCCTGTGCAAATAATTTATAACTAAGTCCTTTCTCTTTATATAGATTTGAGTAGAGAAAATGAACTCAGATTTTATTGAGCCTTAAATAAAATGGTTCAGTAAAAGATCATAAATTAATAAATAATAAATGCCACCAGCATTGTTCGAGTATGCTACTCTGTTTTGCATATAGTTGGTGTACCTTAGCCCACGGAGGCAGGCAAACATCCCCAATAGGTTCACCATCCTGTTTAACTCCTAGATGATAAGAGTTTGAATTGACAAGAAACTCAGGCATGTAAAAGAACTCAGGTATTAACTCCTTCACATCACTAGTATTTGTAAGGCAATTTCTGAAGGTACTCTCAACACCTTGAAAAAGACGGTCAGCATGATCAAATTTACCACCCTGACAACAACAAAGAAAAACCATTAGCAAAAATGATTCATGATGTGCTGTGAATATCAGGAAAAAAACAGATAAAAACAGAAGAAAGACAATACAAAGCAATGGACAATGCACACAGAAGGCCAAGAAACTAGCATTTGGCTAGTCATAGTTAAGAACCTTGAAACATAAGATGAATAATTAAAGGGCATACACATACATTTACGAATTCAATTTCAGTTTATAAAAGTATACTCTTTTCAACCTGACTCTGGTGCTTCTCACCATGTGACCAATATGTCACAGAACATTCAGCAAGTAACACCTTTTGAAGGACCTGATCAAATAACTATTGGAAATGGTCAGGGCCTCAATATCAATTCCTCAGGTTTATCAACCTTTTCCTCTCCTATTAACCCTCAGTTTCCCCTGGTTCTAAGTAATCTTTTGTTTGTTCCCTCCATTACAAAAAATCTCATTAGTGTCAGTCAATTTTGTAAAGACAATAATGTTTATTTTGAGGCCCTATATCTGTCTTGATAAAGCACAGGATACTAAGTTGTTTCTGCTGGAAGGATTTGTCGGAAGTGATGGCCTCTATCAGTTCCCTCAGCTCTTTGCTTCCATGCCTCAGTCTAAGTCTTCCTTAAAAAAAATTCATTCATCCCTGTCAAACAACACTGCTGTAAAAACTTCTGTTGTAAATACAGCTACAAGTAGTACTGAGTTTCATGTTGTGTCTTCAAATAATACTGCTTTTGTTGATCCTGTTGTTAATACAGCATCTTGTAATTCTGTTTCTTTTGCTATTTGGCATTCTAGGCTTGGTCACCCTAGTATTGATGCCATGAACACTGTGTTTAGACTCTGTAATCTTCCCAATATAAATAAAAATTCTCCAGATTTTTGTAATCACTGTTGTATTGGGAAGTCTCACAGACTCCCTTCCTCTAGTTCTCTCACTGTCTATGAAAAACCTTTTGATCTTATTTTTACTGATCTTTGGGGTCCTGCACCATTTCCATCTCCTTTGGGTTTTAGGTATTATGTTACTTTTGTCGATGCTAATACCAGATTCACTTGGTTTTACTTGCTTAAAAATAAATCTGATACCTTAAAAACTTTTAAACTGTTTAAAACTATGGTTTCAAATCAGTTTAATTCTTCTCAGATTGGGGAGGGGAGTTCAGACACATTACCAGGTTTTTGGAGGAACATAGCATTCAACATAGACTCATCTGTCCCCACACTCATCATCAGAATGGAGTAGTTGAATGCAAACACAGACACAAGGAGTAAAGTATACTCTTAAACAGTTTATACAAAGGCTAAGGCCCTAACTAGATAGAATACTTTCCTGTGAAATAATTAAAATTAGTCCCACATAATATACCAAAAATAAATGTTAAAGACTAATTAACCTAAAAATTTAAGCTGCAGTGTGGAGACTCCTGAATGATTTTGTATCTCTAATCTTCATATACCCTCTTTCACAAGAACCACCTTAATAGTGATCACCCCTAGTCCGCCTTAATTGTGGTCTCTTTGTGGGTTGCCTTAATTGCAGCCTTGAGGGAGAGTATTTAGTCCCACATAGTCTAGAGATATAACTTAAATAGAGCTTATAAAGTTTGAGCAATCCTCAACCTACAAGTCAGTTTTGAAGGATGAATTAGGCCCTATCCCTAAGTCCAAATTCTAAAATGGTATCAAAATCTATCCTAGATCCATTTTTTGGTCACCTCTAGGCCCATAGACATGGGCATGAAAGGGTATTGAAAGTCTCCCAAGTTGTGGTCACCCTTAGGTTTGCATGTCAGAACATAATCAGTGCAGAAGAAGATGCAGCCATTGAAGACAACTGAGAAGGGAAAGAGACTGATCACAATAGTTGAGCGTGGATCAAGGAGGGAGAAAAATCCCAATTCATTAGGGTTTCATGCTCTTGATACAATAATGAATAGTGAGAGAAAAAAAACATAACTAAAAATTATTATTATGATTGTATTACAACTGATACAAGAGGGATAACTGTCTATATTATATATAGACAGACATAACTAACAGCGGGCCAGTAAGAAAACTTGGCCCATAGAGAGCTAGCATACAAGGAAAAGTAACATCATACACATTTATCTCTAATAAAATCTTTAATATACCAAATTCCTTTTATCCTTCCTTACCTAAACATTATAATTTCAATTATTATTATTAAAAAAAAAAAAGACTAACTACTACCCCAGTGTACCCAGAGCCTCCTCGCTATGCGAAGGTACGAGGGAGGATCATTATATGCAACTTTACCCTTGCATATGCAAAGATGTTGTTTCCGGATTCAAACTCATGATCAACCGATCACCAAGGCACAACTTTACCGCTATGCTAGCGCTCACCCTCAATTTCAACAATTATTATCTTTTGTAAAAATTATTTACCAGAAAATGGGGGTAAAGGAAAACAGTCCCTAAAAAACTGTGGTACATTCATTGCAAGACATTTTATGCTAGATTAATAGTAGATAGAACACCACATCTACCATCTAATTGAACATAAAATACAAATCAGGAAATAAATTTTGAAAATATGTTGTGAATTCTGATACCTGCAGATTACGGTGAAGAGAGGTAAAGGGCTCCAATCTAAGAAGGTAATAAAGCACAATACCCATACTTGAGTAATGAGATCCATAGTAGAAACTGCACCAATAGACAAACACCATTACATGACAGAAAGTTATCTATCTATCTATCTGTGTGCGTGATAAATAAAGGATCACTGGAAATCCTAAACCAAGCCTGACCAAATTACCTGGGTATATCAGGATCACAGAAGTTCCGGTATCTATCTTCAAATACCTAAATTTAAGAAGCATACACTAAGAATGATAATTAAAAAAACAGGAAAAAAAAAAACCAATCCCATCCACATTTTAAATAATAATAGAACAAGCTAACCTCAAATCGTTTAGTATCAAGCGCTCCAACAGGCTTTGAGAGATCTCGAAACGTAGATGATTTGTTAAAATCAAGAACCTCTGATGAGTGGTCAGCCAAGACCCAAGGAAAAACGGGATATTGTGTCAGATCATTATAAGATCTTCCAGCAAGTGTATTGAGAATCATTAAATACTCAAAGTTTGTTATATCCCTTCTCCTCCAGCTTTCTCTGGCAGTTTCTGCCATTTCCTGTGCCACTCGTCGATCAACAAAACTAATAGATCCACTCTTATCCCTTCCACTTCCTTTGGGAAATGAATATTCATTTCTTGTAGTAACAATCAAGTTTCCTATATCTTTGGCATCCTTCTGCGACGCAAAGTTTAAAAATACTGGGGCAACTGAATCACTAAAGAAAATCTCTATTGCAGTATATCTGAGCAAATATCGCGTCCAATGAACAGCTTTTATCTAAAATGATAATCAGACAAAGAGTCACCCAGAAGAAAAGAAAGAAAAAGGGACAATCTGTAAAGTGAAAACGAATATGTGAAGAAATTAAGAAAATGAAACCAGTAAACCAACCTTCGCTACACTCCATCTTCGATGGCGTTTAACACTTCTCATAAGTTTAACAGATCCATTTCCATTTATTAGCTCCACATTCCCAACTGCAGTCCCCTTCTGAGGATCCATACCGGAAACAGGCCACTTCAATGATCTTTGTTTTAGATCAGACTTGGTCAGATCAGAATTAATTGAGGCATCAAAGTTTCTAAAAACAGATGATCCACCAGTACCCTCTACCAAGAATTGAGTAAAGAAATGCAAAACATTTTTCATCACTGCCAAATGACCAGCTAATTTTCTCTTGGGGGTCACAAGAACACATGGAACAGATACAAGCACCTGAAAATTGACATTAGGCACAACATCAACATTACTGTTTCAGACACGCTTTAAATATCAAGAGACCATACATATTCCTTCATACCACATACCTCACTAGCTTCTGTTTCAGGAGAAGAGGAAGTATCTTTTCGTTCTTGCACAATATCCTTTCTGTCACTGACATCCTTTAGTAAGTCTGAGGATTGGCAGTCTGAATAGTCAATGGGAATTTGAGTCTTTTGTCCACTTATTTCAGTATTGGTTTCACTAATGTCCAAAGTTCCCTCATCAGTTATTTTTTCTCATTCCTTTCAGCAAGATCTGCTTCATTTGTTCAGGTATATTACCCACAAAACCAGGATTACTTTCATTGACAGGAGTAGCAACTCCACTACCAATGGCAGAAGGAGGACTACACAGATTTTCATCAAAATGGTAATTTTGCCTTAGTTTTGGCCTGCGCCGCCATGTGTCTTCTGTCTTATCAAGTTTCCAGTGTGTTAAAATACAGTTTGGAAAAGGGTTAGTAGACCACGGACCCCTCTCATCAATTAAAGAACGAAACATGTGTATCCATTTTTCCTGAAAAAAAGCAACCCTGGTTGTTAACAAACATACTGATATTAAATTTAACATCTTTTATGAGCAAAAATCAGGGTTAACAAATTAATAAATATATAAAAAAAGAATGTTATACTTACAGCTACATTTTGCTGCTTTTCCTCACAAGTAAGATGGAATTCAGCTCTGCTACTATCATATGAAGCAAGAACAGAGTTCAAGCTACTTTGTATGTCGTCTTCAAAAGCTTTCTTACTGCTAGATTCTGCCAAGGAGTTTTCATCTATTCTAGAATGAAGCTCCTGTATCTGCTGGGTGCGGTCCATTTTAGATGTCTTCATGTATTTAGCCTCATCACTGACCTGAAAAGTGAAAGGCATCAATTAAAAACACAAAATAGCACCAGTGGTAGACAGAAAAACAAGGATTGCAGAAAGGTATTGTGTAAACAATGTGTAATACAACAACACATTGCATTAACCATAGCCAAAGAGGTAAACTCCATGATCAGTTATAGAATGGAAATAGTCTAGCAGGGAATGAAAAAATTAAATTGATTAGTAAGATAAACAAGTATGAACACATTTTATGCATTGTTTGACCAAAGGTTTTGCAATAAATTTCAGTTCATGTGATGATCTTAATTAGTTTTATAAATGACAGTCATCAAATAACTTCAATCCTATGCAGGGGGTAGCATGGACTCACATGCTGATAACTTAGTATAGGATATTTTCTTACAAAATCAACGGAAGTTTCAAATTATGGGTTAATTTGAACCCATAGCTTAGAAATGCCTTAATAGTCAACATATAACATATTTCAAATAATTGGAAATATCAGACATCTGATCAAATTATT
>CM023946.1:8446327-8615332 GCA_013407115.1 Glycine latifolia | reverse complement strand
TCAATACAGGTCATATCCTGACTTTTCTCAAAAAATGCTATCAGAGCTTTTATGTCTCCAGCAGCAATGTTCTGCCTGCATATCCCCAAAAATTTGGAATGAAAAAGTGAATATAGTATGTAGAGTAGGAATAATAAATATATTACGTTAAATGTCAAGTGGAAAAGAGGAAAGATGAAACTGTGCCTGAGACTCATTTCACCAAGACTCAACAAAAGAAGACGGATCTTATGCATTTCGTCTTTACTAGGTCTTTCCCCTGAAACTTGCTCAGAAACAGAATGTTGAAGGGGATTACTTTCAACAAATGATTGAGACTTTACATTATCGCAATAGAATTGGTGAATTATATCAAGGACACGCGGAAGCCGGCATAGGTTCTTCAACAATCTAGGATCATTGTCAAATTGCTGGATCAGAAACATGTACAATTCACGTTGCACCTTGTAAACAGTGTAAACCCAGATAAGCGGATTAAGAAATATGTTAGATATCGCCTCTTCCACAAGCAGCTCTGCCAGTCCTGAGAAGCATTGAAAAGGAAATAAAAAACAAATTTATGGCAAAAGAAAATATCATCAAATGAAAATTACGTATAAGACATGCAAACAAATTACACACCAGAATTGGAAACAACATTAAAAAGACGCTTCAGTGCAGAAAGTGTTTCTAAATTAAGTTGTCGTGGAGGAACTGATTGTAACAAGAATCCCAGGACAGAAAATCCAGACACAATATGCATCTGTTGTTGATTTGCCAAATTCTCATCTAAAAGAGATGCAATAAGCTCAATAACTTCAGTTGTCACACACTCCCTCATTGTCTGTGATAGTGGTGCACCCTTTTCAGATTCTCCAACTTCTTCATTCTCAAATTTACAACACTGGGTAATAAGAGGGAAAAGCACAGATACACCACCAACACAGTATATTATCTGCTGCAGTAAACGTCTTGAACATAACTGAGTACCACCAATCACAGCTGCTTCAAAAGAATTCTTATCCAATTGATGACTCATTATCGGTGAAACATTAAACAGCATTCTACCAACACTTGCCTGAAAAAAATAACAAACATGCTTGAGTCTAGATGTTGATGAAATATGGCTCAAACATACCTCTTCTATGAAAACAAACAAATATTAAATAAACATGCACGCATAGGCATATAGAGGACAAAATATTCATGGACCTGCGCATTGAGTCCAAAGATAATTCTTGATGCCAGACCATCTTTAGCATCAAGAATCCCACTTGGTACTTTATCACCAGAAAGAGGCAAAGCTTCATTGTCAAGGAATGAATACATATAACTTGGTCCAAGAGAGTAGATACTCTGTACTTGTTCAGCAGAAATGGCGTCATTAAATAAATAAACAGGACCAATTTGGCCAAAAAATGGGGATGAATCTGCGATGGATTCGAATGTGAGCACATTGTCTTCATAGTGAGGCATCTTGAGTTTAGCACCAATCATGCAACTTGTTAATGATTCACTGACTTTTGCATACCTTAATAAACAAAGCATACTACCAAATCAGAGTGCCACAAGAAGCAATTTAGCAATTAATCACAAAAAATAACATCACTGAAATAGAAAGGAAAAAATATGAAGGTTTGAACCTGCATCTTTCAGATGAGATAAGATCACCATCCAAGTAACATCTCAACAAGCTACCTGCAGAAAAGGTTCTTCCTATGCTATGAGTTATGCAAAGAAAATGCCATCTCCTCCTGACTAAATTAACATGCAGGTCCACGCGCTGTCTCTTCAGATTAATTGACTGCAAGGGACAGGAAAAATCAAGCCAGCAAAAACAGGCATTTAAAAACAAGAACAAAAAAAATGTTGAGGAACAACACGCAAGTTGAACAAAAGAACTAATTTTTCAGAAGATTGATTTCTAACCTCATAAGTGAGCTTCTCCTTTGCAAGCACAGCCAAGGACCCTTTTCCATTTTCTGTAAGGAAACTGAAAATACCCATTGCTCCATTTCTAGGGAAGTTCTCAACCCTAAGCCAACAGGAAAAAGAAAAACCCTTATTGAGGGGCCACTGCAGAGGAGTTTTCAGAATGATACCCTACAAGAATTTGAAAAGAATGAGATAATAGATGGAATACAAGAATGAAGCAGTAGTTTCGCGATGAAAAATTGGTTCTACAAGAACTATAAGCAGGGAACAAAAAAAAATACTTTACAAGCATCATACGACATCCATTAACAACTAACATAAAGAATGTATCCTTTACACCCAAGAGTATTTGTAATTTAACCTAAAGCTCATTAAGAAATAAGAAATGTTCTGATTCATAAATCACCATTAAGTCAAAATAATTCAATGCTACTTAAGTCAAGATTGACATGGTCAGGTAATACTTCTGTCAGCTGCTCATTACGATCTGGCATAGCCAGTTTTGATGGTATTTGTCATAAGTAATAACTTCTATCGAACATAATAGAATCATCGTAACCCAATCATCCCATATAACAACAGTTCACTAGTATCCATACTCCTTAATATATTCATTGGTTCAGCTAAAGAGGATTCCAAGAAGTGAGCTTTGTTGGATTTGGTGGATTACTTCGCTCCTTCATTATTATAACTCCGATAAGTTCTTCAGTTACTTGAAAATCCTTCCAGCAAGAATTTAGTCCTTGCTAATTCTTTCTTAGAAGCACTAAGCGCTCACTTAAGTTTAAGTCTTAGTTTTGACAAAACTAAATAGAACTTGAACATATAAATGATATCCTGAGTAGACCACATAAGGTTGTATACTTGTATCCTTGCATTTGTTTGATGTGTCTCATAGCAGAGATTAGTAGCCACCATTTTAACACTGAATTGTCTGGCAGCTTCTTCTTTTTATATCAGCAAAAGTACGCATTTATTATATATGTGTGTGTGTGTGTGTGTGTGTGTATATATATATATATAAATCAGTACAAGTAGTACTAAAATCTGTACATCCCAGTGTGCAAGTTATCAATGTGAGATTATTATTTTTTTTTTTTGATCAGCAAAGATAATATATATATAAACTGAAAATCAGTACAAGAAGTACTGACCAAACTTACAACCTAGCAAGAACAAAAGTAGAACTTAGGTGGCTTAGAACATGGAAAAGCATGAAAATAAGCCAGCTGAGTTCTAACTTAAGACTAGGACAAAACATAGAAATACATCTTAAAACAGCCCCCCCCCCCCGGATTGTAAAAGCCCTCCCTAAGTTTGTAGACCAGAAATGGAAAGGAAGTGTAAAACCAGTCTCCAGATTCTTTAGCCAAGTCCAGCATAGAAATAGCGCATCCTCCATCAATCTCTGTCTATTAAGCTCTCATTTTGAAAAATAATCTTATTCCTATGGCCCCAGATGGTCCAAGTTAAAGCCACCCACCAAATCTGCCATCTCTTCATGCAAACGCCATTATCGCTGTAGAACATTTGTTGATTGAAATGTTCTTTCGGGGTTGCTGAAAATACGCTTATAATACTGACCCATAGCATAGATTCCCACCAAAGAGGCACAATTCTATCGCAGCTGAAGAATAAGTGTGACGCTTCCTCATCCTTATTTCTGCAGAAAGGGCAAAGAGTGTCGATGAGCTCTACATTTCTCCTACTCAAATTCATCTTAGATGGCAATCTGTCCCTGCACAGCCTCCACGCGAAACATAAAGCTTTACTGGGGATTTTCAGTTTCCACAAGTCCTTAAACATATTATCATGGTGTGTATCATTTGTTGTACTGTCAATAAGGCTGTAAGCACTCCCCACTGTGTATAATCCACTCAAATCAGCCATCCACATCCAAGAATCTTGTTGCTGTGGTTGTATAACCGTATCTTGAATGTCTTTCATAAAATTTACTGCTGATTCCACCTCCCCTTCCATAAAATTCCTTCTCCACCTAAGATTCCATTCCCAGCCAGATTGTGATAATATACCCATATGGTGGATATAATGCTGCTGCTGGTGGGAAAGCTGGTATAGTCTTGGATATCTCTCCATCAAAGACATCCCATCATTTTTCCACGCATCCTCCCAAAACAGGATCTTAGAACCACAGCCTACTTTCCATTTTACACCATCTTTAAGCCATTGTCCCATCTCACTGGGATTAGCTATCAAACTGAGATCCCTCCACCAAATAGAGTCATTGCCCGATCTTCTAGACTCAAATACACTCCTCCAACCACCATATTTTGAATCAATCACTTGTGCCCATAAAGCATCCTGCTGGTGGAACATGTTCCAATACCATTTTCCAAGTAAAGCAAGATTAAACTTAGTTAAGTCTTTAATACCCAGACCTCCAAGCTCCTTGGGCTTGCAAATCAAATCCCATCTTATCCAAGCAATCTTTTTTTGTTCAGCGGTTCCGCCCCACAGAAATCTCCTCTGGATTCGCTCCAAGCAAGATATCACCCTCTTCGGCATCCTGAAAAAAGACATAAGAAAAATGGAAGATGAATTCAGGATTGACTTAATCAAAGTCATCCTTCCCCCAAACGATATATATTTCTGTTTCCATTTAGCCAGCTTTCGCTCATATTTCTTGATCAAAGGATCCCATGTCTCAACACGTCTCGGATTCGCACCGATAGGTACCCCCAGATAGGAAAATGGTAGCGATAAACTTCTACAGCTTAAGTAAGAGGCAGCATTATTAGTCCACTGCTCATCCATACCGAACACCCCGAAACTACTCTTAGCAAAATTTATTTTCAAACCCGATATCAATTCAAAGCTCCTCAACATTACCTTAATGGTTTTAACGTTTTTCACCGAGGCTGCGCCAAAAAAGATGGTATCATCAGCATATTGCAAGATGCTGATATCAACATGTTTTCTCCCCACCTTATATCCATCAAATAAATTTTTTGATTGCGCTTCTCTCATCATACCTGTGAGTCCCTCAGCTACAATATTAAATAAGAGTGGGGCTAGTGGATCACCCTGTCTAAGGCCCCTTTGTGGTGTGAACTCAGCTAAAAGGCTTCCATTAACCAGAACAGATATTGAAGCTGACTTTAAGCATCCTTCGATCCACATAATCCATCTGGGACAAAAACCCATCCGCTTCATCATGTATGATAAAAATTCCCAACTAACGGAGTCATATGCCTTCTCATAATCCACTTTGAAAACGAGACAGCTTCCATTATTTCTTTTTGCTTCGTCAACCACCTCGTTGGCTATAAGAACGCTATGCAGCAAATGTCTACCTTGAATAAAAGCTGATTGCCGGTGATCAATGATAAAAGGCAGAACCTTTTTCAACCTTGCAGCTAACACCTTGGCCAGAATCTTGTAAACACATCCTATTAGCGAGATAGGTCTGAAATCATTCAAGCCTTGAGGGTCCTGAACCTTAGGGATTAGAGCTAAGAAAGATGCGTTGCCACCCTTGGGAATTCTACCATTTACATAGAATTCATCCATGAACCGCAGAAAATCAGCTTTGATAATCTCCCAGAAATTTTTGATGAATTTAAAATTAAATCCATCCGGCCCAGGACTTTTCTCACTGCCACAAGCCCACACAGCCTCCTTTATCTCATTTGCGTCAAAGCGGGCCATCAAGATGTCCTTGTGCTGTTGTTCAATACACTTGAAATTAGTACCATCTAAATTGGGTCTCTTCTCAACTGGTTCCTCAAATTTCTTCTTAAAAAATAATCTGATTTCCTCTTTAACTCTGTTTGGTTCTTCAATCCAGCAACCATCAACCATCAACCCTCTGATCATGTTAATGCTGCACTTCCAATTTACGGTCAAATGGAAGAATCTGGAATTGCAATCTCCCTCCTTGATCCATTTGGACCTAGCTTTTTGTCTCAGAATTGAAGCATTTGATTGGTCTGTTTCCCATAATTCCTCCTGAATCTGTTTTCTTCTCAATGTCTCATCATCAGTCAAAAGCCTATCATCGGCCTCAGTTTCTATCTTGTTAAGTTCCAGCTCCAGATTTTTAACTTTCTGTTGCAAATCCCCAACTTGTGATTTATTCCATAGCTTGAGCCTCTGTTTCAAACCCTTAAGTTTTTCTTTTAAAACAAAACCCCCCCCCAGCCACTATAAACATTAGAATTCCAACCCTCAGATATTAGCTTTCTGAAAGATTTATCCTGTATCCAGCAGTCCAGCACCCGGAATGGTTTCGGGCCCCAATCGACAGATGAGGGCACCAGCAAAATAGGACAGTGATCGGAGAAGTTACGATCTAGGATATTTAAAGTATCCTGCCATTTATTCTTCCATTCAGCTGAAATATGAGATATGCTATGGATATTAGAATACCATAATCCCCATCCCTGGGCACACTGGAATACCCATTACAAAAAGTATCTATGGTCTAGTACCTCCCCTGTACAAGAATCCAGATTTAATATTACTGGCCCAAAAGTGGAATGGCAGCTCAAAATCATTATCTAAGCCACGTCCAGCAGAAGAAAATTGCATCCTCCATCAATTTCCGTCCATTAAACTCCTCATTTGAGAAAACAATTCTGTTTCTGAGATTCCAAATGCACCATGAGAGGACAACCCACCAAATCCGCCATCTGTTTTGGACTATTCCTGGTGCCTTACAGTAAGAATGCTGTAGAAAGTGTTACTTTGGTGATGCAGGGAACACTGTTACAACTTCTATCCATGCAAGACATAAAGGCATTATTCTTTGGCAGCCAAAAAAAGTGTGGAACGCTTCCTCCTCATGACTCGAACAAAACGGGCAGTAGTAATCATCTAGCTGCACATTCCTTCTCCTTAGGTTTGCTCTTGTTGGCAGTCCATCCCTCAATAACCTCCAAACAAAGTGTGCAACCTTGTTTGGCAGCTTTGTAATACACATTCTATTATATTTTAGGAGCAGTGGGCGTACAGCGTACCTGCTACCTTAGTAGAACACTTGGACCTCCCATTTCCACGTTTCAGACTTTTAGGAGACAAATACATATTCTGTTGAGGTATACACATATTTTGCAGTTAAAGTAAGGGTAGAAAATAATGCCACCAGCTTTTACAATCTCTGTGGATGGACTAGTTTTGGGGGCTTCATTAAGAATAAAGGCTCATTTTTCAGTCAAGGAGAGGAGAAATTCCCTTATCAACTAGGAAAGGGATCAGATAGCTCTTCTAAGCTAATGGTTTCCTTATATATCTTTTTCATCAACAGTCATCTCTGTAAACATTCTCAGAGAGTATTATGTCCTCAGTTTTCTTCTCTCTTCTACTAACTGTATTAATAAACAATGTTTATTATTCAAATATGACTCTTCTTTTCTTCTATTGATGTCAGCTAGTCACACCAAACTATATACTAAATATTAGCATATATCTAGGGTGGAAGAAAAAGTACTGTTGATGCCAAATACTTCAAAAGTAACTAAAGAAGAACATGGAGTTCTAAAGATATATCTATAATGGCTTCAGGACTTACAGAATCAATTCCATCAAGATCAAAAAAGGCAGTTGGCCCCTTCTCATGTAGCATTGACAAGAGACTTGTTAACAAAACAGAGCAGTACTGCCTCCTCATCCCAACTTTCTCACTTCGGAGTAAAGCAAAGATTTTGCGGATATCCTTCCCTGATATGCTATGCCCACCAATGGCTTGAATTAACTGTGCAATCTGAAACATCACGCTGTCATTATCTTCTTGAGAAAACCAATTAAGAAGAAAATCAAGCATTCCTGCTCTGACACAAGAAGCTCTATTAGAAATGGAATCTCTTAGCAGTTGCTGAAAAACATCTAGCCCATGATGCTGCAACGACTCACTGCTCTGCCCAATCAAAAGATAACAAGCAATAAAACAGATGGCATTATTTTCTTAAAAACAAACTTTATCAAAACTACTAAAATAATCATTAAAGAAAATAATTAATCAGAAAAAGCAAGGGGAAATGAATTGCAAACCTTTTGCAGTACAATCAGATATAATATTATAACATCTTCATTCTGAAATCAAAAAAGAAAAGCAGAAAAATAAGAAAACATGAAAACAAGATTTATTGAATGAAGATTTCACAGTACTAAATAAGATTTAGCATCAGGTCCACCAAATACCACTTTCTTCAGTTTCCTGGATTAGAAAATGAAACAGTGCAAGTGGATCAAACAATTTTTGGAAGCTAGGCCTATGTACTGGCACATCACCTTTATCATAGGACTCATTTTGACATTGAATTTTCCATCAACAAGCATATCAAGCAAAGCATCTAAAAGGCTTTTACTTGAATGCAAATGGCAAAAATCCAACAGCAGACTCTGCAGCGTCTGGTATCCCTTTCCAGCAAGAGTTCTAAATGCCGCCTGCAAGAGATAATAATACAAGAAGTTATTGAATTGAAATGCATTGGTAAAATGTAAGCAGGTACAGGAAAGAGAATATATAAAAATATGATCTAGTTGCAAAGCAAAAAGGATGACACTTTAAAGGAAAGAGTGTGATTGTATCATCAAAAGGCAATCAGCCTATACTCAAATTTGTATGCAACCAAAATACAGAAAATAGAAAAATTAATTTTTTTTTTGCTCAGCAAAGATTATAATTATATTTATATGAAAGAAAAAGGTACATGTATAACAAAAATACAACCTATCAACAGACAGAACAGAACTGTGGCTATCTAATACATGCGAGATGCAAGGATTAGAAAGCCAAAGAACTTGCTGAAGATAAGGCTCATACCCTTCCAAAACAAAAAACTCTTCTGTTAAAACCTCCCCCTAGTGCAGAAACCTTCCTTAATGTGACTAGACCAAAGTGGAAAGGGATATTAAATCCTTTCTCTAGGTTCGACAACCAGGACCAGCAGAAAAAAAGAGCATCCTCCAACAGCTTATGGCCATTGAAGTTGGCACCATGGAACACTATCCGGTTTCTATGGTGCCAAATGCACCATGTCAGAGCCACCCACCATATCTGCCATCTCTTGGTCTTAAGATCATTGGGACCGCAGTAGGCGTGCTGTAAAATGTTCTTTAGGAGTTATTGGGAGAACGCCTTGAATGTTTATCCAGTTCAAAGCCTCCCACCATAACGGTATAATCTTAATGCAGCTGAAAAATAGATGACGCGTCCTCTTCAGAACATCTATAGAAAGGGCAGCTGATATCAGATATGGGTATATTCCTGCTGTTTAGATTCTTCTTAGTAGGTAAGCGATCCCTTAGTAGCCTCCATGCAAAACATGAGGCTTTACTAGGGGTATTTAACTTCCACAAAACTTTAAACACCTCCTCTTGGTTCTGAATGTTTGTCTCCTTATTCAGCAATCTATAAGCGCTTCCCACCGTGTATATCCCACTCGGATGAGTGATAAACCATAATTTGAGTGATATTTTATGTGAGTTTTCGTGTTATTTCATGTATTTTCTTGACTAGATTCACGTTTGGACATTAGTTTTTACCTTGCAGAAGTACAACTGCTCAATCAAGGGGAAAAGTTGGAAAATGCACAATTTCATGAAGATCTAATGCTATTCTCACTTGATAACAACCATGGTACATTTTGACCATGGCCGTGGTCAACTCCAAGAGGGTCGTGATCAGTTTGCAACGTCCCAAAACGTCACAACTTCCGACAATGGCCATGGTCAATCACGAGGGCCCTCGTCATTCACAACATCTCAAGCTTTAGCTTCAAGATTCAAATAACGGTCATGGTGGATATCACCATGGTCGTAGTGGGCTTAATTAAGAAAATTATCTTTAGGAGTCTAATTATAGTAATAATCTTTAGAGATCTAATAAGAATATTTATCTATAATACACCTCAACATCAATAGCACATTTAACCCAAGCTAATTGGGAATCTATAGTACACCTAATTAAAGTAATTATCTTTAGGGATCATATTAGAATATCTATCTATAGCGTGCTTAATTAAAGTAATTATCTTTAGAGATCATTTCAGAATATCTATCTATAGTGAGCCTAATAAAAATAATTATCTTTAGGAGTCTATACATAAGAAGTTGGAGTTTGTACTTGAATACATTCGAAATTCAAAGCTTAGCTTACGTTTTTTAGAGGTTTTTGAGTGTTTCTGAGGCGTGGACATCACTGTGAGGACGAACCGTAATCATCGTTCCTTTCCTATTGATATGTCTATGTTAGTTTCTTCTAGGCTTTCAACTTTTGCTTTGGCCATGAACGGCTAGTCACCCCTAGTCTGGGGGTTATGATGTAATTGTCCAATTGTACTCCGTCCCTTGTTCTTAATGAAATTTCTCAATGTTTTATGTTAATTACTTCTCTACCTTATTGTTATTGCTAATTAAGACTTGATCAATCTTAACTTAATTAAATAAATAGTGGTGATCAATTGTGTGTATTTGGTGGATCTAGGTAGTGAATGTTTTATATCAAAATGCATGATCAAACTATTTGGATAATCTCCAATAGATCAGTTTTCTTTAAATTAGTCATTCCTAGACTTTATTTTATCCTTTGTCTTAATTCGGTACATTCATGATCATTGGAGTATCAATTTAAGGCAAAAGCATTTATTGACCCAGATCAAAGGCTTTAGGTGAATTTGAGATTGGTAATTAACTTTGGATAGGAATTTCCTAGGATCAGGGTTGGGGAAAAGTTAGTACTAGTGAATCATAATCCCTAGTCGCTTCAAATATCACTAAGTTTTCTCGTTTATCTTATTTTACTTGTTCTTTTAAAATTAAAATCGAGGGCAAACCCTAACACAGTGGTAAAGTTGTGCCTTGGTGACTTGTTGGTCATGGGTTCGAATCCGGAAAAAGTCTTTTTACATATACAAAGGTAAGTTGCGTACAATATCCCTCCCCCCCAACCTTTCGCATAGCGAAGAGCATCTAGGCAATGGGTCTTAGAATGTGGGTTTGGACCTAACTTAACCCCAACAGCTAGCTCATAGGGTGAGGGTTGTCCCCCACTTATATACTCTATCTTGGCACTATCTCTAGCCGATGTGAGACTTTGGTTTTTCCCAATACACACCCTCACGCCCAACACTTTGCGCTTGGTGCGTGGATAATATGGTGGGTGACCCGTTAATGGATCTAAGATAGGTTCTGATATCATCTTAGAATGTGGGTTTGGACCTAACTCAACCCCAAAAGCTAGCTCATAGGGTGAGGGTTGTCCCCCACTTATATACTCTATCTTGACACTATCTCTAACCGATGTAGGACTTGGGTTTTTTCCAATAATGGGGTACGTAATTTTTAAAAAAATAAAATAAAATCACAAAAATAATTCAATCTCTTCTTTTTTTTTTATCAGCAAAGATAATATATATAGATATAAGAAAACATAGTACAAGAAGTACCAGTACAAATATAAACTAAAACACAAGTGCAGACCTATGGCAGCCTAATACATGGATAAAGCATGAATTAGGATGCCAAAAGTCTGGCTGTATAGTAGGAACCCCCCCCAAATAGGAAGAAAAGACCAACTATATGCTAGGCCCACCCCTGATTACAGAAGCCTCCCCCAAATTAGTAGACCAAAAATGAAAAGGAAAGTCAAATCCTTTCTCCAAATTTTTGAGCCACGTCCAACAGAGAAAAAGCGCATCATCCATAAGTTTCTGACAATTGAAGCTCTCATTTCGAAAAATAATTCAGTTTCTATGGCACCAAATAGTCCAAGTCAAAGCAATCCACCAAATCTGCCATTTAATCGAACTGATCCCATTGTAGCAGTAGGAGTGTTGACCGAAGTGTTCTTTCGAAGTTACGGAAGAAACACTTGCTATATTTATCCACGACAATGATTCCCACCAAAGCGGCCAAATTCTATCACAGCTGAAGAATAAGTGGGCCTCATCCTCATCATTGTTCCTGCAGAAAGGACAAAAGGTATCATTGAGCTCCAAATTTCTTCGACTCAAGTTCACCTTGGTGGGCAATCTGTCTCTAATCAATATCCAAGCGAAGCATCCTGCTTTACTGGGTATTTTTATTTTCCAGAGGTCATTGAACACATCCTCTTGATTCAGAATTGTCATATCCATATTGATGAATCTATAAGAACTCCTCACTGTATATCTTCCACTCAAATCAGCCTCCCACCTCCAAGTATCTTGTTGCTGTATGTGTGACACCGATTCCTGTATATCTTCCAGAAATTTAACAGCTGATTCTACCTTCCCCTCCATAAAATATCTTCACCATCGAAGCTGCCATTCCCACCCTGATTGTGTTTGTGTACCCATTTGTTGAATATAGTGTTGTTGTTGACGAGAAATCAGATACAATCTTGGGTACTTCTCCTTCAAAGTCATCCCGTCATTCTTCCAATCATCCTCCCAAAACAGCGCCCTAGAACCACAACCCACATTCCACAGCGCCCTAGTTTAATAATTTTGACTCTTTGGGAACACAACTGGTCTCTAGGGTTTGATTTTTTTTTTGTGATCAGCAAAAATAATATGTTATATATATAAGAAAAGAGCACAGTACAAGATGTACTGCATAAAGTACATACAAATGAAATCAAAACAGAACTAAGATGGCTTTACACAAAAGCCAATGTAGGTCTGCCTGATAACAGAGACAAGAACAAAACAAACTAGGCCCTCTCCCTAGATACAAAACCATCCCTCAAATTACTAGACCAGTGATGGAAAGGGATATCAAAACCTGGCTCTAGGTTCCTAAGCCAAGACCAACAAAAAAAATATAGCATCCTCCAACAATTTCTGGGCATTAAAGGATTCATTATGGAAGAGAATTTGATTTCTATGAAACCAAATACACCAAGTCAGAGCAGTCCACCATATAAGCCACCTACGTAAACTGTTCCCCCCCTTAAGTGACAAAAAGAAGATTGTCTGAAATGTTCTATTGGAGTAACCGAGTAGACCCCGACAATGTTTACCCATGCCCTTGACTCCCACCACAAAGGCAAGATTCTATGGCAGCTAAAGAAAAGGTGTGAAGCGTCTTCCACAAGGCTGCAGCAGAAAGGACATGTGGTGTCAATTATATCCATGTTTCTCCTTCTCAGATTTTGCTTCGTAGGTAGTCTATCTTTCATTAGTCTCCAAGCGAAACATGATACTTTACAGGGAATTTTTAACTTCCACAGAATCTTAAACACCTCATCCCTCACTAGACTATCCTCCTCCCTATTAAGCAAACTGTAGGCACTCTTCACAGAATAAATACCACTAGGCTCTCCCACCCAAACCCATGAATCTGGATGTTGCTCCAAATCTGTCAGCTCCGGTATTTCCTCCAAAAAATTGTATCGCCATTTCTATTTCACCTTCCATAAGTGATCTTCTCCATTGAAATTGCCACTCCCACCCCTCGTGATTCAGTATGCCCGAGTGCTGAATTAAATGTTGTTGTTGTAATGAAATCTGGTATAACCTAGGGTATTTATCCTTCAAAGGTAAACTGTCTTCCGTCCATCTATCTTCCCAGAAAAGTGCTTTGTCTCCGCAACCAACCTTCCACCTGAGTCCCCTAGAGAACCACCCCTCTAGCTCTAAAGACTCAAAAGATAAACTCAGGTCTCTCCACCATAAGGAATCTGTCGACCTCCTCCTTGATGTGTCAAGGTTCCTCCACCCTCCATATTTAGACTCCAAGATCTGTACCCACAAGGCCTCCGGTTGATGGAATAAATTCCATCACCATCTTCCCAACAAGGCCTGATTGAAGCTCTTTAATTTCTTAATGCCCAGCCCCCCCTTTTTCCTTTGGTAGACACACGGATTCCCAACTCACCCAAGGAATTTTTTTTCTGTTCAGAGCTACCACCCCACAAGAATCTCCTCTGCAACCTCTCCAAACTAGATATCACTTGTTTCGGCACCCTGAAAAAAGAAAAGAAGAAAATAGGGATTGAATTAAGAACAGCTTTAATCAAGGTTACCCTTCCCCCAAATGATAAGTGTTTTTGTTTCCATGTGGACAATTTTCTCTCGCACTTTTTGAGTATAGGTTCCCACATCGAACAACACCTCGGATTCGCCCCTATAGGGATACCCAGGTAAGAAAAAGGTACAGACATCACCCCGCAGTTTAGGAGACTGGCAGCTGCAATTTTCCACTGTTCATGCATCCCGAAAGTACCAAAACTGCATTTATTGCAGTTTAACTTCAAACCCGACACCAGCTCAAAGCCCTTCATCATCACCATCAAAGCTTTCACATTTTCTTTGGTTGCTTTCCCAAAGAAAATAGTGTCATCAGCATATTGCAGGATGCTAACATCTACATTATTCCTTCCCACTTTAAACCCTTCGTACAGATTCTTCGCTTGAGCTTCCCTCAACATCCCCGTGAGGCCTTCCGCTACAATGTTGAACAAGAAAGGAGCAAGTGGATCACCTTGTCTCAGCCCTCTCTGGGGCTGAAATTCTGAAGTTGGGCTTCCATTTATAAGGATAGAGATAGAAGCTGAAGTGAGGCAGCCTTTAATCCATGTCATCCACTTAGAGCAAAAGCCCATCCTCTTCATCATGTACATAAGGAAATCCCAGCAAACCGAATCATAGGCTTTTTCATAGTCAACCTTAAAGATCAAACAACTTTTATTGCTCCTCTTTGCCTCCTCAACTACCTCGTTTGCTATCACAACACCATGCAATAATTGACGTCCCTCAATAAAACCAGATTGTCGTTCGTCGATGATGAAAGGCATTACCCTCTTCAGCCTGTTAGCAAGCACCTTAGCCACTATTTTATAGATACAGCCAATCAGTGAAATAGGACGGTATTCGTGTAAGCTTTGTGGATCAGGAATCTTAGGAATCAAGGCTAAAAAAGAGGCATTTGCCCCCTTTGGGAAAATCCCATTAGCGTAGAATTCGTCCATAAAGCGAAACAGGTCGGGCTTTAATACGTCCCAAAATTCCTTAAAGAATTTAAAATTGAAGCCATCCGGTCCAGGGCTCTTATCACTTCCACAACTCCAAACTGCTTCTTTAATTTCAGACAGCTCAAAAGGGGCTGACAAGTCATTATTGTGCTGCTGCTCCAGAGATCTAAAATGTACCCCATCTAGCCTAGGTCTGTCAAAGTCCAATTCTTGGTATCTACTCATGAAGAACTTTTTAACCTCATCCTTAACCTTGCCAGGTTCCTCTATCCAGCACCCATCAACAAGCACTCCTTGCACCATATTTTTCCGACGCTTCCAATTAATGGACAAGTGAAAGAAGCGGGAATTACAATCCCCCTCCCTAATCCATCTCGACCTTGCCTTTTGTCTTAGCAACGATGCATTAGCATTTGCTGCAGCCCACAGATCTTCTTGTAATTGTTTCTTCTTTTTTATCTCCTCTACCGACATATGTCTATCCTCCGATTCTAACTCAAGCTTGTTCAGTTCCATTTCTGCAATTCTCATTTTCTGTTGGATATCCCCAAACTGATTTTTGTTCCAAACCTTCAGCTTCTGTTTAAGAAGTTTTAGCTTTTCTTTTAGTATGAAGCCACCCCAACCAGGTCCCGCATACGAGTTCCATGTCTCAGCAATAACCCTTCTAAGAGATTTGTCCTGTAACCAGCAATCAAGGAAACGGAACGGTTTAGGACCCCAATCAACATGAGAGGAAGTAAGCATAATTGGGCAGTGATCTGAAAAAATTGCGGTTCAAAGCTGTCTGTGAGCAACCCTGCCAAAGAGATAACCAATCAGCAGATATCAAGGCCCTGTCCAATCTACTCTTCACTGACCCGTTCGGTCTGTACCATGTAAATTTTCTCCCAATCCTAGGTGTTTCCTCCATTTCTAAATCCTCGATCCATTTATTGAATTCCTTTAAAATGCCACCAGCCTGATTACTCTGTCCTAATCCCATTCTTTCTGAAGTGCTTCGGATATTATTAAAATCTCCAATAATGCACCATAGGCCCCCCACATTTGCCCTCCTTAGCTGTTTGACTTCTTCCCAAAGAGCTTTTTTCAGAGCAGTATCGCAAGGTGAATAAATATTAACTATAATGACCTTCTTATTTTCAGAAACCCACGATCCTTCCAGGTAGATGAAACCACTGCCTTTCATCCTTTTTTCTACTTTGAAAGACTCCTCATTCCAAATACATAGTAATCCTCCCGCCTTATTGATTGCAGGCTGGTATTCCCACATTGCACTTGAATCTCCCCACAAAGCTTGACAGATTGGCATATCAATTGATTCTTTCTTTGTCTCTTGCGAACATAGTAGATCAACTTTTTCTTTACACACCAATTTCCTGATTGAATTCCATTTGGCACCCCTCCCCAGCCCCCTGATGTTGTATGATAGAATCTTCATAAGTCCACTTCATCTTTCCCCCACCTCATGTCCTCCCCCCTTTTCTCTATCTGCCAAAATCTTCATTTTATTGAACACTTCTTCCTGATTATGGCTGGTTATACCAAATTGCTGAGCCAATGCCCAAAAGTCAGCCTGTTGTTTAGAAAGAGTAGAGCTGTAGTTAGAATTAGACCCTGATGTGTCTGACTCCTTAGGTCCTACCCCCCAATCAGCAACTGCTTTTAGACCACTTTCCACTGTTTTTAGGCCACTGTCCTCCATCCTATTTGGGGGTGTCACTGGACTGGATAGAATATTGTGAACCTCCTTCCCTTTCCCGGATGGAAGTTCATATTTTTTCTCATTCTTATTGAAACCCATATGTTTGTCATGACTGGTAGCAAGACCAGCCTTGTTTTTTCCCCCCCCTGCATCTTGAATAAACTTGCCACTGAGGCCCAAAACGTTTTAGGCCCAAGGGAGTATTGGTGACATCAGTAAAACCACTTCCCATAGCGGGTCCCACACCATCTTTTTGCATTTCTCTCTCCTTTATCTCAACACGTGACCCCAAACCCTTCCCTTCAGAACTGATCCACAATTGTGGGTCCCTCTCCTCACCTAACACATCCTTTTTTGTACCTTTAGCTTGTGGGTCCCTCTCCTCCCCTAACACTTCATATTTTGTGCCTTTAGCTTCTGATTCCGAGTCTTTCTCCCCATTGACCATACTTTCTGCTGCTTCCTTTTCATCACCCTCCTCTGACCCTGGACGTTCAGCCTGGGTACTGACCCATACTGCACAGTTTGCGTATTGGGTAGGTGACAGCTTGTCTTCAAAAGTATCTGCGACAACCTCCCTGCCATCACTGCTGCTGACAGAGTCGACAGCATTACCCACTGGTTGCTGGTCCGACCCAACGTGTAATGACCAACCTTCCTTTAGTTCTCCATCTTCTCCCTCAAAAGCAGTTTCCGGTAGTTCAGTCGGTGCCGGTACCGGCTGTTGCAACTGTCTCTCAGGCGGTTCGCTGCCTAGCTCTGTACTGTCCAGCGACGTAACTTCATCAGAAGAATCTGCGAAACACCGTTTGAAACTGCCGCATCTGTCTGAGCCCACGTTTGACTCCTCCACGATGGTGATTAAAAACTCAACCCCATTTATAGTAGCCGTGATGTTATGCTTGATGAATGGTGACCATGGCGTCTTGATGAGTAGACGCGCTCTATCCAAACGCTGAAGATCATCAGTTTCATCATCCACCTCCACCAAATCACCAATAGTCGCCACTATCTTAGCCATAGAATCCGATTCCCACGCATGTAATGGAATGCCCCAACACAGCACCCAAACCAAACGAAAGGCAGGCTTTATTGTTGGTTTCCATTTTTCCAAGGTATGGAACATGGACAACCCTGAGTTTTCTTTGATATCTGGACTTTTAGTCCATTGTTACTACTACATAGGGTACATTTTCCCTTGTGCATACATATTTTACGCATCAGCAGTTCAAGACCTATTGTGTGGTTTTTAAAATCTGGTTTTAAAATTTTTTGAAACTAAAACTAAAAAACCGATTGTTTTTAAAATTTTGGAAACTTACAACTAAAAACCCCCCCAAACCGGCCCTAAAATTTCAGTTTATCTGTCTAGCTCCTACCCAAGTAAAAACCCTTTGAATCTATAGACAAAATTTGCTCTTAATCATCTTTGGGAATAGATAATGAAGAAAATTCCATAGCCATTTTATAGTTAAAGAAAATATTTTGGGCACCAAGCTTCCATATCTTTTGTTCTTCAATTTGAACAAAAAAAGCTATTTCATGAAAGAGCAATTGATTTAAAGAACAAACGATATTAAAGAAAGGAAAAGAACAAGGATTTATCCTTATTAGAGATGTAATAAACACATTCATATGCCTTTACAGCTTCAGGAAAATTGGTTATAACATAGTTCCAGAGCCCCTTTGTCTAAGTAGAGTTTGATCCTTGTCTACCTTATATCCTTTGAAATAAAAATTGAATTTGAGTATCTTAGAATGTAGGTTTCGACCTAACTCAACCCCAAAAGCTAGCTCATAGGGTGAGGGTTTCCGCCCACTTATATACTCCATATCTCTAGCCAATGTGGGACATGGGTTTTTCCCAATACACTTCCTCACGCCCAGAGCTTTAGGGCTAAGTGCGTGGATTTTTTTTTTTTTTTGCTCAGCAAAGATAATATTTATATATGTGAGAGAAAAGAGTACAAGTATAACATATAAACAATGCAACCTATCAACCACACAAAACAGAGTTGTGGCTGGCTAATACATGGGTCTGGGCTAAGTGCGTGGATGACATGATGGATGACCCATTTAATGAATCTAGGATAGGCTTTGATACCATCTTAGAATATGGGTTTGGGCCTAACTCAACCCCAAAAGTTAGTTCATAGGGTGAGGACTATCCGCCACTTATATACTCTATATTGGCCTTATATCTAGTCAATGTGGGACTTGGATTTTTCCCAATAAAGAGTATAGGATAAAAACGGGCCAGTGTTTTGTTCATGCCATAAGCCCATAGGCTCTTGTGTAAGGTGTGATAAAGAAATAATTTTATGCACGTGTTCTAGTCCAACAACTTAAGTTTTGGCCATAATTGGTTTGCCACAATCCAAAAGCAGATAAAGGACAACAAAAGAAAGAACTTATGGAGCCTATGGAAAAACAGTAAGAGACAATTCATAAATGTGCTTAATCGAAACAACATTTTTAAAAAAAAGTAACAGCATTAGGGAAGAAAAAAGGGGAAAAAACAATGAAGACAAGTACCTTTGAGGTATCATTACTTGCAAGCAGACAAGTAAGCGTTTGAAGCACATTCAGAACCAATTTCTCCCCATTTGCCTCATCAAGGTTGCTGTTCAGTAATGATACAACATGCAAAAAGCATTCCCCATCTCGAAATAGAGTCTGATAGTACTGAAGCAATAAAGCATTAAAGCCAAAGCCTTCAGTTAAATTGTCAAAAGCATTTGAAGACATTTAAGCAAATAGAGTAAAGAAATAAATAAATATTGGATACATACTGCTTGGTTAGCCTGGAGCATATCTCTCATTCCTACCAACAAATCAATAGATAGATCAACAAAACTTTTCTCACGTTCTTTTAAATGAGTAAACATTTCTAAATACTTAGAGCATAACTGCAACTTTGCTTTTTTATCTTCCTCGGAAAATGGCATAATCTGACCCAAAAAAAATAGCCATGTTAAAACTGGTAACATAATATTCAAATAATAATTATGAGCAAGAAAATCATTTCCCCAATTACATTATAGCACAGCCAAATTCAAGCAAAAGGCGCATAAAGAATACCTTCATGAGATCGAGTATGTGTCTAAGTACATCATCTCTCAAACCTTCCACCCAAAATAAATCAAACAAGTAATCAATGCATGTAAAACTATGTAATATCAAACTCCTAGTATCTTCAGCAGCTGCTATAAACTTGGCAAAGAATTCCATGCACATTTTCATGCAATTAAAACAATTTTGTATAATCTTAGGTGAATTGCATGTATCTTGATCTTGAGGTGATACCAATGCTTCCTTGCCACTATTCTCACTGGAGGGCTCCATACTTCCTGGTCTTCTAGACTCTTGTGCTTGAACACAGGCAACTTGTAGAACACGAGAGACTGCATTCAAGTTCTTAAAGGAAGCAATTGTTCGCCCAGGGGAAAGCTGCAAGATGCGAACCAAACTCCCCACAAGAACATGTGCAATTTGTGGATTACAAGCAGAATGTTCAAGTGCATCCAGCAAAGCAGACAATTCTCTCTGTAATTAAAACAAGGTATAAATATTGTCAAATAATTTACTTCAATTATACAATGCATGCAGAAGTATCTAAAAAATTCAAAAAGAAAAAAAGGTATTCAGGAAATTAAGATCATGAATAAATAACACAAGCATGCAAATGGAAAACATATGCAATCAGAACTCTTAGTTCAGCAAAATAATAATGCATAAAGCCAAATTAACAAGACAGGTAGTGCATAATTTAAAACAAATATCCAACATGAGTGACATAATAACATCTAGATTCAGAATGCAATCACTCTGTCGCTTAAAAAATTCACTGTTTTACTGTAAAATTAAATCATTTCTTAGAATGTGAATTTAGGCCTAACTCAACAACAAAAGCTAGCTCATAGGATTAGGGTTGCCCCACACTTATATAATCTATCTTGGCCTCCAATGTGGGGCTTGGATTTGTCCAATACACCCCCTCACGCCCAACACTTTGGACTTGATGCGTGGATAACATGGTGGGTAACCCTTTGAATGGATCTAGAATAGGCTTTGATACCATCTTAGAATGTTTGTTTGGACCTAAATCAACCCCTAAAGCTAGCTCATAGGGAAAGGGTTGCCCCTCACTTATATAATCTATCTTTGTCTTATCTTTAGCCAATGTGAGACTTAGGTTTTTGCCAATATCATTTCCTCTCTACCTATTATTATGAACAAAAAGTCTAACTAAAAACAAACTCAAAATAAACTTACACTTCATGTCAGAAAACCTTACTAGACAGTAGACACATGCATATATTATACACATGAATCTCAAGTAATCCCATGACAACGTGTAATATTAGTGTTGAAAAACATTAAAACATGAAGGGCTAATTATAGATACTAAGTCCATATTTAAGCCTCAATTTCACGGGACAGTTGATATTATCTAACTTACCTGAAAGTTAAAGTGCATAAATTAATTTTAGCTTATGGGAGATGTTCAATTCGTTTCACCTTAATTTCTTTTCCTATAAGTGTTTATAGAGAAGTTGATCCAAACAAAACATGAACATATCAACCCCTAAAAGTTAGAGATACATAATTGCAATATGTGATTGTGAATATGAATATAAATTCAAGCAAATTAGGGGATGGTAGTTCAAGTCCAGCATCATGATAGTTGGTCGTGGGAGGGTATCCAGGAGGGAAATACACAGTGGGAAGTGCATATTGGGCACTTAATCAGTTTATAATTGAAGAAGATGATGAGAGGGTATTCTCTATCTTCTGGAAACTAAAAATTCCCAGCAAGGTGTCTCATTTTGCTTGGAAATTGATTCAGGATAAATTGCCAAAGATGAATCTTAGAAGCCGAAACGTAGTTATGAGTGAAGTCTGCTGCCCGTTTTGCCTAAACCACGACAAGGATGCAGGTCATTTGTTTTTTGAATGCACCAAAGTTATTCCATTGTGGTGGGAGACCCTGTCATGGATAAATATGCTCACTGTTTTTCCAGAAAGGCCAAAAGAACATTTTCTCCAACATTCTCAATGCATTCTGAATGGTATTTCTCAACATAGATGGCAGATTTGGTGGACTTCTTTGACTTGGTGCACATGGAACCATAGGAATAGGATTGTTTTCTCAGGTGACAGCTTTGATGGTCAAAAATTGATGGATGATGCTCTCTTTTTCTGCTGGTCATGGCTCAAAATTCTGGAAAAAGGATTTGACATTCCTTTCTATTGATGGTCCAGCAACACCAGAGCTTCTTTTTTTGTATAAGGGGGATTGATCTTTAGAATTCTTTGAAGAAGGGTACCCCAGCATAGATATAGATCTATGGTTGCTTAATATTTGCTTTCAATTGCTAATATTAGGCTACCATAGCTCAAAGTAGGGTAATCTTGGGATGTACATATCACAGTACCTCTTGTACTGATTTATTTTACTTATAATATATATATACTCTTTTGCCAATCAAAAAATAAATAAATTCAAGCAAATTCAAAAAAACAAAAAAAAACAAAATATATATATATATATATATATATATATATATATGCATGAAGAGGGAAATAAAAGAACCAACCATGTTCTGTGTGTTTCCATTACTAGTTGAAGCAAATTCAACAAATGAAATTACTTGCATCTGTAGACTATTAACCCCAGTAACTTCTTCTGTATTACCAATGCTCCTTGAAGCAGACGATATTTCAGACTTCTCAGTGTCTGCAAATATCTGTCCAGCAGATTCATCTGAACCTGATTCGAAATAAAAGAAATTTTCGGAAAATATAAGATCCCATATTCCCTCTTCATGAAAAATTTCAAGTGACATGGGAGAAGAAGAAAGAAGGTTTCTAAATGCATTAAGAACTGTGTTCTGTAGAGTTGAGACAAAGACCCTGCAACAGGGAAAGAAAAACAACATATCAAAAATTAGTTCAATGCACGAAGGTCCTACTTGAGAACCTTATTAAAAGAAATACTTAGCAATACTGTTTTTGATAGTTAATTAGACTTTTCAGTTTATCACAAGGAAAGACACTGCAAGCCATTGGTAAATTTCACCTTAAATAGCTTGGCAATTCATTCTGACTTGAGCAAGTTTTGATGCAAGGAAATATTGTAAATAAAACCCTCATGACCCATTTGATTGACAGTTCATAATACGCTGAGGAAACAGGCAATGCAAGTCGACCAGAAGATACTTGAACATGAAGAGATTTTGAACCCTCAGGAACTAACAGAAATGAACAGAGACCTCTGCTCAACATAACAACATAATTATTCCAAAAATCAGAAAAAGAAGCACGTGATGGAAGGCCAGCAGAAACCACCACTGGATCAGGTTTTGAGTAATTCTGATTTTCTTGAATGTCAAGACCAGGCATACCAACAGCAACCAGTCCAGCAAAATCCTTCTCCCATCCCAAATCTTGAAGCAGATATGCCGGTGAACAAAAACTATTTGCAAATTTATGCACTCTACCATTTTCACAAAGAAATTGCAAGTTGTTCACATTCCCAAAGCTGTATCAATGTCAAGGTCTCAAGCATCAATAACTTTTACACTAAAAATTTGAATGAGATTCAAGTAGCAATCAATAAAAATAAAAAAAAAATAAAAAATAAAAAAAAAACTCAAGTTAAATGCAAAAAAGGACAACATTGTCCTAACTGCCACAGGAATAAAAACTCAGAGGAATACCTAAGAATGACGAGCAAATACATCTCTAGTAAATACACACATGAAATGTTTCAGAATGTCAATAGGCAATGATGTTGATGCAAAAAAAAAAAAAATGTTTTATGTTTTCATTTTTTTTATAATTAGCATATAACAGTTCACATCAAAGAACTCATCAAAGTGACCATGTTCACTGAATGAAAAGTGGAATCTTCTGAAATTCACAACATGAGCAAATTATGAAGGATACACAGCCTCCCTCAAAACTTCCATAGCAAGAATATGAAGTTGAAAGATTTTTTGCAATGGTTTATCATCCCTGCAAAAAACAAGCAGACCAATTTATCAGGGAATGCAAGACAGGCTGTATAATATAACAATGTAGATAACATAGTATTCTCTGGGAGAGAAACAAATAGGAGAAATACTAAATATATCCTACACTAGACAAGACTAGTAGAGGAGAAAACAAGTACATGTTGAGCCCAAATATTTGTAAAACAGACAGCAAACTCAAATTATGATGAATGAAATAAGGAGATTCACCAACATCAGGCTAGTCAACATCAACATCAACAGCACCTTTAACCCAAGTTAATTGGGGTCGGTGGTAGATGAACCCAATGATAGATACAAGGAAGTTGAAGAGGGAAAAAAAAAAAAGAGGAAGAGGAAGGGGAAGAAAAAGGGAAAATAAGACAAAAGAAAAGAAAATAAGATAAAAGAAAATAAGGGTGAAAGAAGGAAGGGGAAAATGAAGAGGATAAGAACTAAAAAGGGACCATCTTATGAAATTATTTTCCAAAAACTCAAACTTCAAGACATGCATTGATCCCTCAAAAAAGAAAATTGCAGATACAACAAGCTTAAAAGAATCATCATATCCTGCCCCTAAATCAAATATAGAATAATTGGCTTGAGATACACCCAACAATACCTGAATCCATCAGCCAAAACAAAATTGCTGTATGTTTTTGTATAATTTGATGGAAATCCAAGACCATCCAGCAGCACTTCCAGCCCTCCAATACTTTTAAAATGATTTTGACCCCGGGAATTTGCAGATAAGGCCAAAGAAAGGATTTTCAAGCACAAATAGTGAAGTGAATCATCCATCAACAGCTCTTTCAAGCTAAATCTTCTAATGACACGTAAGAGCTCTGAAAAAATTAAGTTTGGTGAATAGAAAATGGATGATAATTGAACAAAAGATATAAAATAAGTTTAAACTAAGCAGCATGGATATAAACATCACATGAAATTCAATAAACACGGGGTTGGGCAAATAAAGGAGTGGTAGTTGAGCTATTTAACAAAGGATTGTTGTGATGCAAAATTAATGCTAAGGAGAATGTGAAGCCCAACCTCTCAACTTAAGGAGACCAAAATCATTTTCATTAATTTTTCATATGAAAGAAGAAATTTATTTAGAAAAAAAAAAAAAAGAAGAATTCTAAAAAGGATGACAAGGAATCTTCCTAAACGAAAATCAAAATAGAAAATAACAAAGAAAAATCAATGAAACAGTGCTTCCTATTCCCTTAACATATCTGCTTCTGAAAACCCATTAAATGGCATGTGTTTTACACCGGTCTTAGTGAATTGCCAAAGAAACCTCCTTAAATATCCCTTAACATGAAAAATAATAATCAAGAATTTGTCAGAGACATCAGACACAGCCAGTATTTGCCAAAATGCTAAACAATGGGTGATATACAGAGGCCATAGCAACCAAAACAATGAAGAACAGGTGAAGAACATATTAAGAGCAACCATCAGAGGGAAAACTTAAACAAGTAAAAGAAGTAATATAGAAGTGATAGTCATAATTATAAGCAGCAGCAGTAGTGTAGAAATCTGAAAAGTGAACACATTCAACCAACATATAATTTCTCTATGTCAACCACTAGTACTACCATAATTTAGAAAACATAATTTCATTGTAACAAGCATTGATTGATTATTGTGAGGACCAATCATCCTAAAAACTTAATCTAGTGTAAAAATAATGACAAAGCATAAACCAGACCTTACCTTGTGCTGAAACTTATTTTACTAAGAATAGGTAAGATGGGGACCAAACTCTAGACCACTTAAGATACTAAGCTCTGTCAAAAATCTAGTTTTTTGTATGATGAAAGCCCATAAATTGATTCTTTATTTATGCCCCTACATGTCCCCCCTTACAAATAACCTTCAGTAATGAAGGGTAGATATAAACCTAGATTGGTCCCTAAATTAAGCTGAAATTTAGTTTAATTACAAGAATGAAGAAAGAGAACCAAATACAATCTCAAGAACTAATTTAACCTAGAAGTTCAAGGTATTTAGAAGAATGCCAATAAATGTTTTATCTTTTAGGGTCCATTTGATTGGTTAAAAAACATGGTACTGAACGGGACAATTATATTTATTCTACATTTGTTTTGAAAAAAGATCTTGGGACAGCACAAATAAACAAACATGAACAGGACAAAAATTTCAATGTTTGTTACTTAAAAAATCATGAGACAACTTTTTGTTCCTAGTACAAAGTATTAAAAACACATGCATACCTCCACGCCTATCATATCTCTCACCCACCTATCCCTCCCCCAACCCACGTATCCCTCACCCTACTCTCGTTCTCTTCTCTCTCTTTTTAACAAATGTATCAAATAAGAAACAGAAACGCTCAAGCTTTTGTTTTCGTGTTTCTCCGTGATTTGAAGAAATGGAATTCGGAAGAGCTGTGCCGCTTTCCACCATTGACATCTTTCTCTGCCAATAGCGTGAAACAATAATTGAAGCCCTACCAAATATTCAATTGCCTGGAGTTTTTCGTGCTGCCAACTGCAGAAATTTAATCCCTGATTTGAAGGATTAAATATTCAATTGAATGGAGTTTTTTTCAATTGCACAAAAGTTGTACCAATTTCCTTAATTGAATTTAAGCCCTACTACATACAATTGATTCTCTTAAATCTCAGCCAATTGATTCTCTTACTTCTTAAATTTCAGCCCTGCTCACGCTTTAAAAAATGTTCAATTGAATTGAAGCCCTTCCTTACAGCTTACGTAATTGCATAAGATGAGTGAGTTGAATCATTCAATCCAAACACTAATGATATATATTATTTTTTAATATATAATAATGATTTTTTTTTATCAGCAAAAATAGATATATTTATATATATAAAAAAGGGTCACAGTACAAGTAGTACTATTACAAAAACAACCTAGCATCAAATAGCAAACCTGTGGCAACCTAATACATGAATACTACATGAATTAAGAGGCCAAAGGTCTGGATGGATTGTAGGTTGCCCCCGAATGTGAAGGAAGAGAAAATCTATATGGTAAACCCTCCCCTGATTACAAAAGCCTCCCTCAAATTACTAGACCAGAAATGAAAAGAGGTGTCAAATCCTTTCTCTAAATTCTTAAGCCATGTCCAACAAAGAAAAAGCGCGTCATCCATCAATTTATGACTATTGAAGCTTTCATTGTGGAAGATGATTATGTTTCTGTGCCACCAAATAGTCCAGGTCAAGGCTATCCACCATATTAGCCATCTATGCGAGCTGACCCCATTTTTGTAAAAGAAGGAGTATATTTAGGAGTATATTTACCCGATAGAGTCTTTTCTTTTCTTAGCTACTGTGTATAGGCTTAACTATTGTTCTCTGTGCTTTCATAGTTAGTTAGTTAACTGACAAGAGTCAGTTGACAGTTACAACTGCGTAACTGCCTATATAAACTGAGGTGTAACTATTTCTCATTTGGGTTGAATATCACAATCTTTCACCTCAATTCTGTTAGTGTTTCCCTCTCTCTCAGATTCGTTTAAATAATAACAATAATAATATGAATTATATTAAAATAATTAAAAAAATTGACAGAAATTACAATAATTAACATTAAATAGGTCATTTCAGTAATTTTTATAATATTTTGTTTGTGCTGTCCATTGGCTATCAAATAATGCACAGATGAAAAAATTGTCCTGTAACTCAAGTGTTTGTCTTGTATTGTTCTTCTTGTACTATACTCTAGACTGTATCAAACGCACCCTTAATAATTAACTTATCTTCACATTCAAGTAGGAAACAAGGTAGGTCCAAGTCGCTTCTTTCTTTTTTCTGGAAAAAAACAAAAAATAAGGGGCCCAGGAGCCATTACATACTCTGGCCTTAATCTCCATCAATGGGTTTAAGTATTATCACATAATCCGTGAATCAACATTTCACTATTTCAGGTTACACAACTCTAGGTCCCTGTAAAGTAGTTCCATTAAATTTTGAAAGGGTCCCTAAAGTTCAGACATTTTTTACAAAAACATTTAAATAGGACCCTAAAAGATTTTACTTAGGACCTAACTAATTATGAAATTTCATTGTTAAATCATTGATACATGTAACAGTAACACAGCTGCAGAATGGCAAACATATAATGAAGTCTAAATGGTCATCAACCCACATGACTACTTAAAAAATTTATAGGGGCCCAAATAAAAACTTTTTAAAACTATAGGAACCTATTTTTAAGTTGGTGAAACTATAGCAACCTAAGGATCAATTTTTTTAGCCAGTATTTAATAATATATTTGCTGAATTAATTATACCCCTTCATGCATCTGTATTTACCTAGTGAACATATTTTTGCCAAATTAGAAAATCATTTAACAACAAATGACTAATAACCTCAAAATATACAATGATAACAGATGCCTACCTTACCTACTAACCAATTTAGGCCACCGGCTTCCATCACAGAAACAATTGCTTTCTGACGCCAATGTAACCTTGCTTCAGTAGACAAAACCTTTGAACTATTTGAAGAGATGATTGGAGCATCAGCATGTGAAATAAAGCCTACAAGACTGCAGAATAACTCATCCTTTTTGTCTATATTTGAACCTAAATCAATGAAAATATAAATTATTGACACAACATATGTAAGAATTTGTTGGAGCAGCTTGATTTTCTCAACAGCAAAGTCGGACAAACTTTCATCAGCAGAAAGGGCACCACTTATGGTTTTAAGTTGAACCACAGCCCCTATGACAAATTGAACACAAAAAAAAAAAACAGCTCTGTTATTTTCCCATCATGAAGGACACATTAGAAAACTACAAAAGGCAACTAAATAAAGCATCAAAGGTAAATTTCCAAAACATAAGCTTAAAATTCATATGAAGAGTGGAAAGTAAGATTTGGAAATTAAATCCTATCAAAATTCAGGAATTGATCTCATATTTTGTTCATAAAAAAAAGCCAGTTAGAACAAAATGCATAGCAGTATATCCTTTAAAGTGAGACTGAAACAAAAATAAGCAACAGTGAGCATTTGTTAAGCTATAACAGTGAAAAGCATAGGTCTAAAGTCTTTAGCTACATGAGAGAATACTTAAGGATTATAAAGAAACAATATGCAGATCATAATAACATAAGATAAAATATATTACAGTTTTCAGCAAACATCATCCACAGAAGCAATCAATATCAGGAACAAAAGAAGAAAATCATTAGTCAAATAGTATTGATTATACCTTTCATTAAGGCTGTAAGTTTTTGAATTCCACCATAGTATCCAAAAAACTCTGCAATTATATAATGAACGAGTGATAATTTTCAGTGCATCCAAAATAAAAAATCCTTCAGAAGTAATAAACAATTTTGCAGCAGCCCCAGATAAATCTGTTGACGCTTGCCCCATGCTGGTGACTGAAAAGAAGGGAAAACTCAAATTACTGTAAATTACATGTAACTTATGTAAGCATTGACAGTTTTGGTACAAGTGACCAAAATTACCATTTCTATACTTTTTAGGTTAAACATCTTGTATTCTGAGAAAAAAGTCTGACTCATTTTAGAACATAACAAATGAAAATCTAGAAGTAAATGAAACAGTTGATACTAATAGAAGAATTTTGAATAACTATATGTACTCCCTTCTTGCATCTGTTTCGCATAAAGATGGTCCCTATCTCCAATTTGAATTGCATCCATAAACTTATTTGGACTTCCTTGTAGTGGAAGTTGCTTAACACTTAAGAGGAAAGAAGGTGACGATAATAATGATGATGGCAATGATTTGCAACTTACACTCAGTAACTAGTGAGCTTAACTGTGTAACCTCTTCAATTAATACCCGAATAACTTCAACAGGATGTCCAGCTGAGCAGCCAACAACCACATCATCGGCAGATGATAAACTCTCAACAGAAGTAGACTCTAATAATATGCCCGAATTCACAGGTTCCCAATCCCTGTAGGCAATTACAAATTGCTTGATGAAAACATGAAGCAGCCTCCTTTTCTCCACCTACAACATCAAGGTCACTATCTTATATTAAGCAAATTTACTAAATAGACAACTACTTTTGTGAGGGACAGATATTAAGCAATACATTTAGCATCATTCTGAACAAATGCAGAAACACATACTAAGAAAGCATGTTAATTAATTCATATACGACGCCTACAGATAACATATCTATATGACTAAAATGCATATATGTAATTCTCAATAAATAGTTCATATGAAGCTCATCAAGCTTCAGAAAATTAAATATTCAATAAGTATAAATCCAACCGTACCTTATCATCAACTTTCTCATGTCGCTCCCAAAGAGTATTTACAATTGCCTCATCGCCAACATCACTGGAAAGAGTTGGAAATTAAACTAAATGCAAGTAAAAGAAAAAGGGATAGTAAGTAACAACTATTAACACAAATGATTTTGTGACTTGTTCTCTTGTAAAATCCCGCTTTTAATTCCTCACTCAATCCCTCTTTTAATTTGCTATAATTTGGTGCAGAAATCTAGAGCAAAATGCACACATCTTTAAGGGTGTCACTTTGCCCAAAAACTTGCTTTGGGATAGGTTTTGTAGTGCTAGGCTTCTCTGGTGTTCTGAAAAGTTTGTTTCAAGAGACCATCCAATGCTGATGACATGCAAAGGGATTGGACAGCCTCACTGCATTCTTAGTTCCTTTGTAATTTGCGCCTTGTTTTGTTTTGTTTTCCCTTATAATCTTCTAGCTCTTAATCACCTTATTGTCACCAACCCCAATTGCACTTTCAGCCCTTAACTATACATTTTTACCTATACCACCACCACCCATAAAAAAATATCATATAAAACTTCAGACAATGTTTGACAAGTCTAGATAGTCATGTACCAATTAAATAAACAAAATGTAGAAAAAATAGAAGAAAGGATAATTTTTATTGTTGTATCTGAATGATTCTACAGAGGGGTATTTATACAATGGGGAATAATGACACCAATCAATCATAATGAATACCCCACTAAAAATCAGCTAAAAAACAGCTAATGCATGATTAATAGCCTATTAATTTGAAGATTTGATTCCTGATTTTTCTACACTCCCCCTCAAGTTGGGAGGTAAATGTTGATCATTCCCAACTTGCCAATCAGATCTTCAAAGGTTGGACGGTGTAGGCCCTTAGTAAGTATATCTGCAGTCTGCTCTTTAGAAGGAACATACATCATATGCACACTTCCATCATCTAATTTTTCTTTGATGAAGTGGCGATCAGCTTCCACATGTTTCGTCCTATCATGGTGAACAGGATTTTTAGCAATGCTAACAGCTGCCTTGTTGTCACAATACAGTTTGATTGGTAGAGAGAATGAGATCTTCAACTCTTCAAGAAGTCTTCTCAACCAAATTCCTTCACACACTCCATGAGCTAAAGCTCGAAATTCTGCTTCAGCGCTACTTCTTGCAACCACTGTTTGTTTTTTGCTTCTCCAAGTAACAAGATTGCCCCACACATAGGAACAATATCCTGAGGTAGATCTCCTATCTACTAATGAACCTGCCCAGTCTGCATCAGTATAGATTTCAGTTGTTCTATTATGCCTCTTTTTAAAGAATAATCCTCTTCCAGGAGTGTTCTTGAGATATCTAAGTATCCTGAAAACTGCATTTAGATGTTTCTCCTTGGGTGAGTGCATGAATTGACTAACCATACTCACAGCAAAGGCGATGTCAGGTCGTGTGTGGGATAAGTAGATAAGTTTGCCGACCAATCTCTGATATTGCTCTTTATCCACTTCATTCCCATCTTCAATACCCAACTTGGTGTTAGGTTCCACAGGCGTCTCAGCAGGCTTACATCCTAGCATTCCTGTTTCCACCAAAAGGTCTAGGATATACTTCTTTTATGTAAGAGTGATGCCTACTTTCCTCCTAGCAACCTCCATACCAAGGAAATATTTAAGTCCTCCAAGGTCTTTTAACTCGAACTGGGCTGCTAGATACCCCTTTAAGGAATTCAATTCCTCACTATCATTACCTGTAAGAATTATATCATCCACATAAACAATAAGAGCAGCAATTTTACCATTCTTCGAATGTTTGTAGAAAAGAGTATGATCAGTCTGTGCTTGAGAAAAACCTCTCCCTTTGACTGCTTGAGTGAATTTGTCGAACCATTCTCTAGGGGATTGTTTTAACCCGTAAAGAGATTTTTTGAGTTTGCACACTGATCCATCCCCTTTTTCAAAACCAGGTAGAGGATTCATATAGACCTCTTCATGTAAATCACCATTCAGAAAAGCATTTTTCACATCTAACTGTTGCAAAGGCCAGTCTAGGTTGGCTGCAAGAGATAAGAGAACACGAATAGTATTGACTTTAGCTACAGGGGCAAAGGTCTCATGGTAATCTATCCCATAAGTCTGAGTGAATCCTTTCGCAACCAATCTTGCCTTGTATCTATTGATGCTATTATCTGCATTGAATTTTATTGTAAACACCCATTTGCATCCTACTGTTTGCTTTCCTTTTGGTAAGGTCACTGTCTCCCAAGTTTCATTCTTTTCCAGGGCATTCATTTCTTCAAGAACAGCATCTCTCCATTTTTTATCATTGAGGGCCTCATGTATATTTCTCGGTATTTTTGTACTATCCAAGATAGTGTTAAAAGCACGGAACCCTGGAGATAGCTTTTCATATGAAACATGATTAGAAATAGGATGAGTAGTACAAGACCGAGTACCTTTTCTAAGAGCAATGGGCCAGTGTAGATCATCTTCACCATGATTCTCATGTGTTGGAGTGTTGGAACTAGAACTTGGTTCGGAATCCTGGCAGTGTAGAGGTTCTGGGTTATTCACACTTTGAGGAGGTCTTCGTCTGCTATAAACTTGTCCCCATTTTGAGGAGACTTCTGTTGGTGAGGATTCTGTAACTCCCCCTGATTCCAATAGTAGCGGAAATACTGTGGCATCAGTTGGTTCCCATGACTGGTCTTCATCTGTTTCTATAGACTCCTCCTGAAGAGAAGTCAAGGGAAAGAAAGATTGTGACTCAAAAAAATTTACATCCATAGAGACAAAGACCTTACGAAGAGAGGGTGAATAGCATTTATAGCCACGTTGAGTGGGAGAATAACCAATGAAGACACATCGAAGGGACTTGGGATCAAGTTTGGACCGTTGATGAGAAGGAATATGGACAAATACAACACAACCAAACAACTTGGGAGGTAGAGATGAGACGCCTTGGAATGAAGGAAAGGTACGGAGAAGACTAGAAAGTGGAGACTGAAATTTGAGAGTGCGAGATGGCATTCGATTTATCAGATATGAGGCCGTGAGAACAGCTTCCCCCCAAAGGTATTTAGGGACATTCGTAGTAAACATAAGAGCTCGAGCAATTTCAAGGAGGTGTCGATTTTTTCTTTCTGCCACTCCATTTTGTTGGGGAGTGTCAGGATATGAACTTTGGTGGAGGATGCCATGTTGGGAGAGATATTCTCCAAGAATAGAGTTGAAATACTCTTTGCCATTATCTGTACGAAGAATTTGTATTGCAACCTGGAATTGGGTTTGAATCATGGCATGAAAGATTTTAAAAATGGATGCAGCATCGGACTTGTCTTTCAGGAGGTATACCCAACAAACTCGAGAATGATCATCAATGAATGTAATGAACCATCGAGTTCCTGAAATATTCTTTGCACGGGCTGGACCCCATATGTCACTATGAATTAAAGAAAATGGGGAAGAATCATGGTGAGCTTTAGAAGGATAGTGAACACGAGTATGCTTGGCAAGTTGACAAATATCACAAGAAAACAAACTAGGATTTTTATTAATAAATAAGTTTGGCAACAGTTTCTGAAGATAAGTAAAATTGGGATGGCCTAGCCTTTGATGCCACAGCATAACATCATGACACGAATCTAATGGAAACAGTGAGTCTTTTCCGCAAAAACAGCTTCATGAATCACATCCTCCTTAAAGTAGTAAAGTCCACCATCTTCTCTAGCACTGCCAATCATCCTCTCCGAGTCCTGTTCCTGGAAAACACACCCACGTGGAAAGAATTGAGCAAAACAATTCAATTCAGAAGTCAGCTTGCTAATGGAAATAAGATTACAAGCGAGGTGAGGAACATAAAGAACTGATGTTAAATTAATCTGCTCAGAGAGTTTGACAGTTCCGTATCCCACAATTTTTGAGAAACTGCCATCAGCAATCTTGACCCGAGAGGGTTCAGTGTATGGAGTATAAGAACAAAACAATGTTGGATTACCTGTCATATGGTCAGATGCTCCAGAATCAAGGATCCAATGATTTTTACTATCAACATGGAAAGCTGTACCTTTCTGGGCCACATGACTAGTGGCCTTAGGAGATTGTGTCAGAAGTCTCTGAAATTGCTCATATTGAGTCTTACTGATAACCACACCATCAGAGTCATAAGATGCATGCAACTGATCATCCTTGTCATCAGTTGAGACCTGATATGCACGGCCTTTATGCTGTCCTTTTGGCTTCCAATTTGGAGGCTTTCCATGGAGTTCCCAACATTTCTCACGGGTATGACCAATTTTATTGCAGTGGGTGCACCATGGACGACCATCCCGTTTAGGCTCCCCAGAGAAATGGTCAATATGGTGTTTGGCAGCCAATGCAGAGGTATCGTTAGACTTATCAAACGATTCTTTTTTTTCCCAACATAACTCTTCGTCTACTAGCTTCTCGCCTAACTTCAGCAAAGGCATCAGCAAGTGAGGGTAGTGGTCGCTGCCCCAATATTCGACCACGAACCGCATCAAGATCTCGGTTGAGACCAGCAAGGAAATCATAAAGTCGTTCCTTCTCCAAGTGTTTTCTGAACTGTGTATTAGCTTCCAACCCTTTAAGATCCGATGCATAATAAAGGTCCAATTCCTACCACAAATTTGTTAGTGCAGTAAAATATTCAGTAACGGTCATACCCTTTTGATGAAGGTCCCTCAACTTATTCCTCAGTTCAAAGACTTGAGAAGTATTTTCTAGGTCGGAGTAATTTTGTTGAACAGCATCCCAAATTTCCTTTGCTGTGTCAAAGAACAAATAGGTTTGACCAATCTGTGGTTCCATGGAGTTTGTCAGCCATGCCATTACCAAGGAATTATTAATCTCCCAATTTTCATAATCGCGAGTATCCTCGACAGGTTTCCTGATCCTCCCGTCGAGATAGCCCATCTTCCCCTTTGCTCGGATAACCAACTTAACAGATTGGGACCATTGCAGGAAATTCTTACCATTCAACCGGTGACTAGTAATCTGCAAGGCTAAGTTGTCTCCAGAGGACTGAGAATTTGGGGCAGAAGCAGAAGAACGATCCGAGGAAGACATGGAGACGGATGAAGATGTGAAGGAAGATAAACGAAAAACGAAAAATGTTCATTTTTTTGATTTGACACTTGGAATAGGCGGAGGAGAGGCCGGCGAACCGTTCTGGGCAGGTCGCCGGCGAAGAAACGACCGGCGTGACAGCACGTGGAGCTCACGCGCGCGGAGGTGGCGGCGCGTGGGTGGTCGGATGGTGGTGGGTCCGGCGTCGTTTGGCTCGCCGGAGTTTTCTGGTTCGGATGCTATGCTTACTTGCTTGATTGGAGGTATGAACAGTGTTTTTTGGAAAAAAATTAGGGCATGGGTGATTTTAGGGCATAGGTCTGTGACCAGCTCTTGATACCATATAGAAAAAATAGAAGAAAGGATAATTTTTATTGTTGTATCTGAATGATTCTACAGAGGGGTATTTATACAATGGGGAATAATGACACCAATCAATCATAATGAATACCCCACTAAAAATCAGCTAAAAAACAGCTAATGCATGATTAATAGCCTATTAATTTGAAGATTTGATTCCTGATTTTTCTACACAAAAAAATAAAATAAATGCTATCATATCTTGACCTTGGGAAATATACAATTGCATAACAAGTAATTCACATGTCTTAACAGCTTACAGCATCTAACAACATTCTCTTCTATGACCACCAGCAACAGATGTTACACCGATATAGTTCACCTTAGATATCAAAAATGTTGAAGGCTTATATATATAAGCACTCTTTCAAATTTGAAAGCTCTAACATGGAAGGCATTTCAGAAATAATAGCATGAAAAATAAGGCATGTCTCATCAGTGTCTTCCCAAACAGATCATATGCCATACAAGGAAAGGATTCAAGAAAGTCCAAAAAGGACGAGATAACCAAGAGTAGTATTGTTCCAAAAGACAATAATCACTCCATGGTGTCTTAATTAAGCGGTAACAAAATAATAAAGCATTATATTTATCATTTATTCTCATAAAGCAGTAACAAAATAATAATCTTAATAAAGCAATGTGTCTGTCCTCATTGTGGGTAGAGGACAAAGGTTCCATAAAAATAATTACACTTAATTTATTATTTAACAACCATACACTCCCAATCTCAAGAGGGGTGACACCTGCAAGCCCACCACTGCTAATGGCAATACCTATTAGTAAAATATGATACTAATAGCCCCCAAGAATTTGTCTAACATAATTTATTCTTTATGCACCAGGACATTAAATGAAACATATCTTGTGCTTCTTGGCTATCTATTTTCAGTGTATCTTCTGTAAATCTGAAAGAACACTTTAGCCAACACTCCTACTATTACCACATTGGGATTAACTCGCAGAGATGGCAAATATGGTGGTTAGCATTGACCTGGACTATTTGGGGGGCACAGAAACAGAATCATCTTCCATAACGAGAGTTTCAACAGCCATAAGTTATTGGAAGATGCACTATTTTTCTGTTGGTCGTGGATTAAAAACCTGGAGAAAGGTTTTAATATTCCTTTCCACTTCTGGTCCTGTAATATGGGGGGAATTTTTTGTAATCAGGGGAGGGTCTAACACATACTTTTCTGCCTTGTCCAGTTTGGGGGGGATACACAGTCCAGCCAGCCTTATGGCATCTTAATTCATGTTTTTATCCATGTATTACGTTGCCATAGGTCTGTTATCTGTTGCTAGGATTGTTTTTGTTTTACTACTACTTGTAATGTTTCTCTTTTATATATATATACATATTACTTTTGCTGATCAAAAAAAAAAAAAGATATATGATAAAACTCCCTTTCCTAAAACTCTACTCAATTATGGAAGAAGGCTGGCAGTTAGCAGCCATAACAACTTGCTTAACACTCTGAGGACACTTGATGATATCTTGTGCTTCTTCCATACATGTGAAATAACATACTTTGCACATTACCACAACTCAAAAAAAAGATATTAACACAAATATGGAGCTTTATAATTTGAGTCCATACACAAATAAGGAGCTTTATAATTTGAGTCCATAATAAAAACCGATCGGAAAAATGGTGTCGTTACCTAAAGCGAATCCTTGGCCCAGGAGGAGAGTGCTTTTGAGCTTGTAAACTAGAAGATTCGCCCGTATGCCCAGCAGAAGTTCTTCTGATAAGGTCAGCAACACCTTTAACGATATTCATCCTTCCTCACCAAAATCAGCTTAGCGTTGAGAGTCCACGATCCAATCAACAGTTCCACCCATCACATTCGTGAAACTAACTCTCTAGCTAAAAGAAACCAATCACCACTAGTAAGATTACACAATCAAGTTGAGTGTTGCACAATGATTACCGATGACCAAAAAAAAAAAGGTGAAAACAACTTACTCATCAAAAAGAACTTTAGAAAAACACCAGAAATTCCACACACTAACTTCAACCGTCCCTGTTTCAGCTCACTAATCAGACATAAAATTAAAAGGACTAAATTAGCTCCGACGAAGATCACTCCACTCACTAATTAACACTGGACTGTGAACATTTCAATAATCTAGAGAATTCAATGTAAAAGACACACGCCATTCTCGAAAACAGAAAATATTCAATTAAATATCCAAAATAAATTCGAGACGGAGTATATACCCGAATAGTATGAAGAATCAAGAGTTCTAGGGTTTGCGAATTGAGATCGGAAATAGCGATTGTGGGAGCTTCAATATAAACCCGCTTTTTTCTGTTCGGAGGAGCTACTTTAATAGCGTCGGTAATGAAATTGTCATCGTTGAGAGAATATGATTATGATTATATGATATGATGAAGGAATGCGTGAGAAAGAGAAAGCACTAAATTACTCGTTTAATTTCTACGTTGCCCTTCTTCTGGTTTTTTTTTCTTTTGCATCTTCTTTTCATTTTCCATCCATGTAAGAATATACGTAGAAATAAATTAATTATTAATTAATTATATGAACACCAACTCACCCTTGGGTTAAGACTCCATCTCCAACCCACCAGTGACTTAAGAAAATTTTAAAAGAAAATAAAACACAAATTTTTTCACTAAATATATTATTTCATATATATAACATATTCTTATATTATTGTGTTAATCTTATGAGTAAAAGTGAAAATAAATTAGATTAGATTGAATCTTAGTTAAGTTTGGTTTGATTTATTTTATATTTTTATAGTTCAAATTCGGGTCTATTATCCATCACGAACCTAATTTTTTAGTTTAGGCTTGATCTTTATATAAGTACATCTATTATGTTAGCTTATTTAAAGGTCTATTTTATACTAAAAAGTATAAAAAATATTTTTCTTTTTTAACAAAGCTAGAAAATTTCATTAAAAATAATAAGGTAATTTTAAACCACAAAATATAACCAAAACTTGATATCAAACATTACATGTGATAGGTTACTAAAATCTTTTAAACCCTCACAAAAAAATAGTTATTATTCTTGTTACTCATCTATGCTTATAGGAATTAACTTGTTTCAAATATTAAAATGATTCACATGGTTAAATCACTAAAATAAAATTTTGTAACTTCATTAGAACAATTATAATATTATACATCATATTAATAAAAATATTTTGGTTAAAATATGTTTTTCGTCCCTATAAATCTCAAAAGTTCGAAATTCATCCCTACAAATTTTTCGGTATGTTTTTCATCCATGTAAAGTTGAAATGTGATGTTTTTTTTACCCAGAGCTAGGCTTGAATGAATCTAAACCTAAATGTCCACTAAAATTGGACACGTGGAGCTTTGTTTCGTCTTTCTCTAATTCTCCTTCAACCACAACTACAACCATCGCGCCATCACCACCCTACCTATCTCCCCTATGTTGCACCACCACCTCCTCCACTGCGAGCCACTACCCACACCAACCAGCACAGCGCGCACGATGGTGTCAGGGTCGCTGGTGGAGATGCGCGACGACGTCGAGGTCATAGATCTAAGGGAGAGAGGAATGCGCACGATGTTTGGTGGTTTGATTGTTTTGATGGTGGTTGCAGTAGGGTGGTGTTTAGTGGTGGTTGTTATGGGTTTGAGAGAAAAAAATGTTTTTTTTGCAAAAAAAAAAATCCTACAATTTGTGGCAATTTTTAATCCCATAAATTGCATTTAAAAATATAAATTATAATGTAATAAATAATTCATATTTTTAGGAAGAATATCACTTACTTTTTTGTTCTAATAAAATTATATAATTATTTTCATAAATTTTTTTGTACCTGCATAAGGAAATACATGTAATATCTTACCCTAACTTGTTTCTTCTTCAAAGTCTTATTTCTCTCGTATTTGGTATCCGACAATTCGAAAGGTGGGGTATCTATAAAAGGTACTTTGATGCTCAAGTCAAATCTTGGACCAAAGCAATAAATGTGTATTTAATAGTATGAATAGTGTATTACCTAGATATTCTCAAAGCTATTTATACAAATTTAAATGGGTCTTGGATCTATGGGCCATTGTACATCATTATCATATTAGGTAATGTTATTGTAATCATCATTAAGGGTTTTACTTATCTTAGAATGTGGATTTGAGTCTAATTCAACCATAAAAGTTAGTTCATAGATGAAGGTTGTCCTCCACTTATATATTATCTTGGACTTATCTATAGACAATGTGAGACTTGAGTTTTTCTTAATACATCCATTCTCACCCCCAACACTTTTGGGTTTAGTACATGGATAATATGGTGGATGACTCTTTAATAGATATAGGATAGACTGTAATACCATCCTAGAATGTGGGTTTTGGCCTAACTCAACCCAAAAAGTTAGTTTTTAGGGCAAGAGATATCTTCCACTTATATATTCTATCTTGACATCATCTTTATAAAATGTGGGACTTAGGGTTTTCCTAATAGAGATAAGGCCAAGATAATATATACGTGGAAGATATCCCTCACCTTATGAGCTAGTTTTTGGGGTTGAATTAGACTCAAATGCACATTCTAAAATGGTTTCAAAACTTATCATAAATTCATTCAAAGGGTCACCCATTATGTTATCCATGCATCAAGCTCAAAAGTACTAAGCATGAAAAGGTGTATTAGGAAAAATTCTAATTCCATATTGGCAAGAAACAATGTCAATATATAGTATATAAGTTGAGGACAACCCTCACTCCATAAACTACCTTTTGGGGTTGAGTTAGGCTCAAACCTGCATTGTAATAACTTCTTACCTTAATAGTTTTATTTAAAATTATCTTGCTTTGTGGATGATCTTAAATACTTGGGATATTTGGGTACTTGACATAGTCGAGTACTAGAGTATGCTTAGAGAAAGACATCTCCATATGGTATGGTGGGGTATTTAGGTGCTCAGTTAGGTTGAATATTTTAGTATATTCATATCTCTTGGTTTTCATGTACTCAATTGCTCGACTTGGTCGAGTACCTAGGGTACTCTATAATAAAAACACATTCTTTATCATATGAAAGATAGGAAGCACTCTGAGCACTCATTTATGTCGAAAATTTGAGTTGTCTATTCTAAAATATTAACATCTTGTAAATATTTTGAGTGTTTGGCTTTGTCGACCTCTTAAATACTTTAAAAAATAAATTCATGTTTCAATATCTTAAAAGTCTGAGGGGTATATATGTACTTTCGACTAGGCCAAGTACTTATAGAGTATAATTTTCAACAAAGATACTTTCCAATATTCATTGTTTTTAGGTATTAAAAATATTTTTTCATAAAAAAAGTATTAATTTTTTTTATTGTACCAAACATGTTTAAATAGTTTTATATGTTAAAATTAGAGTCCCCGATGTTACGATACAAATCTAAATAAAAGAAACAAAAATATTAATATTTAAAATTGTTTTGACAAAGTAAAAAATAATGAATTCAATACTCCAACTTATATATTTTACTTTCTAATATAATAATAAATGTAAAATGTAACTATAAATTTCTAAAAATATGATATTTACAATTAAAGTTCAATATCACATACATTTTTATAATTTTTATGAATATATATCATTTTCTTAATATGTAATATTACTCATCCAATATATATCATAAAGCTTTTGTCAAATATAAGAAATAAAACTAAATTTAATTAAAATTATGTCATTTTGAGTATTATTGATATCTCATTAAGAAAACAAAGATCACTTAATGACTTAATTTTTATTTTTTGATAAAAAAATTTAAATTATATTTGACAAAAAGTTGTAAAATTAGTTAATAATTAAAATCATTCCGAATTTTAAAAAAGAAACTAAAGTTATTCCATATCTACTAAACAATTAATATTTACATATCTAGTAAACAGTTAACATAAAAAATTATCAAAATAGTTATCGGCTAGTTTCTATTCACCGTTCCACAACATTCAATTTGTCAAATAATCTCTCTTAAACACATTAAGAAAAATAATTTTAGATTATTAAATACACATTATGAATTATTGTAATGGTGAATGCGATGTATTAATATTAGAAGGAAACGTACAACGAGATTGGAGTGTTTGGTCTATGCTAGTGGTTTAAGAAGTCTTTGTCAAACTATGTGAAAAAAAAAAGGAAATGTAGGGATTTAAAAATATTTGAGAAATGACATTAAAAACATATAACATGTAACATGTCACATGCCATTACATTTGACGTACAACAACGATGCAAATCTAAATTGAGATGTCCTGATAACTGATTATATACTTTATTTTTTGAAAGAATAACTGATTAAATACTTGAATGCATAGGTAAGTCTACAAATTGATCCACCCTCTGAAAGCAAACATGCAACATGCCATTACATTTGACGTAACCCATACTGATTTATTTACTTTTTTCTAATAGGAAAATATGAATAAATTTAAGATACAAAACTTGAAAATGATAGGAGAAAACAAAACAAAAACTTTCACATTACATAAAGAACCACAGTCATAAACAAATGCCATAATGTCATTTATAATGGAACTCAGTTGAATATATCATTTAATTTTTACAAAGTAAAAACAATTATAATGAAATATGCATGGAAATACATGCTACTTAACCCACCAGGTACAGTAAATATCCCAATCAGAGCAGTGTACTACCCGTCTGCAGCCTCTCTCTCTTTTGTCTCTGTAGTCTGTAGTGCTTGAAGTATCCGAAACAGTAGAAGAACTTGACCATTGAGAAAGACTATATCATCCTTACATATCCAAGACAGCAATGTCGGGTTGCCATCAAAAGCACCGAATTTCCCAAAAATTTACAATATAGAAAGTGTAATAGAATCAAATGTAGAAAATTATAGAGTTTAAACTTAAAAACATTAAAACAAAAGAGTAATATCTCGAAAAATATAAAAATTTCAGGAGCAATAAGAAAATGTTAAAAAATGATTTAGTTGTGCGAATAGAATGTTTAAGAATATTACAAAAATTTAAAGGGATGCAATTTTTAAAATTATAAAAAAATGTCATGAAAAATATTAAATTTAGGAGCAATAAAAGCACAAAATAATGATGTTTGAATTTTTTTTTAAAATTGCAATTTTTTTTAATAACGTGTTCAAAAGTTTGAAAATTTTGAAAAAGTTGAAAGGAATAAAAGCTTAAAAAATACTAAAAACTTGAAAAGAATAAAGTTTTAAAACATGAAAACAAAAGAGTAATATCTTGAAAAATATCATCAAAATGTTAGGAGCAATAAAAAAATGTTAAAAAATGGTTTAGACATGTGAATAGAATATTTAAGAATAGAGCAAATAACAAAACAACTTTTTCTGAGATTTACTTTAATTTCATATCCATCTTCTCCTTCTTTTTCATTCTACATAAACCCCCTAACTTTTATCTTTCTATTACATAAGCAACCACTACACCCTTAATGACGTTAGTTCGTTTAATTCAATGGTCATGTAACATATATTTTCTTTTTCCTAAAATGCCCCATCTTCATGTTCTTCATTGAACATCTAAAGCAATATTTTTGTAGTGAATGAAAAATTTTCTTTCTCAAAGGAGTTGAATCTTTTTTTCCTCTAAAACAATTAATTCATCCGTGTCGGCGGTAGAAACATAAGACACTCCCTTCTCCTCTATCATTGTAACCTTTCATGGCTACAACAAGGGTCAAATCCCTTTTTTCTTTCTCGCATTTCGTTATGCTTTTGTCTTGCGCGTGTTATCGCCCTCGTCGTCAGGGGTGTAGGGGTGCTTTTATCACGGGAATGATATATTTTTTTGTATTTATTATCGTTGTAGATTTTAAATTATTAACAAGTTGTTATGAATTTTATATTTTTTAATTTGTTAAATTGAAGTTATAAATATACGATTTCTGTATAATTTTTTTTTTCCAATGCACGATCTTAAAGTTATAAATATTTTTTCGACTTTAACTTAAATTTTTTTTAATATTGACTTTAAAACCATAAATATGTTTACTACTTTAAAGTTGTAATGTGTTATTTTTTTTTAAATTGTTTTTCTTTGGTAAAATTTGTATTTTTAAATTGTAAATTTTTAGTTAATTATTTAATAAATAAATGTATAAAATACATTAAAAGTTAGATATATCAAAAATTTAAAAAATATTAAATAAAATCATATAAAAATTTAAAAAATATTTAATTGTTTGTTTCGTAAATTTTGTTAAAAAATTCTAATTTTTTTAATTTAAAAATTAACAAATTAATATATTTTTAATTTGTAGTTTGATTTAATATTTTGTATATATTTTTTAATATTATTTTATTTAATATATTTTAAAAATTTTATATGGTTTTATTTAATATTATAAAGGTTTTAAATTTTTATATAGTTTTATTTAATATTTTTTTAAATTTTGATATATCTAATTTATAATATATTATTTTATTTATTATATTTTATATATTTTCCTATATTTATTTATTAAATAATTAAACTAAAAAATATTTACAATTTTTAAAAAACAAATTTTATCAAAGAAAAACAATTTTTATCATTAAAAAAATAAATTTTATCAATTAAAAAAACACATTATGACTCCAAAATTGTAAAAATATTTACGACTTTGAAGTCATAATATTAAAAAAATAACTTTTAAGCTAAAGTTATAAAAAAATTTAAGACTTCAATTTTAAAAATAAAAAAATATAAAAGTCGTAAACATATTACAATTTTAAAGCCAACCAAAAATCGTAACATCTATTATAATTTACCTTATTTTGGTTAATAATTTAAAATTTATTTTCAAATGGTAATAAACAAAAAAAATACTTTCTTCCGAGATGATAAAGTTGTACTATTCTAGCATGAAGATGAAAGTTAGAAATGCTTATGTATGGTGAAAAAAAAGAAGAGAATACATGTGTAATTAAAATAAATCTCATAAAAGATTGTTGTAATTTGTTCTTAATAATAATATATTTTTATTAAAAAGTTCAATGAGAAGGAGGAAGTTAGTGATAAGCAAGGTTAAAACATGAGAATGGCTTAAAAAAAAGTAAAAAAGTTTTAAAAATGTGTATATTAAATGGAAATTTCGTTTTGATTTCTATCATAGAGAATGTATTTTTAATTTTTATTATATTAAATATATTATATCACATTTTCTATTATAAAAATATACAAACATTATTTACTAATATACTTTTTCTTTATTTTAGTTGAGTCTGTTAACTATAACGTAACAGACTAATGATTTGTAAAATTATTTCTTTATTCAGTTTTTCCTATCTTTGGCAGTCAAACTTAAAATTAAAATGCGAAAAAAATAATTGAAATTGAAACAAGACAGGACAATTATGCAAACTATATAAAAGGGAAAACAAAATCTATGCATGCATGAAAGAGTACATGGTGAGGGGGGAAGAGGAAAGCTTTGATTATAATACCAAGCAATTTGCCAAGTGAAAATGGACAAGATCACGCATGCCAAGTGAAATACCAAGCAATTTGCCTTTATAGCATGTCCATGACTTCCATCAATATCACAGTCCAATCTCCAAACTCCCAACAGTCCTCACATGCAATTATATAAATAAATAGTGAAAAAGTAAGAGCTCTAGAGTCTTGTATTAATTTCAAACAAATGCATCTATTTGTTTAGTCAAGAAATTTAATCAACATCAACAACACCTTTAATCCAAGTTAATTGAGGTCGATAATAGATAAATCTAATGATAAATCGAAAATGAGACAAACAAAGAAAAACAGAAATGGGAAGAAAAAAGTGAAAATAAGACAAAAGAGAGAAAAAATAAGTTAAAATAAAAGAAAGCGAAAGCAAGAAGGGAGTAAAGAAAATGAAAAAAACTAAAACAAGGGAACGACTGAAACATAAAACTACTAATAAGTTTAACTCTCTACCAAGTTTATACCTTTTCTTCACTCTGTCCTAAGACACACTGTCCGCTAATCTATATCTCACTTCATTAGGTCTTGTTTAACTACCTTTTCCTAGGTAAGTTTCGGTCGACTTCTACCTCTCTTTGTGTCGAGCTCTTGGTAACAAACTCTTGTTCTTACGAGAGCATCTGGTGGCTGTCTCATAACGTGCCCAAACCACCTCAATCTATGCTCCCTCATCTTTTCACATATTGGTACCACTGATACATTTCGTCTAATATATTCATTTCTTATCTTATCCATCTTCGTATAACCACACATCCACCTTAACATTCTCATTTCTGCTACCCTTATTTTATGTTCATGTTGCCTATGTGCTAGGCAGCATTCAGCTCCATATAACATTGTTGGTCTTACAATTATTTTATAGAATTTTTCATTTAGTTTAAGGGGAATTTTGCGGTCACACAAAAACTTCGATGCACTCCGTCATTTTATCCACTCTGCTTTAATTCTATGATTTACATCATCATCAATCTCACCACCTTTTTGCAACATTGATCCCAAGTATCTAAAAACATCTTTTTTGGGTACCTCTTGACCAAGTAGATGTACTGCGTTTTGATCACCACCTCATACCCGCAAAAACTCACACTTCATATACTCAGTATTGTTCTTACTTATCATAAATCCTTTAGACTCCAAAGTGTTTATCCACAATTCCAATTTCCTATTTACACCATCTTTGGTCTCATCAATAAGCACATATCATCTGTAAAAAACATACACCATGACAAATCCTCTTGAATATTTTTCGTTAGTTCATTTATCACTAAGACAAATAGATAAAGACTAGGAGCTGAACCTTGGTAAACACCTACTGTGATAGGGAAATACCTTGATGTTCTATTACAAGCTTTTACACATGTGGTAGTCTTATCATACATATCATCGATTACATTAATATATTTTAATGCTACATTTTTCTTTTTAAGATTCCACCACAAGACTTCTCTTAGGACTTTATCACATACTTTCTCAAGATCTATGAACACCATATGTAGGTCTTTCTTCTTTTTCTTATACATTTTCATTAATTGTCTCATCAAGAAAATAGCTTCCATGGTACATCTTCCTGACATAAATCCAAATTGATTTACAGAAGCATTCTTCTGTTTAATAGTGTCTTGCACTTCTCCATTCCACCACCATATTTTCTCTGTAAGAACTTTGTTTCTTTTGCTTTCAACTAGCATCCTCCCTCCCACATTTTGAACACACATAGTCATTTCATTCCATATTTCATTAGCTTCTCCAAAAAACTCTCATGGTCCTTCACACAACATGTTTTCCTTAAACTCTATTTGTTTCTTCTTCTTTAGCTTTCACCATCTTATCCTTGGGTTTTGAGTCTTATTCCTTAAATTAAGAATTTTGTTGAACCTAACCTCTAGAATTATCAATTTATGTTGTGTCCCCACACATTCTCCAAAGTAGACATTGCAGTCAATACACGAATTTCTATCTTCCCGTCTAGCCATAAAGAAATCAATTTGACTACAATTTAGGCCACTATGATACGTGATAAGATGACACTCCATTTTTCGACAAAATGTGTTCGCTAACATCAAATCATAGGCTAATGCAATGTTCAAGACATCTTCTCCGGTCCCATTTCTTGTCCCATAGCCAAAACCACCATGAATTCTATCAAAACCTCCACTGTTTTTTACCAACATGTCCATTTAGATCTCCTCCTAGGAAAATCTTATCCTCTCGTAGGATCCCTCTCAAAACCTCCTTCAAATATTCTCAAAATTGATTCTTTTCATATGATAGTAGTCCAATTTGGGTGCATACACACTAAAGATATTTAAAATTAGACTTCCCCTCTATAAGCTCAATCATCATAATCTTGTCCTATTTTCTTTTGACATCAACGACTTTATTTCTGAAACTTCTATCAATCATAATTTCAATCCTATTGTGACTTTTGGTTGTATCGATATATCACAACTTGTCGTTCACTTTAGCCAATAATTTAATACATCATCAAAATTGAGTTAATTTTTTTAAGGAAAATATGACGCCAGAAAAATATGAGCTATGTAGGTTCTTTGCTCTTGGTCGCTTTTGTGGATCATTTTTGTCTTGACACTTTGTCCAGAGGAAGCACGGAATGAAAATAAATACATGAATAAAATGACTGAACCATTATCTTGGTTCATGAAAATGTATTACGATGTTATATTAGTTTTTAAAATTAAAGAAACTTTAAACAAGTTTTTCAAATTTTTAGTTGTTTTCATCTAAATTTTTAAAATCATCCAATTATATATTAATACTATCACTTAAATTGCATATTCAAGATTTTTTTTTTTTAAATTCTAAGAACTATTGGGACGCTATACATCTAAATATACTTGCCGAAAATAATTTCTAATATAACATGATTAAATGGAATCGTATTACCATAAAAGGCATAATATTAATTAGGGTCAACATAAATTAATGAACGAGAAATCAATTAGTTTAGGCGAGGTTTTTCTTTTCTTATAGTAGTACTTATTATTCCTCATCGCTAGACTGATTGGCTGAACAGAAGAAAAGTGCATGGGTCCCAATTTTAGAACCCACGAGCCACATAGGCGCTCCATTACACCATGTGGGCAGGGCACACCTTCCCCCCTGCGTGTCCAGACATGCTTGGTCATAATTTTGACGTGTCACCTCAGCAATGAGGGTGCGCAACCATTCCCAAGCGCAGGTTAGTATACCAACTTTATATTATTTCCATTTCTCACTCCCCATTCCAACTTCATGCTACAGCTACAACTACAACTACAAACTCCCCCCCTGTTGCTGCTTAAAACCACAACTAACGTCACAACCATTACAACACCACCAACACTATAGCTCACAGCAACTTCATCTGCAGTATTTGTCACGAAACCGCAACGCGACCGATAGTTAAAAGTTAAAACCTAGCTCTCAGCAAATTACTACGCTTCCTCTTCAATTCCACAACGACAAATTCATAGAAACCACCACGCGCGCTGTAGTTGAAATCGTGCATTGAATCCAGTACTACTTTTCAAGTGCCCGATCGCGGTTTCAGTTCCAACGTGCTTTTCAGATGCGGAAAGAGTTCAGTACAATTTAACTACCTATACTACTATATCATCCATGGTTAACCGTGGAATCGGTTGAAGAACGTAAATTTTTTTTGCATTGAGGTGGATCGGAAGGTTAATTAGGCGGAGAACGTGCGTAAACGGCGAAGGGAAACGGCGAAGACGGAAAGTAGAGTATTTTTTGCGATTTGCACGTAATTGGTGCGTGCAAATATTATCTGTTAGGTGCGGGAAGCTCGTGACTCGTGAAAGCGAAAATGCCTCACAGAACCACATACATTTTCCCGCGTCAGTTCCCTGAGCGAGGAGGGTTGGACGAATCTTCGAAACAGAAACAGCTATTAGATCATGAGAAAAAAAATATCGTCAACTCAATCAAACATGACACGCTTACCGCCGAAAGCGACCCTCCCAAAAAGTCATCACTTCCAACTCCAAAGAAAGACAACAACGATGTCGTTCTCTCCTCCTCCGCCGGCAAACACTCCTCCGTCTCAGACCTCTTAGCCACCGGCGAAAAGTTCCGAACAAAGCACAAGCAAATCGCCGAGTTCTGCGATTGGCTGATTGACAAGAAAGCAAGCAGCCACTCCAGCCACCACCACCACCACGACTGCGACCTACTTCTTCCGCCCGAAACCACCGTCAAGGACTCCGCCGTTGACCAGAGCTTCGACCGGCAGGTTTCTTTGCCGCGGCTATCGAGCGGGAGCAGCTATGCTGGAAGCTTGTTTTCGGGGACGACGACGTTGGATTGCAATTTCTCCGGCGACATTAAGGAGGAAACGACGTCGTCTCGGGCGCTCACTACTATTCCAGCGCCGAGGCACAAGGATGAGGAGGAAGAAGAGGAGGACGAGGAACATGGCACGGAGAAGTTGGCGAAGAAGTCGAAAGAGAGCTACATCTTGCAACTCACGTTAGCGAAGAGGCTAATTTGCTTGGCTAGCCTCGTCACCGAACCTGTTCTCACTCCCGCAACCGAAACCTGGGATGCCGAATCCGTTTCTTATCGTTTATGGGTACAACACTCACCTCGTTGTTTAACACAAAACTTAGATGCAACTTTCTATATGTTGTACTTTGTTGCAGTTTTTCAGTTCAAATTAGAGTTTCACGTTCAAAAATCAAAACTATGTTCACATTTAATATTAACATTTGTTACATGAATTATCAAAATGAAATTCTAATTCTAATTTTGAGAATAACTTTAAAAGCATATAAGATTGATGCATCTTGTTCGTCCGTAGACAAGCTAATCTTGTTGTTCATTGCTTGACAATAATGGCATCTGTATCTTTTGCTAGTCCACATTCATTTGATTACAGTCCAGTTTGTATTGAAATTATTATTTTGCATGAAATGATACGAGTTTTTATCTTAAAAAAATGCTGCATCTTAAGTTTTGTCCAATGTTGGATTATATTCAAAGCTGAAGTCTAATTGTAATTATGATTCTTTTTTGTTGTGTTTAGGTGAGTGGGTGTTTATCATATACGGACAAGATATCTGATGGGTTTTATAACATATTGGGGATGAATCCGTATCTATGGGTGATGTGCAATGATGTGGAGGAAGGTAGAAGGATACCAACTTTGATGGCGCTAAAAGCGGTTGAGCCCAGCGAGACTTGTACGGAGGTGGTGCTTGTTGATAGGCGCGAGGACTCTCGCTTGAAGCTGCTTCAGGATAAAGCGCAAGAGTTGTATTGTGATTCTGAGAACACGTTGCTGTTGGTGGAACAACTAGGGAAACTTGTTGCCATTTATATGGGGTAAGAATGAGGTGTAGTACTGTATCTCTTCTTCGAGGGAGTGTGAAGTGCTTTAATATTGGCATTTTTTTCCCGTTTTATTTATTGTGGTTTTTGAATGTGTGAAGGGGTATGTTCCCGGTGGAGCAAGGAGATCTTCACAAGCGCTGGAAGTTGGTTAGTAAGAAGTTGAGGAATTTTCACAAGTGTGTTGTGCTTCCCATTGGCAGCCTGTCTAGTGGGCTTTGTAGACATCGGGCCGTTCTTTTTAAGGTGAAGTGTTCATGTGTTTCCGGAATTTATTGTTCTGTAGTGTGTGTAGTATCTATTATCGAAGAACGTTTTAGTTGAGTAAGAATATTGCTGAGCGAGCTTGAGTGTATGAAGAGGGTGCATTAGTGTTGCCTGGGATTGTTTTGGACTTAGTTGGGTGCATTAATGTTTCTTAATAACCTTGTTACAGATTAGTACTTATTTACTGTTACTTGGGTTTTATGAATGCAGAGATTGGCAGATTATATAGGGTTGCCGTGTCGCATAGCTCGAGGTTGCAAGTATTGTGTTGCAGATCATAGATCTTCTTGCCTAGTCAAAATTAAAGATGACAAGCAGTTCTCAAGGTTAGCACCACACGGCTTTAGGTCCTCTATTTTGTTCTGTCTTTTACGTTTTGACTGTAATGGCAATGTGAGCATTTGTGAATCAAAAACATAATTGCGGGTAATCCGTCAGTAGTTTTGACCATTTTTCTTGTTTCCCCCTGAATTTTCTTGTTATTCTTGTTATTGTTTGTGTTCATCTTGAATCCAAGGTCCTTGGGCATCATCAACAAGTTATGTTGACCCATATTTTGTATAATTGCATCTACCTTTTTTTGCTTGCATATCAGGACTTTAGCAGGGAACTGATAACTCCTTGTAGATAAGTTTTTTTAAGAGGTATCTGACATTAATTTCATAGCTTCCAATGTATCACGTTATGTTTTATAATTGGGCAGGGAATATGTGGTCGATCTGGTTGGGGAACCAGGAAATATCCATGGGCCAGACTCCTCAATTAATGGAGCATATGTTTCTTCAATGCCTTCCCCATTTCAAATTTCTCATTTAAAAGAATCACAATCACCATATTTGGATGGCGCAACAAGTTGTATAAGTTCAAATCTCAGACCTATTAATTCCGAAAGTCTTCCATATTCAGGTATGTTGTGTTTTATGGATTAACATCCTCTGCAGTTTCAAAATGAATTGCAGAAATGTGCAGTCCTAAATCTCATCCTTAAAATTTCTTAAATTATATTTTAAAAGATAAAATTTCCATTTAATAAATTAAATCAATGGACTAGATTGATGCAGTTCTTTATAAAACTGTAGACGATCCTAATTCTGTGTTTTACATACCTGGAAAGTTGATCTTCAAATTGCTTGTTAGTATTTTAACTTCAAGGGATGAATCTGTGAAGCCCTCAATATATACTTGGAACCTCAAGATGCATATTACTTACTCATTTGCCGTATGGTCTCAATATTTCCACACATTTTATTTCGTATCAATTATTATAGTTTCTAAAATGAATTAATTGTGAAGTACATGACACAACCATCATGGGTGCTTATATTTCCTTGAGCTATTCAGTTCATTGAATCAAGTTTGAGCCAGATATTTCGTTTTTACTTTCACCACAAAACTGGTCTCTGTTTTATACCTTACCTCTGTTCAAGTCCTCTCTTTTCATACTCCATAGTAAATACATGTTAAAGTTTCTTTAAGCTTTTTGCCACCTTCTCAAGCTTGTGAAACATGTATGTCTCTTCAATTTTAAACCTTTGGGGGACAGGGTAACTTATGCTTTTGCAAATCTGTTAATAGTAAATCTTATAACATTCAGAGAGGATTTCTAGTCATCTAGTTTAAAGTTGGTCATAGCCATTAGTCAATGATCTGCAGGCTCTGAACAGAATGATCAACAACTTCTTAAAGAAACTGATTTGCTGAAAAGTCACAAGGGCTCCATTTATGCTTCAGTTGATCAAATCTGTGAACAGAACAATCTCTAATTCCTTTTGGTTTAGAAGGGAATGATGAGGAATGTGCAGTTCATAGTTCAGTTTTGCCTACCATCCATGAAGATGTTTCAAAAGTTCTTCATCCAGCCATTGAAGCATCATTACATGAATATCCAATGCTTAGTGAAGATGTAGTACAGGAAACTTCCAACAATGAGATTATTGTAAATGAAAGTTCTGTGGTGAAAAGTACTTTCCAGCAATCTATGCTTGGTTCATCCTGCTAGTCAGAACTGAAACAGGTAGACATCAGAATTGAAAACCAGGGTTGTTTACCAGCTGGGAGTATTCCAAGATATGTGAATCTCGAACCATCACTTGCAATGGATTGGCTTGAGATATCATGGGATCATTTACGAATTAAAGAGCGTGTTGGTGCTGGTACTTTTTGTGCTTCCCATGATTTTTCTTCTTGAATCCATGTAACTTTGGCATCATGGACTTGTTTCCCCATTAGATGACTCTAAATGCTGCTGCCTTTTTCACTTTGCAGGCTCATTTGGGACAGTGTACCGTGCTGAATGGCATGGATCAGTAAGTGTTATTACACACCTCTTTTTATCATGTTGAATTTTATGTAGGATATTCCCATTTGAGTATATAAATGTAGCTCTCTGATTCCTACATACTGTTTACTTTCTTAGTTCGTCTGGTTGCAATTGCAATTGGATGAATGACACTTATCCACCAAAATGAGTTGATTATATAGTATATTTATTTGAACTATTAACGTGTCTTATGTTGGCTCTATGAATATATTTATTTATTTATGTTTTGGAGATTCTATTTATTTTATAAATTGCAGGATGTTGCAGTCAAGGTTTTAACAGTTCAGGATTTCTATGACGATCAGTTGAAGGAGTTTCTGAGAGAGGTATGTACTCATAAGACAAATGTATCAGGGTGCCTCTTCATTGCACATTGTTTATGATTTGGATTATAGTAGCTAAATAGTATATAAATATGGTACTGAAGACAAGGCATATATATTAGTTGATCATCAAATATACTCATCAGAATAATGTATTCCTTTGGCCTAGTGTCTTATACTTTGTCATTTGTCCTTTTCTATTTTAAAATAATTTCTCTTTTCTAAAATTACTATTATTTTTTTCGTCTCATGTTGTGCTAGTGTTGACCATATCTCTGTCTTATTGATGATTGCGTACCTTGTGTTTTCAGTTTCCCTATTTGAATGCTTGTTGCAATTTTTTTCTCCATCTTGATGGGTGGAAATTATTTATATTTTATTAAGGCACTGCCTTGGTTATTGAATGCAAGATTTATGCTTCTTGCACAACTAAATATACACATGTCTTCCACTCGTTCGTGTATTGCAGCATTTCATTTCATTGGGCGCACACTGGCCTCTTGTATTTCTCTTCAGTTCAATATGCACACCTCTTTTCAGTCTATCAGATTTTTGGTGTGTAAAAATCACCTGTCTGGTATTTACAGACACCTCATTTCTCCAACTAGAATAATGCTGCTGCATGTCATAAATTCTAATAATTCAAGTTGGCTGCATGACCTGTGGGGCACAACAGTGAACTCTCTGTTGCACTGACATGCTTAAAACTTGTATATGCAATACTAGTTGTGCACAATAAGATTTAGAAATTGGTCTATGAAAGCCTCTTCTATTTCCTTTCACTATCAATGGGGTAAAGCAGAAGCTAGTTATGTTGAAGTTGTTATTTGCATTACTTTAGGTTGCAATAATGAAACGAGTTCGCCATCCAAATGTGGTACTCTTCATGGGGTCTGTTACAAAACGCCCCCATCTATCAATAGTGACAGAGTATTTGCCTAGGTAAGACAAGCAACTGCTTATATCCTTAAAACATGTCACATTCTTGCATAAAGAATTGATTGTCTTACTATGCTGTACAATTTTGTGACGGGTAGTTTATACCGCCTGATACACAGACCAGCATCTGGTGAAATTCTGGATAAGAGGAGGAGATTACGAATGGCTTTGGATGTGGTATGTGCCGGTTATTATTATTTTTTTACACTGAACAATTATCTTGTTATCTTGTATATAACATATCATGTGTTTGATTGCAGGCTAAAGGGATCAATTATCTCCACTGTTTGAAACCTCCAATTGTGCACTGGGATCTCAAATCCCCAAACTTGTTAGTGGATAAAAATTGGACTGTGAAGGTAGAATGAAACTGATTTAGCAGTTTATATTATGGGATTTTTTAAACATTTTATGCAAGAAGATAATTTCTTTTTTCTTTTCATGTTCAGGTTTGTGATTTTGGATTGTCCAGGTTTAAGGCAAACACTTTCATACCGTCCAAATCTGTTGCTGGAACAGTTAAGTTTCTACCTCCAGTCTCTCACTATAAACTTAACCATATCAATTCTTGTTATAACTCTTCCAATTTATCTTATGAATAAAAAAGCCACTTCTTTCCTCATCTTTTGGAGTAGCACTTTCAAGTTTGAAATAAAAACTTCAAAACTTGAACTGTTGTAGCTACTTGTGAATGCATGTTCATTCCCCGTCATTTCTGATCAGCCTTTCAGATAAATGGTACCGAGATCAATGATACAATCATGTTATGTTGGTCCAATCTTTTGGATGGGAAGTATGCGCAAGTGAACAAGGGACTTGCTTTCCTGTCTTTGCACTTGGGTTTTGGGTCATTCTTATAATATCTAACAGGTTGAAATTTTAATTCATGCTACCTCTCAATAAGTGTGTAACTCTCTTGATTTTAATTTTAGCCCGAGTGGATGGCTCCAGAATTTCTTCGCGGTGAACCCTCCAATGAGAAATCTGACGTATTCAGTTTTGGAGTTATCGTGTGGGACCTTGTGACCATGCAACAACCATGGAATGGACTTAGCCCTGCCCAGGTAATTAAACTCGATGAATTTATATGCTCTAAAGTCTAAATTTTAAATGTTTGAAGCCAATTAATTTTACTCATGTGTTTATTTATATCGTAGTAGGGACCATATGCAAGAATTTGTTAGTTTAAAAAGGACATATAATATAAAGGTATACAGTATACATGCCAACTTGCATATTTCAAACGACTGCTTGGCATAATGAAACCTCCATAATGGATTGTAAAGTACTTATCATCATCATGTGAACTCTCAGGTGGTTGGAGCTGTTGCTTTCCAGAATAGGAGGCTTGCTATCCCTCCAAACATCTCCCCGGCTTTGGCCTCCCTCATGGAATCTTGTTGGGAAGAGTAAGTGTTATTCATGTAATTTATTTGTAAATTGTGAACATCTGTGTGCCACTTAGTCCAATTTTATTAGAAAAGTGCATGTAAATTTTTTTTTTGGGTTTTCTATGAACACTAATATAAGTATTATTACAATTATTTGAAAATACAATTAACCTATATTCTGATACCATTTCTTGAAAATGGAATTCATAATTTTGGAAAACCTGGCTTTTGTGTAGAGTGACGGAGTTTTCATAGCCAACATGAAATTTTGGATCTCTCCATATTCATGCTAAACTGTCAACATTATTAATTTTTCTAATGCCTTAGAAGGTGGGAATCTTACCAATTTCAGAAAAATCTGCATAATTCACGTGTTATTTTGACTAGCGCCTTTTCTATGTTCCTAAACGTTGCTTGCTTTATTTAACTTGGCAGTGACCCTAGTGAACGCCCATCTTTTGGTAGCATAGTTGACTCACTAAAGAAGCTGGTAAAATCTCCAGCAGAGGTGATAAAGATGGCGGATACATAGAGATACGCCGCAGCCCATAATTGAGTTTTCTTGCGCCTGAAACTTCTTGCCCATTTTATGGAAACGATAATTAACAATTAGCAAGTGTTATTTTTGTTGTTGTACTTGTGTATTATTTGAGCAAAAAAGATTTCTTTTCAATTTTCTTAGGATATATATATACCTAAAGTGTACAAACTAGAGTGGGAAAAATTACAATTATTATTTCAGCTGTTGTCTCCCCAAAAGGGGTCGAGACATAACAATTGCTAAATAAGCTGTTAAAAATAGCAATTTAACCCACTTTATTCAGTTCATTAAATTTATCTTAGTGATTTTTTTTTTCTTTCAAAAATCTTAAAGAAGTTTATGCCATGATTATTTTTTCTTTCAAATATGGGCTTAGAAGAAGTTAAAGCTGTATTTATTCCTCGACATCGACTTTTCTCTCTTAGAAAAAAGGTAAAATCATAATTTTCATTTTATGTTTCAAATTTTCAATTCTGATTATTATTTAATTTTAGATAATATTTTCTTCTAATTTTATTTAATGAAGTTTTTTTTTTTAATATTAACATATTCTTCTAATTTTTTTTTTCAATTTTGTTAATTCACCCTTTGGTAGAGGGGTTTTAGAGTGAAAATAGAGAGGCAAAGGAAGGAAAATTTTAAAAGGAGTGAGACTCATACTTTATCACATTATTTTAATTAAAATATTTCTCTTATTTGTATTTATTTTATTTCTATTATCTCTACCAAATAGAACATTAGAGGATATTTGGTATTTTATGTAGATGTATTTATGATGAAGATAATTAACGACATTTGCTTGGCAAAAATATTTTATAAGATGTTTAAAACTTAAAAGTTTATGAAATAAAGATGTGTGTTATTGTGGAACTCTAGGATCACAATAGTTGTTGAGTTAATCCATTTTACATTATTATGATGTATTTTTTACATTGAACTCATTTTTACTCTACTACTATCTCTCCTATGCTCGTAAAATTCTATGTCATCACCTTGCAACAAGTTGAAAATTTGCTACTCCGGCACTGCTATCACGAAACTCTATCTTGCTGGCAAAAACATTAAGAGGATTGATTCCTTGGGTCACACTCTTATGGTTCAACAAAAAATAAAAATCGAATCGAGTTTCTTCCTTCATTGTCAAGATTAGAAAAATCGATAAATCTCGAATCCTTCACTAGTAGCTCTGCAACATCAACATTGTTGTCGATGAGATGGAGAACTAAGGGAAGTGCCATTTGCGATTGTAAATGAACGTCGTTGATGAAGGAACACTGTGGAGATCCATTTCGTTGACTCAACTTGCAATGTTCGAAACAATGGCAGTGGAGAAGGATCTCATGATGAAGATAAAATTGAATTTCAAATCATTGCTTAAGGCAAAGTAGTATTATAAAAAAATCGGTTGGGTGTGGAAGCGTAGCTTTATCCTGTATAGTTTCTCTGACACAGGTGTCAAACTTCATTGTCGCGATGGTTTAACTTCCTGTACGAAATGGATCTCTCGAGGATTCCTGCCGTTTGAATTTGAAGTTCCTCCTGATGGAAACGTCGATGAGGTTAATCATCGGCGATGGAGAGGATCAAGATCAATTTATAGTCAAAGATATTTTTACCAGCAAGGTTGAGCTTTGTGCCCATTGATAGCAAATTTCCAACCTGACACACGATGAGGTTTATCATACCTGCTTCATTAATTGAATAAAAATGTAACACATTACGTGTATAATTTTTATCTCATATTTATAATAAATACATAAATATTTTGAATATATAAATTATATATCCCTTCATTTAGTCCGATCACACCATCCAGCTACACCTAGTGGAAATACTTAATATATATTTTCGGGGAGACTGGAATACTTATATATTTTATTTGAAGCAGAAATACTTGTATATAAAATCTCTCATTTTTTACATCAATTATTATTTTCGTTAATGAGAATTATAATGGGATAAATAGCTATATTTTTCCTTTAATGTGTAAAATATTGATAAATTTGTCCCCAAAAGATGAAAATTCAAATTTTTATCCCTAAAACTGAAAAAAGTGTGACAAATTTATCCTTCCGTTAATTTTTATCTGTTATCGTTAATTAAAAGAACTTACGTGATACATTCAGAGATGAATTTGTCAATGCATTGTACATTCAGGAGGAATTTGTTAGCTATTTACCTAAGATATAATTTAATCTTGATATTCTCCTTATTTTAATTATTGCAAACATAAAATTATAATAAACATTTAAAAATTAGGAAAATAAGCCTAAATTAAAATAAACATAATAATAAGTATAATATTGATTAATAAACATAATTTCTTTGTTGTTTTAAAATTTCTATTATAACAACATTAGGTAATGACTGTGCATTTTTTGTTTGAGTCTCATATTTTAGGTAAAGTACTGTTACATTAGAAATTTCAAAGTAAAAATATGAGATAATATTTTACCCAAAATATGATACTCAAACAAATTAAAATACACAATCATTAAATTAATCCTTACAAAAAATGATACTCAACTTAATTTTGTCATTATCTAATATTATTATAATAGAAAATTTAAAAAGTAACATACAAATTATGCTTAATAATAATATTATACTTTTTATTATATTTGTTTTAACTTATATTTACTTTTCTAATTTTTAAGTGTTTATTATAATTTTATGTTTGCAATAATTAGAAAATAAAAAATATAAAGATTAAATTATATTTTGAATAAAGAGTTGACCAATTTGTTCTTAAATGTATAGAATACTGACAAATTCATCTATAAATGTACCATATAGATTCTTTCAAAAATAAATTTATCACATTTTTTTCACTTAATAACAAAATTTTGAATTCCCTTTTTTTCAAGATGAATTTGTTATCGATTTACATACACAAAATTGGATATTTATCCACAATAATAATAATAAGAAAAAAAAAATAGACAAGCCGGAAGCACGGCGGCTACGGTACGCATAAAGTCTCTGACTGAACAAGAGCAGAGAAGCAGAGAGAGCTTCACAACACAACACAACTCAGCCCTTCGTCAACACGTCAAAAACTCATCTCATCTATCAGTAGATCCGAGAAACCAAAAAAAAAAAAAAATGGAGTTCGACGAGAAGAAAGCAATGATTCGCGACGTGGCGCTACAAGTCGTTTTCATCTCCCTCACAATTTTCAGCTTCCTCTGGATGCACGGCCTCCCTCAAAACCTCTACGCCAAGCTCCGCCACCGTCCCCCGAACCCACGCGCCGTGCAAGCCAAGCGCCATTTCGTCAAAGGCGCGCAGCTCCTCGCGCAAGCCAGAAGATCCAAAAGCGCTTCCTCCGCAACTTCCCTTGCCAAACAGGCCCTAGCCGAGGCCGAGAAGGCCATCGCGCTCGACCCCAAGGACGCCGCCTCGCACCTCCTCAAGTCCATGGCGCTCGACCTCCAGGGCTTCCGCACCAACGCGCTCGATGCGCTCGACGCCGCTTTGTCTCCACTCGCCGCGGCTTCGCTCGCGGAGGACGAGAGAGGCGACGCGCTTCTGAAGAGGGCGGAACTGAAGATCGCGATGAGCGAGCGGCGCGGCGTTGACTCGGTGCTGGCCGATTTGACCGAGTCAGTGAAGCTGAGTCCGCGAAACGCGAAGGCGTGGTGCATGTTGGGGGAAACCTACGAAGGGAACAAGATGGGAGAGGAAGCGAAGAAAGCTTATAAAGAGGCTTTGGAGTTGGAGCCACAGTTGAATGTGGCTCAAGAAGCGCTCAGCAGGTTGGGATCGTCGTAATTTGGTGTTGAGTGATGTGAGGTTTAAGATGGGATCGATCGCTTTGGTTATTGTATGTTTTATTTATAACTGTTGTTTCTAATCTTCGTTATGGATAGAGTAATTGAATGTTAAGTTTGAGCAAGCAATAAAATGATTTTCGTCAGAGTATTTTAATTCTACATTATATGTTAAGATGCGAAATCTTAGAAATTGAAAGGGGACAAAATTTCTTACTTGGGGGACCTCCTTCTGCCAAAGATCACAGAACCACAACCAGTGGATCATGCATTCCTGCCTTTTATAGAAGCTCACTTTTAAGCCACTGAAAAAAAGGAAGGATGGAAGAGTGATCCTTTGCTACTTGTAATTGCAGTTTATATAACTAACTAGAATTTTAGAAACCAGCTACAAATATCAAGCTCTTTTATCTTTGATAAGTTAGTTTATTGGCAAATACAAGTCACTCGATACCTCCACAATGGCTAAGTTGCTATACTTCAAAATGTAGTATTCCTTTTTCGTTTATGTTTGTTTTCTTTCTGCCATGGAAATTTTTTATCTCACAAGTTGTGGTATGTGGAAAGAGAAAGAGAGGATTTCAAAAGAGTGTATATTCTGGATAAAGAGACTCTCTTAGTAACTGCAAAAAGGGTGTGTGCTTTTGACTGAAGGAGGTCTCCCTCAATGATACCTTTTCTGAGGATTGGTTCCCTTTATTTACAAGGCTCACTTTTTGCATGTTCTCTACTTTGGAGAGTGCCATTTTCTAGAATTTCCTCAACCGTGACAACCCAACAACCTCCGGATGTCAAGCCAGTTCTGCTCTCATCAAATCCACCAAGGATTCTATCAAACCACAGCATTTTTCAGCTGTTAGGGTTTTTTGGCAGGTCTTAAGAAGTCAACTCTAAAAGGGATTGGATATGTTTAAAAAATGACCGAGATTATTTGGGTGTGTTAATAAATTAGAGATTATTAGGGTGTAAATATGATTCCTAAACTTGTCTAGTTCTCTTCTCTATTTTAAATCAATTTACTCCTAAAAAGGCAACAAGTCACAATCACTGTTTCAAGCATGCAATGTTCAAAAATACAAGTTTAAGATCAAGGAAAAATGAGAGGGATTGATTACACAAATGATATTTTTGTCCTTCACAAGAGAATGGACTACACCTTAATGTGTCAGTGCACCATAAATTGAGAGAAATTCAAACCTAACAAGGCTAATATCAAAGATCGGGTACATGTTTAAGAATTGTAAAATAGACTGCACCTTCTTCATGACTAAGGCGAAGCACTGAGATTTGAACAAGGAGCTTGTATAACTCATCAAGGACGTCATTTGGTATTTTGTATAGACAGTAAAATATGTTACCCACTTTTATTAGCACAATCCATAGTAGCAATCTAGGATCTAATGCCAATGAGGACCAAATGATAGATGGGTTAAAATGTCCTTCGTCAAAAGGACAAGTTTACCCAATGAATGAACAATCTTCTGGATGAGGAAGTATATCTTCACATTATACCGGTAAGATAAAACTGTATCCCTAAAAGCCAGGATAGGTCAAGATAATTCTTCATCATCTAGCCACTTGAGTGTTGGCAAAACTTTGACAAGAAATAACCTGAAGTTCTCATCAGCTACTGCATTCCCTGTTATGTTTAACTCTGTCAATGTCAAGCTTCCAAATATCAAGAAAGCTTCCCAAAATTTTGTGGCATTAATGCTGCCAGTGAGGATTTCAAAACGGTCCCAGGCAAATTCTTCAGCATGTGATACAGGAGAAGAGCATAAGTATCTCGTGGTGTCAATCGAGTGAGAGCCTAACTCATTGTATGAGATATTCAACACTTTAAGTGACTTAAGCAATCTGACAGGCCCCAAAGCAGTAAAACTACCAAATTTATTATGACTCAGGTTTAAGCAAGATAGAAGTTGCATGGCCTCCAACCCTGTCAAAAGATTCAGTATGAGACATTTGATTTCCATTTTTGGATACAACGTCAAAAGCTAAACTTTCCAAAAGAGATTAAAGATACAACCTTTCAGGATTCAGTTTCTCTGCATAACAATCATGTTTGCTATAATTGGGTAAATATTTATTACAAGAAACAAAAAAATATTTAAATCATTAATACTAATTTATTAAATTTTATTAAACTATTAACATCAGTAGTCATGCTTAAGCTATATAGATTCAAAAGGTGGACAGCTTATGCTTCATTAGCATAGGAAAGAATTGGGGGTTAGCTATACATGGATAGAAACAGAAGGGAAGAAGACTAGTGGTTTGCTAATACAAGCAAAAAATCCTGTTAAGAAAGTTAAAAAGAAAATAGGAGAGCATAATCTTATTCAGTTTAATTCAGAATAAGAAAAATTACGGTTCATGAATCAATGATACAGGATTAAGCACGATGACATACGAGAATACATGTTGCTGACCCCACTAAGAAGGAATAAGGATAGACTCTTGTATTTTAAGGGAGGGAAAAGCTAAGTTACTGTAAAATGATCAGATATGCAAGTTCTACCTTCAACGGATTGAAGTTCGTTGTGGCTAAGGTCTAGCATTTGCACCCACAATAAATTCTCAATGGATCCCATCCGTGACAATGATAGATTTTGTAATCGTAGACAGACATAGCCAGTGATTGTTTCTGTTGCATCTTTATAGTAATGGCAGTATGGTAGTAAAGAGTCCCTAGTTGAAGTTATCTGCAGAATCATCGAAACATAAAAAGAGAAAAATGATTTATGGTGGAAGAAACAGAAAATTTGCACTAGTGTAATGCTAATAGCAAGTATAAAAATACACAACCATAGCCAGATAAAAGCTTCCAAAGACTAGCACAATTTTATAGGAAAACCAGCACAATGAAAAAAAAAACAACAACAATAGAAATTAGAAGATTCTTATATTTTCTAAATGCCTTTTCTCCAGTCAACTGGTTTGTCTACAAAGTGCAAGTTTGGTTCTGAAAATATTTTCAGCTTCCACTTTTTTCCCACACCTTAAATGCGAATCCAAGGAAATCTTTTTCAGTCAAACACAAATAAATACATTCCTAATCACGTTTTCAGTTTTCCATTTGGAAACAAAAAAATAAACACGCTCATTTGAGAACAGATACAAGAATGAAAGGTCCTTTTATTCTAGCTGGCATCATATTATTTAACGTATGCTGATAGAGATATGCACATGAGTATTTGTCATCTTTATCAACAAAAGTGAATGGCAAACAGGATCATGTTACAATTGATATTTGATACTTAATTACCCGCTTTAGTGATATCAGACTATGCTCATCTTTGTAGTATAGATAATGTGTTGGATCCAACTTCATCAGATCAGTGTAAAGTTGAAGAACTTCTTCAGTGTTAGATTTTCCTCCATCATATTGAAATGATAACGAATCAAGAGCAGTCAAAAGTCTTGCTAGTGTAAGCTTACCAATTTTACTAAAAAAAGAAAAGGGCACACATCATTATCTAATAAAATGGGGACAAAAAAATGGGAATAAAACTTCCAAGGTGGAACTTCAAATCATAAAGTTATCCATTTAAGAAATCCACCTTACCAGTCATACTCGGACAATAAGTCCCGAAATTTAGTTATTTCTTCACCAATTTCCTCAGTGCACCAATTGGAAGTTGTTGGAATATGGTGATTTTGATCAGCAGGAAGAATGGAATCTGATTCCTGAAAATGGTCAATTTTCTGGAAATTTGTATCCTTCCATGTAGTCCTTTTCCCACCCTGTCCTTCAGTAGGTTCAGTAGATGCAGTCTGTACAAACACTTTAAAGGAAATTTGGGAAGGATCATCAAAGTGATTTCCATTTGAAGATATAATACCCTTAGAATGTCCAATGTTGATCTCTACAGAGTAAGTTTTTGACGGTTGAAGCTCCAAATTTCCAAGGTTTAGATATACAACCCAAAACTGAGCAGTATTTGAATTGTTCATTGAAAGTGGTTTCCAAATAAGTTCCTCCTTTAAAAGTTCAGATTTAATAGCCACTGTGGATGAATTTATTCCTTCGACGGCTTGATTGAAATAAAGAATGATTGGAAGTGTTCCAAGGTTTGATAGTGTACCATTCAGAAGAGACAAACCACAACCACAAAGGTCATTGTCCCCAATTAGAGTTATATTAGATCCATGGGAAGGCCAAGATGAAACAAGTAGAGGAGCATCAATTTTCACTGTTTGTTCAATGAGCCAAAGATGATAAAACCAGCCACTCTGATCATCTGGATCGGTAAAAATAGCATTGTGGACATGCTCAAACTCCTCTTCTAAAACTTTTTCTTTAGGGACATATCCTTCAGCCTTTCTTTCCAGCAAATTAGACAAAAGCACACTGAAAAATTCTCAATGCAATATGTATTAATAAAATTAGTTAATGTGCCTTTCTTGGCCTTTTGGTTTAGATTAATAAATCAGGAAGAGTCACATTTTACCCAATGAAACAAAGTCCTAAAGAATGGTGTTGGTTTGAATCCACCCAACAAGAAACACTGAAGGAAAACCAAAAAGAAAAAAAGGGTTTCCCACTATTCTAATGAAGGGTAGTATTACTACCTGGTGCATACAGTTACACAAACTTTTTACAACATAAAAATATCTCTCATGTTCAAATGATAAAAGTCATTGCATCATGTATCATGATCATTTAAGATGTGGGAAATGAAAATGTTTATATTTCGATAGAACATGGCATGTAACCATATCAAGCACCAAAAGGGGGTCATTTTTAAAGTACATGCAATAATATACTTTCAGTTTGTTTATCTATATGAGAATCATGTAGAATGCTTCAAAGTAGAAGCTAATGGATTATTATTGACAATACTGAAACAAATATTTGCCAAACAACGAGATGGGTGTAAACATGAAATCAAACCACCGTTCTCGACCACAATTGATCAAGCATAGATACCAAAGGTACACCTCCAAGATTCACATTGAAAACATTTAAATACGTAAGGTTGATAGATGGCAATGCTTATTTCAAGAAAATAACATAATAATAAAACAAACATAAGTAGACAAATCAATCTTGACTACAAATATGTCAGCAAGATTCGCAATACAACAATACAACATCATTCCTAACATTGCAATCAGAGACACATGCACACACAAGTAAAACAGTCTATGGTCAATTCACAAGTTCTGAGAAAACATATTTACGTAACTCAGGCAATAAAATGAGGAAAACCATACCAAAATGGTGCCAGAATGTCCCTTTGAATAAGTAAACTTGAAGCTAACTATACCAACCTACGATTGTGCCATGCAGAGTAATTACTGAAATTAGTCGCTATCACTTCCTCTGTGTATTTCAGCTCATCCTCATCTGATCGTTTCATCAGTTCAGCAACAAACCTGGAAGTAAAATCAACACACAAAAAAGGACACCAACTTAGCCCATTCGGTTTAAAGATTGAACTAGAGTTAAATACTGCACTGGAAACATGTGTTTATGTATTTATTTATAAATTAGAGATTTTATTTTTTAACTGTAAAAAACACACAGTGGCAAAAAAAAACTCTCAATTTGCATAATTTTTTTCTCTGGCTGAAGAAGCATTAACCTTCGGTAATTCCAGGCATGAAAATTCCGAGGATCCATCTTCTGAAAACCATTCAGAAGGCGCATTTCATTGTTTATGGACGAATGCCCCTTGCTGAGTACCCATTTTCTATGATGCCACGCGCCGTAAGACTTGAAATTCTTCCTCAACGCATTCTCCACCTAAATAAATAACCAAGCATAGTAATTCATTCAATTCATAGAAAAACAAAATAAAGTAATTATTTATTATCCAAAGTATATTGAATTAAATTAACCGACGAGAGTGAAAACGCACGAGTTTGAGCTCGTCATCGAAGATAGAGTGGGGATCGGAATCGGAGTTAGAGAGAAAATGTTGAACTGCGAGCTTTCTGTAATTCCAAGCTGTGTAGCACTCTGGATTCACTTCTAGAAGCTTCGCGCTCAAATCTAGCGCTTCCTTGCTATATCTGCACCCAACCAGATTTGCTCAATTCTTGAATTAATCGAGAGAGAGAGAGAGAGAGAGAAAAGAAGGTTGAAGGAAGAAGAAGCAACATGTGATTGTGGTGATGGGCGAGGAACTGAGCTTGGACAGAACGAAGCTTCTCAGCTTTGGCTGCTGAAGCGGCTTCATCTTCTTGCTTCAACGCTTTGCGAGGCCGACCGTGCATTTTCAAACGTAATTCAGACTACCACGCACAAGAGTGAATAGTGTGCTGAGATCACTTTAGTAGTTTCCAAAATCACTTTTTTCCCCTCAAGAATAGATATTATTTGATGCGATTTATTTTTAAATATTTTTATCATAAAAGTAAATTAGTAGTTAAACTCTATTAAAAAAAATATCCAACACCAAAATTGTTTGATATTATTTCAATAAAAATCAATTTTGATTACAAAATTAACTCTTTATATGGATAGTCAAATTGTATCAGGATTGAACCTAATTCACATGATCAAATTGAAAAGATAAATATCATGCCTAGATTGAGAATCCTAATTTAATCAATTCCTTAACATGGAAGGGAACATAAGAAAAACTACCTTAAGGATACTTCAATGTAATTCTAAAAAATTTAACATGAAACCAAATATTCACTAAGTACAATGAAACAAACTCATTTGTAATTAACAATTTTTTTGTTAAATAAAATTTTAAGTTTTTATTCAAATATATTAAATAATAATGTTATTTAGTACTTTTGTTTTTCTTACTCCCCTAAAGCCATTTCAGGACACCACCAAATGCGGAGATGTAGATCAATTGACTAAGTTTTAGACTAAAAGTTATTTCGTCCCGTTAATCGCCAATATGTTAATAGTTTAGATATTTTCCTTAACTTATATTAACTCCATATAATAGGTTTTTCGTACATACACAACAACTATTATTATCTTATACATTCTGTTCTGTAAACATTTAAGAGTTAAGTTGTCAAGTATTTTTTTATAAAGAAATGCACAAATGTGTGAATTCATCTCGTAAGACGAAATCTGTTATATTTCTCATCTATTTTTATTCACCCTATTTCTCACTTTTCTATTTCTATCTCCGCATTTTTCTTCATCCTACCAAACACACCATTAAAGTTCTCAACTTGAATACATTCATTGATTCTTATTAAACACGTTTCAAATTTAAACTCTGAAAGGAAACACTGTTTTTTATATAAACTCAAACCCGTCCAAATCCATGTCCCGTATCGCGGACAAATGGAGCAGATAACTCAAATATACTAATACAATATAAATTAATGGCGTTAAAACACCCTCATCATCAGTTAACCGATAAAAATTATCAACATGCTTTGAGAATCATCACATCCTATATTTTACTTTCGTAATTGAGTGACACCCAACAAAGAAAAACAGTTGGAAGCCTCAATGTTCCTAACACTAATAAATGACTGTCCTTGCTTGAATAATCTTACCTTTTCCAATTTAAATAATTCAATAAGCCTCAACCCCCAAAAACACAATGGTCAGAAACCATTTCTCCGTTGTATTGCTGTTTGTTCACCTCCACACCTGTTTCCGGTATGCCTCCATTTGACACAGAATATAGTTCTGTAACAACAGTCCCAAGATTGTTCTCCTTGGAATACAATTCTGTTGACTTCCCATTCTCAAAAATCCCTTCCTCGCTATTGACAGCAAAAGAACTCTCCCCAGCCAATGTTTCTTTCTCTTGATAATTAACTGATACTCCATTCTCAAAATTGTTCGTGGCTTCTGAAGTTAATGTTTCGGATTTCTTTTCAAGGACGCCAGATTCACCATTAACACTTGCATGTGTTTCTACCTCATGATTGATATTTGCTCCAATGCCCAAGTTTTCAGTATGAATTTGGCCCATCTTGTCTCTAGAGGGTTTCCTCTTGGAAGACTTCCTCTTAAACCGCGCTTTCTTAGGCTTTGGGGGATTTGAATTCTCATCAGCTATGGCAGCAGATTCTGTTGCCCTTTTTCTGCATGGAAGGACTGTCAACTGTGGATGGCCAACCTGGTCTTGGGAAGCTTGTGATGCACTTGACTGGATAGCTAATAAAGCAGTTCTAGCAGCTTTTATCTCTGCTTCCTTCTTTGTTTTTGCTGCTCCCCCAATATATAGAATCCCCCCAATGTCAACCGTACATGAAAATACTGATGCTCGGCCTGGTGTTTCATCCTTCTTGCACTGATACATAGGCATTGCATAGTTCATTTTTTTGAGCATATTCCTGAAGTAAATTCTTGCATAATCCTGTTTCATGCTGGAAGAAACACCACTAACATGGTCAGAGACAGCAAATATTCAATAACTTGTACAGCTGAAAGAGACTACAATGCTGAAATAAAAGTCTCCCATGTCTGAGGGACAATACAATCACAAATCAACATCAATATCAACAGCACATTTAACCTAAATTAATTGGGGTCGGTGGTAGATGAACCCAATGATAGATCGGAAATAAGACAAAGAAAGAGAAAGGGAGATGGGAAGAAAAAGGAAAAATAAGCTAAAATAAAAGAAGGGTGAAAGGAGGAGGGGAGAAATGAAGAGGAAAAAAACTAAAAAAAGGGAACGACTGAAACATAGACATACTAATGGGTTTAAGCCTCCACCAAGCTGATAGCTTTTTTCCACTCCGTCCTAAAACACACCGTCCGCCAATCTATATCTCACTCTATTAGGGTCTTGTTTAACTACCTTTCCTCAGGTGAGTTTCGATCGACCTCTACCTCTCTTTGTGTCGAGCTTTTGGTAACAAATTATTGTTCTAACGGGAGCATTCAGTGGTCGTCTCATAACGTGCCCAAACTATCTCCATCTATGCTCTCTCATCTTTTCACACACCGGAACTACTGCTACCTTTCGTCGAATATCCTCATTTCTTATCTTATCCATCTTCATATAACCACACATCCACCGTAACAATACAATCACAAATGCCTAAGATAAATTGTTCAACAAAGTTATAATCTCTCAAACATTAAAATCTGAAAACTAAGCATATTTCAAGAACTAAATAATGACTAAGGTGGGTGAAAATGTAATTGGTAAAATTTAGTTCTACGTGAGGCCAAAAAAGTTATCCAGGAATTGGTGGTTGTTGGATACAATGAATTGGCATTGATCAATCATCCATCCAAGAGTAAATAAGCATTCAACTATTCAAGTCATACATTATGGCAAAACAAATGTGGCTATCTACGATTTTCCATGTACAAAATATGCGGCAATTATACTTCTGCTCATAGTCAAAATGGACAAAAACAAGGTTGGTGATGAGTGGCAAGTAGTATGGATGGTCAACTTGGGTTGAGCAAAAACATGAACAAAGTGTTGAAGTTTTTGTTTTCAACCAATTACCCTTCTCTACCATTCCCTTGCACAAAATTATTACAGGGTCAAAGGATGAGGAGTAATTCCTGTATGAGTGAGAAAGAACAATAGGACTTCAACTACAGTGGCACAAAAGTAACTTTAAATCCCAGGGCAGGCAATGCTTCAGCCTTCAAACTGACATTTTCTTTTCATAAAAATCCATGCATTCCAAGTAATTATTCCAACAGTATAAAGAACTAAAAAGTACAGGATTAAATCAGAAAACAAACAGAAATATTCATCAGATGAAAATTTAAGACAAAGATATCCAATATAATGGTAGAAACTCTATTAATAAGACATGGTTATCAATCTTGGATTGGCAGTGTGTAGCAGCCAACATTGAAAATGCTATAGTGAGAAGTGGGATGACTGCCATTTTAAATATTATGCAAACTAAATAATTTATACCACACAAATACTAAGAAAACCATAGTTAAAGAAATTCATGATGAACAATAACTAATTAGTCACAGCTTACACATACAGTAACCATCAAATCTAGGAGCAGAAAAAAAAACATAGTAGTGAAGTAAAAAATGAAAGATGATTGTGAAATTAATAAAAAAGAACATAATAAATTAGATCAAACTAGTAGACTGTGAACTTGGAACAGATGGGAAAAAATAGTCTTGTAAAGTGTGAAGAGACGAAGTTCAAAACAGGGGTAACTTTTGGCAGAATGGTCAAGGAAGAAGGGTTTCAAATCCTATTATGTTTCTTGACAACAAGGTTTCAACTTTCAAGGGTAAACCTATATCATGGTAATGCCGCTATAGCATGTGAAAAGCAGGAACTGCGGCTTCAACGGCTGCTATTGGAAACCACTCCTATATTTCAATCCCATAGCAGCCCAGGGCCAGTCCATTCTGCTGCTCCACTATAGTGCCCTATTGACTACTAGAGAAGAGGAGCAGCAAAAGGGTGCAAAGAACAAACTGAAGAAGGAAAAGAAGCAATGCAAAAAATACTCAACTACTCGCAAACCGTGCAAACAACAAAAAAAGTTTATACTCGGTAAAGACTACTTACAACAGGTTGAGTGATGGATTGATTAACTACATTAGATTTGACTAACTCCACCAAAGCAACTTCGGCGGCCGACTGCTCTGCTGCCTTGCGGTTGAAAAATCCAGGCAAAGAATCATACCGAACGTCGTTCACTATCACTGTTGACCTGAAAGAAGGTTCATGGGAAGGCCCTTCCTTAATAGTGTCATAGACAGGAGTGGGCAGCCCCGCCTTCTGTGCATACTCCTGCAATCGGCTCTTGAACACATAGCAATTTGAAACACCTGAAAAAACACACAACACACACATAAAGCAATATCTCAAAGACTCACTCGAACTATATAAGTAGCGTGACAAATAAGCCTGACCTAATCTATATTCAATTTCATGTTAACCCTATCTTTGATTTATCAAGTAACCAATATCATCAAGAAAGGAATCAAATTTCTCCCGGTCCTAATCAATTGAAACCTTGGGACGAAACCTAATGGTTCACTTATTCCTTCTCAAATTCTCTTTCTCGGGCATAAAACACATTTCTCTTCAACTTACATTTACATTTTTAAAATCTCCCTCCCTCATCCAAAACAATAAACAATTCAGAGAATGCATTCAAGATTCACGTCAAAGAACAGAGAAGCGAGATATCAATGACAGAGAATACATACTTTGGAAGTCTTCGTTGGTGGGCATAGCCTCGACGGTGACGGTGACGGTTTGAGAAGAATCGAGTGAGTGAGTGTTTCTGAGACTAATTAAACTAGTTCGGTGTATTTGATTGATGGTGTGAATGAGTTTTTATACAGTGTGAGAAGAGAAGAGTGAGTTGGCGTGTACTACTGTGGAAGCAATGCCGGAATCTGCGCCGCTCGCGTTCGTTCTATTTAAAGTGGATGGGACGCGTTTCTTTCGGGTGGGGTGCATAGTACCCGATAAAAGGCCCATTCATCAGGTCCATGTGATACAATTCCTCGCTTCTTCATCTTCTTTTCTGCTTCATCACACGGTCCATACTTCAACAACAAGAGTTATAAGTACTTAACACACCCACGCTAGTCACTACTCACTACGAACACTTTTTTTTTTCTTAAACAAAAAAAACCATCTAACTTAATATTTCTAACTCACTTTTTTTATTAGTTAGAAGTTTGAGATAATAAAAATTATGAAATCGTTAATAAACTTCATTAAATAAAGAACAAGTTCCACGTAATAATATTATGATTTCCAATCATTTTCTGACAATAATTCAAAATATGTTAAAAGAAATTATGTTAATGATTAAAAACTATTAGAGCTTGAGACTAATTAGCGTGTGACTATAGTATCAGTCAATCTCTACATAACATGTATGGAATATATCGTTTGTTTGCATCCGCATTTAAAATTCACATATATGATAATTTTCGCATCAAATAAACAAAATGACACAGAAGCTACTTATTGTAACTTCAAACAAATGATAATCAATTAATTTTATATGTGTATCCAGACATGTTATTATGTTCAAATTTTTAATTTGATAATTCTAACTAACTAATAATTTCTCGTTAAAAAGATATGGAACTAACATTTAAAAAAAAAGTTATCTTACAACATATACAAAAGATACATACACATGTGCACACATTTCTCTCCCCAACACTAACAACATAAGTAATTTTCTTTTCAAGTATCCTAGCAGCACGAGTATTAAATGAGTGGTTAAATGCACTTTTCGTTTTCAATTCAAGATGATTTTTTTATTTTTTAATAATTATTTAAAAAAATAAAATATTTTCCAACCAAACGTTTAGTTAAAATACTTTTTAGGTCTCTTAATAATTTTGGTTCTATTTTATTGTAATTGGTGAATTTTGTTCTTTTTTATGGAACTCAAATACTAGGATGAAGAACAAAATCATCAATTATAAAAAAAAATCCACTATTCCAGAATCAAAATCATCATTTTTATCCTTTATTTTAGAAATTACTCTGAACTTTTAATGAATATTTTGTTTTAAACTATTTTAATGTATATTAAGTTAATATGTAGGTGCATTTTTGTTGGTATAGCAGTATTAATAATAGGGATGAATAATTGGAACCCTAAATTTTTTTTCTTATTACAGTTTTTAGATGTTGCGTATTATTTACTAAGTCTTTTAATAGTATATTAAGTAATACAAAAAATACGTTTAATATTTTAAGAGTACAAAATACATTTATTTTTTCTTTTATTTAATAAGTAGTTTAAAACATATTATAAGAAGATTCAGTATCAACTTCTTATTTTGCATCCGTTGGCATAGAAAGGTCATAATGGTGCATCTTTTTTAGTGAACGGAAATGGATCCCAATTATTGTTTCGCGCCTACTTTCTTAATGACCTTGTGCAAAATGGAGGGGAAAGCCTACCTAGTAGTGGAATGATACGGACCTAGCAACGTGGAGTTGAAGGAGGAAAATAACAAAGATGTAGGTATGGCAATGGGAAGGAGGAAAATAACAAAGATGTAGGCATGGCAATGAGACCTGTATTTTTTGATACTCGCTCAAATCTATTCTGATTTTGATGGAGAAAAATCGAGTTTATCAGATTCAGATTTTCCTCACATTATAAATTCGAGGACGGGGGCAGGTTTGGTATTGATGATATCTGTCTTGTCCCTGCCCTACTAAATTACAAAAATACCCTTGTATATATAAGAAGGAAACCCAAAACCCTAACCCTCACCCTCACTTCTCAATTCTCATTTATCATTCTCGAGTCTCGACCTTGTAGCTTTTTTCTCACACACCACCGTCACGCACAGCCGTCACCCACTAGTTCTCACGCACCGCCGGTAACTTCTCTTACTCATGCAAGCATTAAATTGTGTGTGTGCACATCTTGTTACTGACTCCCAGCTTGATTTTTGGGCCTGTGTTACTTTTTATCTCTGTCGTTGCTATGGTTGTGGCTTTTACAACAACCACCTTTTTTATATTTGATCACACCTCCAAGTGGGTTTCTTATGCAGTGGCTTCAATGGGGGTTTTTCCAATATTGTTGTTTATTTTGTTTCAATTTAGGTTTTTCGACAACCAGTCAACAACTTCTGGTCTAGATATTATCATCTGTCCAAATTTGAGTAACTTATTTTTAAGAGTTTCTCCTCATTTTCTGTATCTTGATTAATAGACGTTGTTGCAGTGTCCACACTGTATTATTTGTTTGTCAAACAATCAAGCTTGTGTTTGAATTTATTTAAGATTATTTTGCATTTTCTATTTTAGTGTTTTAGCCTTAATTTGAGACTATATTGCATAACCCATATTGTATTTTTCGAAAATTGTATATCCTACGTCAAAGCTTTGCCCCTTCTTTCCCTATCATATGGTTGGTGAGGTGAAGGGTGTAACACCCTGAATTTTTTTAAGTCACTAATCTGGACGTTATGTGTGATTAATTGCATGTTTTATTGTATGTTTTGTATGATAATTGTTGTTGAGTGCCTCGCCTTGGTATGCATGTTAGTGTTTGATAGATGTCCGTGTTGATCGGCGGTTACAGTGTTTACACGAAGGGCAAACCTGCCCTGTCAGTCGAGTACTTAAGGGCAGGAGTGTGCAGTGGAAGCGTGCTCTTCCTTCTTCTACCTTTGCGTTTTCCCTGTTCCCTCTCTTGAAAACTCACCCAAAAAAACCTCTTGTTCTCGACCCCCTCTGTGTTACTTTCAACTCGGGAGAACCACCACTGAATCCTGACGTCGAGACGGACCTCGTGGCCGGAACGGAAGCTTAGGACAAACCATCGTAAAGCTCGTGAATGAACCTCTGGTTAGGTAAGGGGAGCTTACCATGTCTGATAACAGTTTCAGGTAGCATGCCTGAAGACCAGAGAGTCCGACCAGGGCGATGGTTGCATGTCCCATGTGTGTGTTATTTTCCAGAAAGATGTGTCTTTGAATGAACAGAATGGGTTATGCTCTATGTTTGTTGATTGGTGTTTTGTGTTGGTATTTAATAATGTTCTGGTGTGATTTTGATAGTATTTTGGGAAAGGGGGGAGTTGATATTGTAAGAACTCCCCATGCATGTGTGTAAAGCTGGCATTTTGATGCTGAAAAGTTTCCAAGACACTTCGGAGAAGTGTTCGTGAAGGTGCTGCGTACCGGGTAGGGTTTAGCCAAGTTATATATATATATATATATATATATATATATATATATATATATATATATATATCTGTGTGTGTGTGTGTGTGCGCGCACTTGTGATGTCGGCTGCCGAGACGGGTTTAGCCGAGTTGTATATATATGTACTTGTGATGGCGGCTACCGAGTTGTATATATATGTGCTTGTGATGTCAACTGCCGAGATGGGTTGGTCGAGTTGTATATATATGTGCTTGTGAATTACGTTGAGGTCAGCCTATGTGATGGCTTGAGATATTTTGTACCTTGATAGAGCCATGGTGAGAGACTATGTATAGACACGTGAGATGCCGGGACCGAGTGGTGAACCTTGCAGGGGCCACGGTCAGTGGATCAATAGCCCGTGTTGGATCAATATGTATGTAACATGGGAAGGTATGGAGATCCTAGCCAGGACGGGATGTTCCTGTGCCGGGTCATACGTTGATGGTGCCCATGAGAGATATACTTGTTTGTGGCCCGTGTTGGGCCGACCCTCGTTTGGGGCAGTATGTATGTAACATGGAAGGATATGAAGATCCTAGCCAGGACGAGAAGTTCCTGTGTCGGGCCATACGTTGATGGCGCCCATGAGAGACATACTTCATTTGCATGACGGAAATATAATGATTGACTGTAATAGTACGAGAAGTACCAGGGGCCACGTTTGTAGGGAGATCATTATGACACCTATTTGGCTGATCACCATGGGGGGTGAGTCCCGTGCACAACAGAGTGACCCCGACGTCAACTACAACTATCATTTAAACCATGGACTTAGCCTATTTCCGGGATGGTGCCACATTGCATGATGAGAGTCGAGTTAGGAGCATATATCATGCTAGGCACTTTAATTTGAATTTTGGAATGTTACTGGATGCGTGTTCATGTTGGTTACACGTGGATATATCTGAAATTTGTGGTGATATTGTGTCGCTTGAATAGTTTTCCTTGATTGATGTTATCATTTGCTTGTTATTATATATATGATGAACTCACCCTTACTTTGTTGTGTCGTGTGGTTTGACATCTGTGATGATTGCGAATCCAGTTCGTGTGAGCAGACAGACAACAGTAGGTGAACTAGGAAGATGACAACTTTTGAGTGGAGTCGTTGAGTTGCTGAGACGTTGATGTGACGAATCCTGGGCAGGGGTTATATTTTGCTGATTACACCCCTAGTCTTGATAGTTACACCCGTGTTTTGCTAGTTGCACCCCTTACGTTTAATTTCTTACTTCATTTGTAAAACAATTATACGTTTTAAATATGGATAATTGTACTTACAATTAAACTATGTTTCATATATATATATATATATATATATATATATATTTGTACAATTTGGATGTTTTGTACGTGTCTTGTTTATGTTATGATCATCATGTGATTGTGGAAAAATTCATCACGATTTTCATTGACAAAACAAAAAGGGGTGTTCTTTTTATCAAAAGTTACGTTAATGTTATGGTTAAGAGTTAGTGATACAGTAGCGACGTGGCGGGTCATTACAAAGGGAGCAAGTGTATGTCACAACTCAACCACTGTTATTAGGTTAAGAACCATTTTGATCAGCATTATAATAAGAAATTATAGTTATCCAAAACTGATATTGATCTCTTGCTATTTTGTGTTTCCTAGAACTTATTCATAATTTTAATATAACTTCGATATATCTGCCATTAACTATAATTTACACAAACTGCCACTTCATATTCGAATGTGCAGGATACATGTCCATGTAATTCCAGGTAATTTTGAGCCATACCACACCCAAAATCTGATTGCAGTGCCTACCTTGGGCAATACCTACATGAGATTAAAATTTCTCAAATAACTATACTGGCTATTTCTAATTGGAAAAATAATCTATATCTCCACTTTTAACCTATAACAAGGGTTATAAGGAGAGTATTTAATGCTCTATCCTCCTAATTTTCCTAAACTACTAAGGATATGTCTAACACTGCTCCTAAAAAATCTACTCTAATTATCCATAAGAGCTTTCTAATGATTGGCCTATATGAGAAATCAAGAATAAACCAACACAAGTTCCAACACAGACGTTCTAATTCCTCTACCACTTATATGTCCAGGCTCTGGCTGTGCAAATCATGTAGAAAAAAAGAAAATCCATTATTCAGATAATATTTGTTAATTAACATCAAGTAAGCAGTTGTCAGGTTGTTTAGTGCCAATTCTATAGTTTTCAGCAAAAGTTTTCAAAAAACTAGATAATTGACTCAAGTATTTTTTTTTGTATCCAACAAAAGGTTCACAGTGTGCATGGACAAGAGATAATTACTCGGCACAAGAAAAATTTAAGCTAATTGAATACAGTTGATAAATTACCTTCTTATTTTCTCTTGAGCTCCTCAATACCTGTTAACATTTCTACCAATTGAAGTAGTGCCAACAATAATCTCCATGGCTTCACAGATTGATCCAAATTATGAACACAAAGCATAGTGAAAATTAAATTTAACAAATAATAAGTTATATTATTAAATTGTATTACTCCATTGTCATGCATAAATTGTAACTTGACTTCATGCATAAATCATGGATCACTTCTCATTTGATGTTATCCTTGGTTCAATCTCTTAGAATTTATATCTGAGTCATTTTTCTCTATATATGTGAATTTTGGTTAATTTCTTACCTACTGTTTTATAGATTTATCAACCTAGTTATGATACAACTTATTCTAAACTCAGGGCAATTTAGTAGTATTGTGCAGGAATTTGATAATGATTAAGTGTGAAGCTAATCCATTTTGAATTTTATGTCATCATTAATAGGGAAAATTCCATAGAACAATGCTCTAAATACAAAAGGAAAATTCAATTCAAAGTTGATAATAAAGAAACTTCACTACCCTATGGCTTAAGCTTTTGTCTTCAAAATAAATCCAATCCCGTGAAAACTCCTAATATCCAATGGTCATGTTTATATATTTAATTCCATTAATTGAATGTCTATTTGCAGGTTACATATAGCATACAACTTTGTTATAGGTGCTTACTCATACTGTACTTACGAACTCCAAGGCCTAGTTGCTGCATTTTCAGGCAAGACTTTAACATTTTTTATTCTATTTTTTCAACTGGGACAAGCTAGTTTTCAATATAATATGGGGATGACTTGTCAATATATTAAGTTTGTTTTATTATAATTTTGTATCATTTATTGATCTTTATTGGGTTAAGCTTAGTAACATAGGAATTTTATTAATTAGGATGAAGTGAGGAACGCTCTTGAGACTGTAAATAATATACTTATGTTCTTTTCAAATGTTGAATCACTACCACTGTTGACATGAAGTGATATTTTAACTATTTAGCATAACTTGAAATTTGGTAATTTATATATATTTTAAATAATTATTACTTTTCTTATTTGAATTTATTTCAAATAATTTATATCTTTTGCTAAACCAAAATAACTAGCATTGTTGACATGAACATCAGCTGCTATTGATGCAGTGTAAGTTCCATGTCCGACATAATCTCTAGGGGAACCTTTGGTTGCTTCTATATGAGTTTGGTTGTCACTTGATGTAGCTTGAATCTTATAGTATCTGGCACCTATCAATTTTTTGCAGTTTTATAAAGAGAATTTAAGTGTAGCATTACTAGCATATGATCAATTTGTAATTTTGTAAGTGTTAAGTATGTAGGTCCTTATTTTATGCAATACCTAGATTTTATGATTTTAATTGAATTGATTGATTTGGTTTTCTAATTTTTAAATTATGATATCATATTTTGAATGTGGGTTTTTGTTATTGTTTTTTTTTTGCTACGTAGCTAGCATTTTTGCCCCATTTTTCAATAACAAAAGTTATATATATTTATTTTTTATTTTTTTTAATTTTAATCAATTAGCGGGAACGAGGTAGAGCGGGGCAATCTGACCCCCAACAAGGACGGGATAGGTATGTGTTTTTAACCCCGATGAGGATCGAGGGCAGGGTTGAGGATCAAATTTTAAGTAGGGGCCGGGATGGGAAATGCAATACCCGTCCCTGCCCTGCCCGATTGTCATGCCTAGTTTAATGACAAAGGCGTTACAAAGATGCTCAACTATATGAAGGTGAAAAAAGTGCCAATAATGTGTTCTTAATTGACTTTGTGTGAGTCACATGAACATGATACTCAGACTATGTTCCCATTGCCACGTGATATTTCAAAACTGTGTAAAAAACTTAGCAGATTTATAAATAATGTTATGAGCATCTATTTTAAAGAATTTAATGGTGATGTAGATCAACAATAACAAATTATTTGTGGACACTTATTTCTGTTGTGTATTTTTTGCATGTCCTCTTATGTAACGAAAATATGTATGCTTTATATAATGATTTTTGTTATTTTTGGAATATTTTTTAATGCACATGAGGTATGAATAGAAGTTTTGAGGTGAGAATAGCAATTGCCTATTGGATTCCAAACATGGGTGGAGTTGGACTTATCAGATATCATTAGCCTGGCATATGAAAGGCTTTTCCATTTGGAAATTTATATTAAATTATTATCATTAGTTTTTTACATATAATATTTTTTTAATTTTAAAAAATTAATTACTATCATTATCACACTCAGTAACTAAGAATGAATCATTTTCTTTTCACCCCAACTTACAACCACACGTTAACTATGTCTGAACTAAAAAATACACTGAAAGAGTACGATAAAGATTAATAAAATATTTAGCTTATAAAAATATAAGATTTTAAATATTTTTACAGACGAAATTAGACATTTTAAATGTTAACTCAAATTATTCCATTTATAAATAAGTTAGTTTAAATTGAATTCTAATTATTTTTTAAATAAATAAATATGTTTAAATTTGATTGAATTGAGTTGTATCTTTGATCAAACTCAATTCAAACTGATCTATATCACCTATGATTATAAAAAACTGTTGATTTTAATTTTTCTCATTTATGAAATAAAATAAAATAAAATATTTCAATAATTATTGATACAAAATACTAACTAGAAAAATCAAAATCAAGTTGGTAGCGTTAAACTACTAACTCCGAACTACTACAATTAATGGCCAAATATACTTATTGGTACAGGTATACGGCATCTTTAGGTAGAATTCTGATAGTGCGCAGGAAACGTCGCTGTTAAGCTAGAAACAACTTGTATCAGTTATCATTAATACCCGAAAAGATTATTCTACATTTTGTTTCTTGGTTGGGTATAGACGGTAGATTGAATGGCCAAGAAGTTCATTGAATAGTGGCTAGCATGCATGTAGCTCAGTTCGGGTATTTATTTTCCGAAAATTATTGTCTGATATACCAGTATATAGACAGATTTTCGTTAATCAAAGTGATTTTGGGATTCAAATATTAATTGATAATTGAGTATGAAATAAATTATATTAAAAAAATTAATATGCCTATATATAATGCTTAGTAAAATTTAATAATTGTTTTTTTAACATGATCAAATCACATTAGAATTAAAGGGATTCAAAGGTTTTGCAAGTGTGGTATTGTATAATTAATAATAACTTAAAAAGACTTAATTGATATTACATATATTAACCAGATGCATATTATTTCATAAGTCTATTATTTAAAAATTTCATAATTAAATGTGTTTGACTTGAAGTAGTTATAAGATGAATGATCTTTTATTTTATTTTTTTGAAAATTATGTGAATAAAAACAAAACATGCCGAAAAATCTTGTATTGATTTGTGGGGTTAGTTATGAATCTTAAAAGCAGTCGAACTAAATTGTCAAGATTTAAAAAAATGTTACTTATAAATAATTCTAATCGACAGATTCTGATTAACCAGAAATTGAATAAAATGTCGCGTAAAATAGTGTAATGTGAGATTTATCTAAAAATAAAAAATCAAGAATACTATAGTTGACTATATATATATATTTGTTAAAGGTAACAAACTTATTCTTTTAATATATGTGATTATAACTTATTAAAACCCATTCATAACAAAACATAAATATGTGTATATAATCAAATTTCACACATATTTGTTAACGAAACGTATTTTTAATGAGTGTGTCAAACATCAAAGTCATAGAAAATTTAAGAAATCTTGTTTGAAAATAATTAAAGTTGTTTGTTTTTCTAGTTTGGTTAGCAGAGTACTCATTTTATTGTGGCTGGGATGCAGTGTAGCATCTTTTTGTTTGGGGTAGAATCCTCGCATAGAAACTGGTATCGATTGCGGTTCACAGATGTTGAAGAATAGGAAAAGAAACTAGCATGGGCCGTACCCGTATACAACTTGACACGATGCACCCAGTCACATTAATTATTTTCCGTGTTTGTAGAAACTAGAAAGCACCCAAAGTATTTGTTTATGTTTGATAAATAAGTTTAATGATGATGCATTGTGAATAAAAAATAGTTTTATATGGATATTTAATAATAAATTATTGTTGATATAATTATTGTTTTCATTCGATGTTCAATTCCATTCAGGCAGAACTTTGGGATCTAAAGCGTGAAATTAGTCTGGCAAGGAGTATGAATCTTCGTAATGTCATCTTTGAAATGGACTCCTTGGTTGTGTGGTTTCAGATGATTCAATCAGGAACATCAACTCTTCATTGCTAAAGCTTATGATCAAATAGCTGTCTATTATATATGCTGCGGAATACAGATTGGAGAGCAACCATTACTCTAAGAAGCAAATAACTGTGCCAATTATTTGACAAATTTGGGTCATGAATCTGAATTCTTTATGACTATTGTTACTTTTGTCCCCCCTCTTCTTGTCATGCTTGTATTTGCTGATGGTAGATGGTCTACACGTGTACTTTCCCCCGCTCGTTTGACGGAAGTTTATAATATTATTTTTCTTATTAAAAAATTAAGATAATTTTATAAAATTAAAAAATTTATAAAAAATGATATTTTTTTATTAAATATAAGTTCAAACCATTTTATATTATATATGATTATTTTTCTCTTTATAATTATATATGTTCAGGAAAATATATAATAAAATAATTCTTATTTTAATAATATAAAAATAATTAACTTATATCGTATAAATATATTTAATATGACCCCATAATTAGGTAAAAAGATCGTGTACATTTATTTTTTAATTTTTTTTAAAATTAGATTTAATAATTAATGTTATTGTAATTTGAAAACTAAAAAGTTTCCCGTAATGAAGCATATTCTCTCAGTTTTGTTATATCAGAATTTATTTTTTTAAAATAAAATATATTAAACATAAAATTAATAAATTTATTATATACTGTGTAAAAAATTTGAAGCAGTAAAACGTATACTTTTTCTGTTAAACATAATCAATTAAGCAGTTAACGTATAATTAAAAAATTTTAAGCAGTAAACTTATAATTTGTGGAATCCGCTGAATAGAGGCATAGGGCATTTCATTTCTTTATTTTTTTTCGATAGAAAGGTATTTCACTTGATAGTAAGTGGCTTAAGCAGCTTTTATTTTAAATTGGGATTTTAGATATTTTTTAGTAAATCTCTTAAAATATGTAACATTTTTTCCTTTAATAATAGATCCTAAATTAAAATCCTAGATAATTTTAATGAGTCTCACATACACCTTACTTTTAAATATTTAAAATTAAATTATATTAAATTTAACTAATTAATTTTAATTAATAAAACATGGAAAAAAATATATACGAATATTAATAAAGTATGTAATTAATTTTAACTTTTAATTTTGTTTTTTTTTTCATCTTGTCACATAATAAATCATTTTTTTAAACTTCGTGTAGATATTCAAGATTTAAAAAAAAAACTGACTCTTTATATAGAGATCTTCGTTTTCCTTTTAGCAATGAATCTAGAAAAGGAAAATTTTTGAAGAGAAGATCCCTTCATGAAATCTGTCAGTAAAATTATTCTAATTCCATTTTTTTTTGGTTTCACAACTTTAGTTTCTAAAATATTTTATGGTAATTTCTTAAAAAAATCGTAAAAATTAAGAAATTTTTTGTGACAATTTGGAGAGGAAAGTTTGAATAACTTCCCACTAATTGATTATTGGACTTGGTGGTATACTTAGGATCTGTTTGGATATTAACTTCTCTAGAAGTACTTCTAGACGAGAAAAATAAGAAGAAAAAAATGAAATGAACTTTTTTATAACTTAAAATAAGCATTTCATTAGCTAATTTGTAGATGTCATCTCATCTTTTAGAAAAGTTACATTGGTGAGCTTCTACAAATTAACTAATGGAGAGTTTATTTTTATTTATACAAAAGCTCATCTCATCTTTTTGCTCTTATTTTTTTCTTCTTCCAAACATGCCCTTAGTGCACTTTGCTTCCTCTATAAATGGAAACCACTCCCAAGCAATCCATGCAGAGGACATTCACTCGTATTGTTCCAAACTCCGAACCTTCTCTCCCTGTCTTTGCTTGTGCGCGTATTCAATTAATTAATTCCACTCTGAAAATGGGTTCGCTACCCGATTTAGACACTCTCCCCCCTCTGAGCTCGAGGATTTCAACGGTGGTTCCAGCAACCCCTCGAGAAGACGAAAACGGTGCGTTTCAACTCAACTACATGGATCTCCTCGTGAAGCTCCATTACATACGATCCGTTTTCTTCTTCACTTCCCAAGCAGTGCAAGGCCTCTCCATCTCCGACTTGAAGAAACCCATGTTCCCGCTTCTCGACCCGTATTATCACGTTTCGGGTCGGATCAGAAGATCCGAATTCGGACGCCCGTTTATTAAGTGCAACGACGCCGGTGTTCGCATCGCTGAGTCGCACTGCGAAAGAACCCTCGAAGACTGGTTCCGTGTAAACGGAAACGGCGCCGTTGAAGGGCTTGTCCATGATCACGTGCTTGGACCTGATCTTGCCTTTTCTCCTCTCGTTTTCGTCAAGGTACGTCGTCTACTTTTATTATCATGCCTCTTTTGATAACTTCTATTGTTTTTTACATGAAAAAAGATTAATGCTATGTATTTTTGATTTTAGAGTTTAATTTCTACAACCACTGATTAAAAACCATCATAAAGTTTAATGTAATTATTATGCACGAAAAGTTATAATTTTATGACAATGTAAATATTACCTTTTACATTATTAATATATATTTATTACTATCTACACTTATATTTGTCTTTCATTTATTTTTTATTCTTTTGATATATAAACGTCTCAAAATGAAAATATATCACAAAGTTCAAAAATATAACTTTTCTATTATTCTAGATGACATTAAAAAAACACACTTCTATTATTATTATTAGGTGTTCACTGTTCAGGTATAAATGTATAATTATAAATTTTATTGGATTTAAATGAATTTTTTTAAAATCTGGTTTTTACTATAAAAAAAATATGCGGTTAATAATAGAATAATAGTTATGGAATTCTGTTACACGTACTTTTCTTACCTATAAACATCACTTAACGTCATATACCAGCCACACGTTTGAACGGACCAAAGTCCAAACGCGAGAACGAAAATATTTTGAAAAAAATTCAGTATTTAATTAAAGAGAAATCTTTCAAAAAAATGTTGACTTAATAAAAAAAATTGTAATTTTTTATTTTTATTTTTTATTTCTCTTTCCCGTCAAAATGAAGGTTACTTTCCTTTTTCGCCGTCTCTATTCATTAGCTCTTCGTTTGAACATTAAAATCGCGTGTGTTAACAGTTCCATTATACAGGATACATATTTTTATATTACTATAATAAAAAAATGTAATTTTTAAAATAGCTATTATAAATTGAATAATCTTATCATACATAAAAGTCTGTAATTAGATGTGTGTTATAAATTAAATTCATAATGTAACAAGAGCTTCATTTTTACGAATTGTTAGTGTGAAAATTAAAAGCAAGTAATTTCAATGTTTTAAAAATATAAATTAAATGAAATTTTCGGAAGAATTAACCTTCATATATTTATGAAAACAAATTCTTACATTTGAGTTTAATAAAAAAATATAAAATTACATAAATTTAAATTTATTAAATATTTTTATATTTACTTTCATATATGATTTTTTTCTTCTTTTCATTGAAAAAGTTAAATTTACGCATAAGATTCACAAATTTATAGAAACTTATTCAAATATAATTTTTACTGCGTTTATTTTGACGTGTAAATAAAGCATTCACTTTAAGCTTTTCTTTAGTTTTTGAATGAATTATTTCGATTGTAATTCTTTTTAAATTAATTACAAGAAAATCTAAAACAATAGTTTTTCGGCCAAATTCTCAGGACCAGGTAACTGTGAATTGTCATGTATGAAAAAGGGTGCCCAAAGTGGGCATTTTATTATGATCCATGGTCGATTTTATATGGGCAAATACTAAGTACTGACAGAAGTCAGTGAATTATGATCCAAGATCCAACACTGCCATTTGATACTGAACAAAATTTAATGTAGACTGAGCCGAGAGGCCAGACACTGGAAAGTTATTAAGAATATAAGTATATTTTAACTTTATAAATATAATTGATCTGTATTTAATTTTTGTTTATCATTTTTTAAAATAATTATGTTATTGCTTGATAATAACTTAACATTCATTTAATAATGTTAGGTAAACAATTATTTTAAGATAATGTATAGTATAAAATATTTAAATAGATGTCACATTTTTTTGTATTGTTGTTAAAGTCTATGTAAATTTAAATAAAAATTGATATTTTTTTTACAATTTATAAAAAGATGAACCTCATAAAAAAACTAAATAACTAAAATAAAAATTACCTGCACTTATAAGTATATAAAAAGATATATAATTTTATTATTTTAAATTTAAATATATGTTTAATTTTCAATTTTTTCCAATATTTTTTTATTAAGTTTCTTACTTGTTAATTTTTGTTTTATCTCGTTGTTTGCATTTATATCTTATATAAATATAAAACCATTTATTTAAAAGTAATAAACATATATAACGTCCTTTCTCGTTGCAAATGAGTTTTTCTCAAAATAGGAATTTAGTACTATTTAATAATTTTTAAAAAATATGAAATCTAGACTATTTAATATTTTGATTCTTATTTACTTAAAATATTCCTTATTTAAATATTGATGTTGGGCTCAAAGGCACTGAATTTCTGAGATGCTATTATGTTTACCTCCTTTCAGTTCACTTGGTTCAAATGTGGAGGATTATCCGTGGGATTAAGCTGGGCTCACGTTCTTGGAGATGCCTTTTCTGCATTTAATTTCATGTCCAAGTGGAGTCAAATACTAGCAGGTCAAGCCCCACCAAAATCTCTTCATATGTCAAGTCTCCCTGAACCCAAAATCTCACATGATTCCATTGTTGATAACCCTCCAGTTTCCATTAAAAAGACAAATATTCTTGGAGAGTATTGGCTCGCTACTAATGACAACGATGTGGCTACTCACTCTTTTCACATCACTTCCAAACAACTTCACCATTTGGTAACAGCCACATTTAATCAAACCAATGACAATACCAATAAGGCCAAGACCACCACCTATTTTGAAATTGTTTCAGCATTACTTTGGAAGTGTATAGCAAACATAAGGGGCCAAAAAATTGGACCAAATGCTGTGACTATATGTACTAGTGAATCTAATCGTGCAGAAAATGAATTCCCCACCAATGACTTCTTAGTGTTAAGCAAAATTGAAGCAGATTTTTCAACTGGGAAATGTGAAATTTCAGAATTGATGAAGCTGATTGATGAGAACAAGATGGTTGAGAACCATGTAATGGAAAAATTGGTGGAGGCAGATGAAGGGAAAGAGGATTTTGTAGTTTATGGGGTAAACTTGACGTTTGTGAATTTGGAAGAAGCTAATATTTATGATGGGATGAAGCTGAATGGACAGAAACCAATTATGGCAAATTGTACATTTCGTGGGGTGAGTGATCAAGGGGTTGTTTTGGTTCTTCCAGCACCAGAAGATGTCGAAGATGGTGGTAATGGAAGGATTGTTACTGTTTCTTTGCCTCATGAAGAACTATATCAGCTGAAAGATAAGCTTGGAGGAGAATGGGGCATACACTAATTGTTCGTGGCCTATAAAAAAACACTAATTGTTCGTGTCTGTGTTTTTTATTTTTGGAAGCAAAACTGGTTTAAGTCGTGGGGATTGTTTTTCATCTATTTGTTATTGCATTTAGTATGTTTGCCGGTAATAAAATACTAATGATTTGGTTATCCGCTGTCTTACACGGAAGTGGACTGGATAAAAAAGCATTTGTAAAGATTATATTGATAATTTTTTATGTATTAGTTCAAAAAACTATTTACTAATTTTCTTTATATTATTAGTGTAAAGAATTTATTAATTTTATCATGACTAATTTTTCGTTAAAGAATTTTGTTAGTTATTTTTAATAGAATTTCTCATCTTAATTAAGTTTTTCTCATTTATAAAACTTAAATTAGATATGTTGATTAAAATACCTGAATCTAAATTCACTTAAACCAACAATAATTTAATAAGCATTTTCAAATTTTAAATATATTTGTGTAAGAGACATTTTTTGACAAGTTATACTAGTTACATATTTATTTTACCACACGAGTTGCAACGGGTTACTACCCTTACTTTTGTTTTAATGAAACAAAATTTGATTGTTCTAATATAATATTGACTTAAATATATTTTTAGTTTTTTTAATTTAATTTTTTTTTGTTTTTACAATTTTTTTAGTTCTTATAAAATATGTTTTTTTATTTTTTATTCTTAAAGTGTTTTAGATAATATTTTAAACAGTAAAAAAATCATCTAAAATATTTTAAGAATAAAAAACAAAACAAATATATTTTGTAAATATTAAAACAATTTTTTATAAGAATAAAAATGAAAAAAGCATTAAAGAATAAAAATCCTAAATTTTTTAATAACAATTATATCGTCTAATGACTGATGGTAAGAATTTAAAAGAAAAAAGTTATATTTATGGATGTAAATTTGAGTACCAGCAACGCTCAAAGAAATAGTCCAATCATTAGAGTTGTACAAGAGTCTTTTGCTCCCAAAAACTATGAATTACTCTTGAACCCAAGATAACTTTCAACTTTCTAAGTTCACTAATTTTGTAGACAATGGAAGAGGAGAAATGTTTTGACTTTTTATTTTGTTATGGAAGAGGAAGACATCTAGGTCTCCCTTGATTTAGTGGGTTACAAAAGACTTTAATTAAATTTTAAATTTAAGTATAAATATTTTAAGCAAAATATTTAAAAAATACTTAAATATAATAAATAAATGCACAAATACCAACATTTTTATTATAAAAAACACTGATTTTTCATTTTCAAAATTAAAAATAATAAGAATGTTTTTTTTTTTGTATTTGACCTTTTAAGTTTAAAAATTATATTCCTAAGTATATTAAATAAATCCATAAAAATCAACAAAAGAATGTAGAAATTCAAATACTCAATATTAAAATCATTAAAATATATTCTTCTTCTCTCAATAATTATTAAAAAATAAAAAATAAAATTTTATAAACTGCGCATTAAAAATTGCTACCTATTAAATATCCCGTAATATATAATGTATTAAATACAAAAAAAATTAAAATTATTGAGAAGGAAATTAATAAAGTGTCTCTAGATGGAGTAGAAAAAATTGAGCTAAAACTTTCTTTCTTTGTTATGTAAAACATATGATATTTTTTGTTTTCAAAAAATTGAATATCATAAATTTAAGAAAGCCTTAAATATATTCTCAATTCGTATAATATACTCATTTTATGCTTTTAGTCCTTATAAATTTGGGACTTATCATTTTAGTTCTTATAAAATTTTAAACTTTTAATATCAGGTACTCTTGTATAATTATTTTTTTCATTAACTCCCTATTTTTTATGAAACATCAGACTTGCATTTTATTCACTGTTTTGAGCGGAATCGGTGGAAAGGATAAGATTTTTTTATATATAATTAGAAAAGAGAGGAATTACACGGGGGAAATAAAGAGAAAATTAACAATAAATGGGATAGTAAAGAAAGAGAAAAGAAAAGAAATAAATGATGTAAAAATAAAATGAAATAATGAATAGGCGTATGTTAAAATATTGAGTAAATTATACTCCTACTTCATGTGTTTTCTCAAATTTCACTTGATACTTTTCAATTTTTTCACATTAATTTTACCCCTATTTATTAATACTGTTAACTAACGTCAATTGAAATATGTGAGCAGACAAAATTGTCCTTACATTTTAATTGTAAAACCCCAATTATCTCTTTCAATTAATTTCAGAATTTAGGATTCACGTTCAACTCTTCCTTATCATTCGTGAGTACTGTTCATCTTTTCTCTTGTTGGTAAGTTCTTCTTCAGCGTCTAGGAGGTACAAGTTCATATTTCTCTCACGACGTTCACGTTCCATTTTTCTTCACCGTTTCTGTTTCAGTTCGCGACGTTCATGAGCGCCTTTGTTTGTCTTCCTCTTCGACGTTCACGAGTGCGCTCTATTTCTCTTCATGTTCCACGATTTCTGTTCATGTTGGGGTTATGCTTGTAAGTTACCACTTGACCTTGTATATAAGTTAGTTTTTAAGATTATTTATTTAATTTTGATTGTTTATTGTTACTTATTTCTGAATGAGATTTCAATTGATGATCACTTTGGGACTACATATGATTTTTAAAATCATTTGTTTATTATTGTTGATTAAAATAGTGTTAATGTTTGGGACAACAGGAAACACAATGGATGAACTGAAAATCATTTGTTCATTATTGTTGATTAAAATAGTGTTGATGTTTAGAATTATATGAAACACAATAGATGAACTAAAAATCATTTGTTTATTATTGTTGATTAAAATAATGTTGATGTTTGGGACCATAGGAACACAATGGATGAACTGATACAACATTGCTAATAATTATTAGACTTGTCATCATGTCACTCTTTTATTTTATGATTTTGTTTTATTGCTGGTAGTAAAATTCTACCATGATGTGCTGAAAATATTTGTTGAGGATCAAAAGTTAATTCATATGTATGTTAGTAGAATAAAAGATGAGAAGAAGGTTGTTAACACTGCGTACCAACAAAGTGCGTTCATATCCAATAAAAAATTTAGTTTATGTCAAACTACACAAAAAATAAAAAAAAGTAAGAGTATTAAAATATTTTCAGGTTGAGAGGAAGAACATGATGGTATTTTAGACATAAATTTTCATTAAAAGTCATGTGATAAATATGTGTCTAATTTCTGTTAGATTATTAAACTGATGTTTAGGAAGGAAAGAGTATAAATGTAATGTGAACTAGAAAGTTTTTGTAAGGTATAAAATAAAAAAGATATCAAGTAAAATTTAAGCAAAACACATGAGGTACCACCAGTGTAATTTATTCTAAAATATTTTTCCGTTAAATGTTTCTTTAGAATTATTTTGTCATTAAATGTTTCTTTAGATCACAGACGCGTTTATATACAGTTTTGTAGCGTAAGTCTCTCATTGACTGATATTTTATTCATTGCGAATGCACATTAACTAAACGATGCAGGTCCACGTTTGGTTTATAGATTGTGATTAAACTTTAAAGGTATGAATGAAAATATGTGCAAATTCTTGACCTTATTTGCCAGAAACTAAAGAATACGGTTCCTGTATTAATTAGTAATTTCACTTCCAATTAATATTTTTCGGTGAGCAAGAGACGGGAAAAAAATATATTTAAACGTATTAAGAAAATGTGATTGTTAAACATACTCATTTTTTCTATTATCACATTAAATTACTTTTTAAAATGATTATAAATACTCTTAAAGTGTTTTTTTTTTAATTTTCTTACTTAATTTGATTTTTGTTTTTTTAAATATTAAATATGTTTATTTCCAAATAAATACCTTTTTGCAGAGAATTATAAATATTAGTATAGATATATTTAAAAATATAGTTAATTTTTTTACTAGAGTATTAATTATTATCCAATATTAATTCCTTTATTTATTGACATCTCAGTCATCTACTTTGTTTGGAACGACGAAAAGGAAGTAAAATAAGTATCAAAGATGAAAAAAGAGAGTATATAATTAAAGTCATTCCGTTCGCATCACTCTGAAGAAGGAAGCATAAAAAAACAAGCAAGGCCTTCATTTTATTAATCGTTCCATTTTTCTTGGAAAGAGAAAAGAAAACTAGTTTTGTGTAGTAAAAAAAATCAAATTACCTTTATGTTTATTATTTTTTTGTTGGGAATATTTATTTTACAAAGGTACGTATTTTTTTTTAGACCAAATTCAATTTCTTAAACTTTAAAAATATAATGTAAAAAACATAAGCATTTACTTGTCTTAATTAATTGTACCAAAAAAATGTTTTTTTTTATAAATATATTAATAAAAAATGTTTATTTATTTTTTTATATTGAAAAATGTTTGTTTCAAAAATATGTTTTTCGCACATTTTATTTCAAATAATTTTAGCTAAATCTATAATTTATACTTTGTTGGACTCACCGGAACTGCACTAGGATCCCACACAAAATCTTAAATTTGAGTTGTAGAAGAAAAAAAGTAGTTGAGAAAAAAAATCTTGTTGATATCGCGGACAAAATTAATATACAAAAGAAACACTTTGGTACCTATGATTTGCAGAAGAAAAATATTAAATCAATGAGATTCACATGTATTATTTTTAATCATTTTTCAATGTTTTTTACCATTTATTTTTTATTTTTCTTCTATCAAACACACACTACAGTTTAATCTTTCCTTTATTTTTCATCCATTTCTACTTTTTTATTATTTTTATATACTTTATTTCTACCATCTATACTAAAAAAGTGATCAATCAAACTATTAATAGAGAATAACAATTGTTTTGGCTGTTAAAAAATATTAATATAGATTAGTTATGAATAAAATTGATAAACACTTCATACATTAACATAATGACCCTAAAATATTATTAATTGAATAAAATATTTCATATATAACAAGTTTATTTATTTTAATAAAACTTTAATAATTATCCACAGTCATAAAGTAGGTACTTTTGTGTGTATTTTAATCCAAAAAAGTATTTTAAACATATTTTTATTAAATATGATAAAATGAATTAAAATTTACTTATCTTTTACATTGACACACAAGATTATTATTTTTACTTATCCAAGACCAAACAGAATAATTATCCTAAAAGTGATATAGAAATATTTTTTTGTTGATTGTTAATATAATTTATTTTACGTCAATCATAGATATTTGTTAAACTTATAATTATGTGTACTCAAATATAAATAAAAACATTGTCTTGTACGATAAACTTGTAATGATATTATTCATAAAATACTCTTTATTTAGTTATAATTTATTTTCAATGATTTTTTCTTATTAATAATAACAAGTTGTAATATAGGACATTTTAGGAATAGCATTGTTTATTAATTGAATAATATTAATTTAACCTTCTTAATTAATTTAAAATTATTTTTTATTTATATTTGAGGTCACAGATAGTATAATGAATACGTAAAAAAACACACTATATAATGAACTAAAAATCACAAAAGTACTATAAAAATGTGCAAAAATAATTGTATATTTTTTATGCATTTTTTTAAAGACGAGTTAAGTATATTTTTTTTACACTAAGATATTTTCAAAGTAGAAAGTCATGAGAATTTCTATATAAAAAAAGTAAAGTATAAATTAATGAGAAACTTTTTACTTATATATGCTTTATTCACGTAGTCTAGAGATCTAACTCATAACATATGCTTTATTCACGTAGTCTAGAGATCGAAGTCATAACATATGCTTAAAATGGATCCAAGATACTTAAAAGTTATAACTTGTTGTGAGTCGTGAGGGTATATAAGGATAATTTTCTCCTAGTGTGTTTTTAAAAATAAAATGAAAATAAAAGCAAGAGGGAAAGGTAAAAAGAAACACAAAAGCAAGCCTTTAGGGGTAAAAATTGTCAACGCGAACGCGGCGAAATCTCGCATTTATTTAATTAATTAAATTCTCACAAATGCCGAAAAGGAAAAATGGAAAACCCATTGACATCGATGGAAAGATGTGGCCCAATGTTTCTGGTTTAGCTTAGTTAGCTCCCGCTGGGTCCTTCCTTCTTCTCGCCTCTCGCGTCGAGTCACCAGTCACCAGTCACTCATTACAACTACTTCTTCCTCTTCTTGTTAGGTTTCTCTCTCGCACACTCCTCACTGTCTCCTCCTCGCTTCCAATTTTGACCGACTTCTTCACTCCACGATGCCTTCCAATTCCGATTTGGTCCGCGCCGTTGAGTCGCTCCTCGGCGTCTCGCTCGCCGATTCAGTCTCCGATTCGCTGCTCCTCATCGCCACCACCTCTGCCGCGCTCCTAATCGGCCTCCTCGTGTTTCTCTGGCAGAAATCTTCGGATCGGAGCAAGGAGCTGAAACCGGTCATCGTGCCGAAGGGCTTGCCAAAGGACGACGACGACGAGGTTGATATTGCCGACGGGAAGACTAAGGTCACTATTTTCTTCGGTACTCAAACCGGTACCGCTGAAGGCTTTGCTAAGGTTGCATTTCCTCTTTTCCCCTGTTTTGCTTCTGCTGGATCGAATCGAATCTAATGTTCTGGATCTTTTAATTAGAAGAAGAAATTGATTCGTGTAAAGTATGCTAATCGCAAATTTGAGTTTGGTGAATAAAGATGATATCGTAGTTTTGACTTGTGCCATGACTTGGTTAACCCTAGGTTATGATAGTGATAGGTGATAATAATATTTGTGCTCATGTTGTTATTGGAAATGTCAAGGAATGAGGAATGATTATGTTGTTAGTGTCAATTTGAAAATACTTTATTGTGATAGTCAAAAGGCGTGCCTACGGTGATGAAGTGACAGTGCCTCTAGTTGCTTCAGATTCTTTGCGCGACTTTCTTATTGTTGTTAGTACCTGTGAAAAATCCAAAAAGGTTCCGCAATTTACTCAACTGTGATATTGGATAGGTAAAGTAGTCAAAAGCTTTAAATGTGTCGATATTTGAGGGTTTTGTAAATTGAAATTTCAGTATTTTGTTTTTACCATGGATTTATGCTTTGAGTTGTTAATCAATGTGACAGATTAATTCAAAATAGTCCAACACTAGTGTTTTCGTTTTCTACTTTTCCCCCTTTTAATGTTAACGCCTTTTTTGGGTGAAGCTAAGCCTGAACTTTCGTGCCTCTTTCTAGGCTTGCTGTTCCCACTAATGTAACATGTCTTCATAGTTGGCTTAAATTGAATATTCTAAATTTAGCTTGAAAATGAGTGCAGCTTATGCGAATATATTTTATGTAAAGATGATACTAACTTCCCCTTTTCCATAATGCTTGAAATGGCCCCTGGGACAGCTACAACTTTAAATCTACAGGCAGTTATGTGCCAGTTTTATATAATTACTGATTTTTTTTATTATATATTTTTAATTATAGGCATTGGCAGAGGAGATCAAGGCAAGATATGATAAAGCAGCTGTCAAAGTTGTTGACTTAGTAAGTTGGATTGAAATGAAATTTTGGCCATCCCTACATTCTGGTCATAGATTTGTGGGTCAAACATTTTCTTTTAAATATTTGATTCCTCACTAAGAGAGTTCTAGAAGGCTTTTGGTATCATTGTACAGGAAGTCAGGAATTTCAATTTAAAATTTAGGTTCAGCTTAGTGTCTGACATATATTTAATTTGAACTAGGATGACTATGCAGCGGATGATGATCAATATGAGGAGAAGCTCAAGAAAGAGACTCTTACATTTTTCATGCTGGCAACGTAAGATTTATGTACATTAAAATGGTTGAAATGTGTGGTGAATATGATTCATTTTGATTTGACATGACAGTTATGGAGATGGAGAGCCAACTGATAATGCTGCAAGATTCTACAAATGGTTTACTGAGGTTTGTAGTTACATCACTTTTAAGTAAATCCTACATCTTCGGCCTTGCTCTCTCCTTGCATTTTCATAATTCACATGGCTTACTTAAAATGATTCTAAGTTTTGGTGGGCATTAATTTTAGGGGAAAGATGAGAGGGGCACCTGGCTTCAACATCTCACATATGGAGTTTTTGGGCTGGGTAACAGACAATACGAACACTTTAATAAGGTAATATAAGATGATTTTATTTTTATTTAACAATAAAAAATCATCATTTGATTCTGATGCTGTTCTTTTGATGCAGATAGGTAAAGTTGTTGATGAAGATCTTAGTGAACAAGGTGTGTAATTCTATCACCTGTATTTTCAAATTATTAAATTGGTTATCTGCCTCATTGCATTTGCACAGAATCATTGTCATTGATCAAAGCTAAAGAGCCTGCTACATCTTTTCATTTTTTGGCATTTGTGCTTTTGATTTTTGTTTTAGTTTGTTTTGCCCACCCCAGCAAAGTTAATCTACAAGTGCAACTTTCATTTTTTGTTTGCTTAGTGGAATGGTGCCTGGCATTGTTAGATCAATGTATTTATTAAGCCTTCCAAAAAGTCTAATGGGTGTATAATACTTGAATCAAAATTTACTTTCAGAAAGTACTATAAGTCATTTCTGAGGCAATCACATTATTGCGGTTTGTTTACTATCTAGGAGCATACTGTCTTGTTAAGTTTTATATTTCTGCAGATTTTTATTAATGCTTTGAAGTGAGATGTATACTTAATAAAAACATGTTCTAATATAAGTTCTGAAGTTTGTACATACTTGAGAATGGTATTAAAGTAGTAATTGACTTTTCATAGATATCTTCTTACACAGAGTTGTGTTTGCTGCAGGTGCTAAGCGTCTTGTTACACTTGGATTAGGTGATGATGATCAATCCATTGAAGATGATTTTTCTGCCTGGTAAATATAATTCTCTGATTCCTCTCACTACTGCTATCTATCTACCGATTATATTGTTGTGACAATATGCACCTGGCTGTACATAAAATTGTGTGAAAGGTGCCTTCTATTTTTTTGGCATTTCAATCAATCACGAATTGTCTTTGGCTTTGCAGGAAAGAAACTTTGTGGCCTGAGTTGGATCAGTTGCTCCGAGATGAGGATGATGCAAATACTGTTTCTACCCCATATACAGCTGCTATTCTTGAATATCGAGTAGTGATTCATGACCCGACCGTCACATCATCCTATGATAATCACATAACCGTGGCAAATGGGAATGCTGTGTTTGATATTCATCATCCTTGCAGGTGCTTGGAATTGTACAAACTGACACTGTTTTTCTTACTAAACAAGGCTATAAAACAAACCTGTTGTTTTTGAAGGGTGAATGTTGCTGTACAAAGGGAGCTTCACAAACCTGAGTCTGACCGTTCTTGCATACATTTGGAATTTGATATATCAGGGACTGGCATAACGTAAGTTGGACTATGCTTCCTGAAAAATAACGCACCCTATCATTTTTTCTTGCTAAACAAGTAAACAAAGAACACTGGCATTGGTCAATTATAATTATTTTATTTGTATTAACTTTAGACACTTTTTGTTAATAATTATTTTTATAGTTTTAAACTTATTTTACAGATATTATTTAATAATTATTCAATAATTGAGTCCTGGTGAAATATAATGTGTTACAGGGTTTTTACTTGTAATTCTAAGGAAATGATTAAATGTTGGTTTAATAGATAAAAAAAGGTTTCAAGTATGAAGCTTGTTAGATATCAAATTTTAAGCTTCTCATAAATTTAAAGGTATGCAATCTTAAAGTATGAATCAAAAACACTTGTAAAGTTATCAGCAGTTATTTATGGATAAGGAATACTAGCAACACAATCTCTATCATATTCCTTTCAACACTCTTTTATTTGTTAAAATTTATTGAAAACTACAAAATCATGTGATTTTCAGTAAATATGGAATGGTATTCACACAATTTTGTGATTTCTAATGAATTTTAGCCAATAGAAGAGTGTGCTAGAAAGAGTCTGTTGATATGTCTTTATAGATTGATGTTTTGTCATACTTTATCAGACGGCAACTAGACATATCCTTCCCCAATTATGTGATAGTATTCAATAAATCTGTTGATAGCTTTTGTCTGATTTTCTCAGATATGAAACTGGAGACCATGTGGGTGTTTATGCTGATAACTGCGACGAAACTGTTGAAGAAACTGGGAAGTTGTTGGGTCAGAATTTAGATCTACTGTTTTCTCTTCACACTGATAAGGAGGATGGCACTTCCCTAGGTGGTTCTCTCCTGCCTCCTTTCCCTGGCCCTTGCACACTGCGTACTGCATTAGCACGCTATGCTGATCTCTTGAACCCCCCACGAAAGGTTTTTATATTATCTTCACTTTATGTGCTTACAATTTCTTTTTTATTTTTGTATTATGAGTGTTGGCCAGCACATAGACAACATGAGCATAAAATATGGGTAGCAGAAATGAAGATGTAAGGTAGATGTGTGGTTATACGAAGATGAATAAGATAAGAAATGAAGATATTCGACGAAAGGTAACAGTAGTACAGGTGAGTGAAAAGATGAGAGAGCATAGATTGAGGTGGTTTGGGCACGTAATGAGACGGCTCCTAGATGCTCTTGTAAGAACAAAAATTTGTTGCCAAGAGCTCATTACAAAAAAAGGTAGAGGTAGAAGTAGACCGAAACTTACCTGGGAAAATGTAATTAAACAAGATTTAATGGAGTGAGATATAGATTGGTGAAAAGTGTGTCTTAGAACGGAATGGAGAAAAGTTATAAGCTTGGTGGAGGGTTAGATTCGTTATTATCTCTATGTTTCAGACGATCCTTTTTTAGTTTTTTTCCTCTTCATTTTTTCTCTCCTTCTTTCACCCTTCTTTTCTTTTATCTTATTTCCTTTTCTTTTGTCTTATTTCCCTTTGTTTTTTTTCAACTTCCTCATATCTATCATTTGGTTCATCTACCACCGACCCTAATTAACTTCGGTTAAAGGTGCTATTGATGTTGATGTTGATGTACTTATTTGGTTGTACTGGTTTATAAGAGTGATTCAATAGGGATATGTGTTTGTTTTATATTAATCAGAAGGAATAAATAGTTACACCTCACTTTCAGGCTGCTTTAGTCGCTTTAGCTTCTCATGCATCTGAACCTAGTGAAGCAGAAAGATTAAAGTTCCTTTCGTCTCCTCAGGGGAAGGTAAAAAATTCTTAGTCCTGTTTCTGTCTTTTGTTTGCAAGTATGAAATTTTTTTCTTCCCTTTTTTTCCCTTCCTCTTTTGATGATGATTTTCAATTTTTGGTTTCCAGGATGAGTACTCCAAATGGGTGGTTGGAAGCCAGAGAAGTCTCCTTGAGGTGATGGCTGAGTTTCCATCAGCCAAACCTCCCCTAGGTGTTTTTTTTGCTGCAGTAGCCCCTCGTTTACAGCCTCGTTATTATTCTATTTCATCCTCTCCTAGGTGGTTATCTTATCTTATTTAAAGTATCCAAATGAAGTTTTTATAAGATAATTGGTGAAAGAGATAATATCATACTACTTGATTGTCCAGGTTTGCTCCGCAAAGGGTACATGTTACTTGTGCCTTGGTGTATGGTCCAACTCCCACTGGTAGAATTCACAAAGGAGTATGTTCAACCTGGATGAAGGTAGCAATATGTAATTGATACTCTTGCAATCCTATGCTCCTGTTTCAACATCTTGGACTCTTTTTTTTTTCAACTTGTCATGCTTGCGATTTTCCTCTCTCCCCGAGGGGTGCAATACCTAATCAGTTTATGTTCTTTCTAACTTAAATCTATCTTATGATCAGAATGCCATTCCCTTAGAAAAAAGTCCCAACTGTAGCTGGGCTCCTATTTTTATTAGGCCATCAAATTTCAAGCTACCAGTTGATCATTCAATTCCTATTATTATGGTTGGACCTGGTACTGGTCTTGCACCTTTCAGAGGATTTTTACAGGTATGGGAATATGCTATAGATGTGTGTATGTTTATAATTTTGATAAAGTTAGTTTGTTAGATAAATATAAAATGACGTAGAAGAGAAATACTGGAATCAAATAGATAATTATATAATAATATGATAATATAATAATCAATTACAATTGTGAACCAAAATTCAAAGCGCCTAATTTTGATTCTGTTGCTATTAGAAAGCTCCAGGTGGTGATAATTATTATAAGCATCTGCTTGTTCTTAGTTCTTGCTTTATCTTTGATTTACCCAGGAAAGATTTGCCCTCAAAGAGGATGGTGTTCAACTTGGCCCTGCAATACTCTACTTTGGATGTAGGAATCGTCGATTGGTAAATTAATCAATCTTTGTGCTTTAGATCCAAATGGGTTTTCAGAGCAATTTCTGATTTCCCAATATGTTGTTTGTATAGGATTTTATTTATGAGGATGAGCTAAAGAATTTTGTAGAACAAGGTTCTCTGTCAGAATTGATAGTTGCATTCTCTAGAGAGGGGGCTGAAAAGGAATATGTTCAACACAAGATGATGGATCAAGTAAGTGCGAATAGCCAGCCTAGTAGGGATCAAATGTAGCCAGATAAGTTTTTGCCTGCATTAATTTTTTTTATGTGCAGGCTGCACAGCTGTGGAGTTTGATTTCTCAAGGAGGTTATCTTTATGTCTGTGGTGATGCCAAGGGTATGGCCAGAGATGTTCATCGAACTCTTCATACCATTGTCCAGCAGCAGGTGCTGATTGTTTTTCATCATCCCTCCCTTTTGCATAATACTTGATTATTGATTTTCAAAGAACTGAACCAAACTAGTATGAGAAAATAAGAGAAGCTTTTCTATCTTCTTCTGCTTGAGTCTCTTCACCAGGAACAAATGCCTAATAATAATATTGCTAAGCTATGCGATAAAAAAGGTGTGACTGATTTTTAAGCCTTCTATTTTTGGAGTACAAACCCATAATTTGCTGTGTTTGTTGAAAATTTCAGCACTAAATTGTTTGACTGTATTTGAGCTTTTGAATAACACAAAGGCTATTTTTTTACCTTTAGGTGAAAAATCTTCATGAATTGGCTTAGTATGACTCCCCTACTTTATGATCGTTTTTTTTTTTTTTGTGACATTTGGAGGAATTCTCTCTTCCAACCAGAAATTGTTTTAAAAAATTAATACGGAAAAAACCATTATCAACTTCGTTTCATCGTTACGTATGTTGCGTTTAGTTTTTGAAGGGACACAACAATTAAATTTTCATCTCTAATTATATCTTTTTAAGCCTTTTTGCAAAGCATTTAGTTTACAATGCTATAGTTTTCTGATTCACCATTCCAACGTGAATTTTTTAGTTGCAATTGCATATACACTCCATACCTATGGAATGAGACTGACTTAAAGGCCTTGTTTCTGCATTCAATTTCAGGAAAATGTGGACTCGACAAAGGCTGAGGCTATAGTGAAAAAACTTCAGATGGATGGACGTTACCTAAGGGATGTGTGGTGATTTTGATCATTCTTCTTCTGCCCAGATTGTAGTATCCTTGCTATTTGATATGCAAAATTCAGTATTGGCTGAAGGATATTTTTGAGATTAGTCACTGCCTTCCCGGAAATTTAGGACACCAACAGTAGAGGCTAAACAGGTTTCCTTGAGAAGAAATGCTTTTCTGGACATTTACCCTTTTTTCTTTTATTTTCGGTTATCTTTATATTCTCTTATTATGATAGGCTGGATTCCTCTGAAGTGGGATTATTTATCGGGGGACTCTGTGATAGTTAGTCTCATAAATCGGTCAACAACACATACAGGTTACAGTGGATGGTCATGTATTATTAAGTGTAGGAATTGGTAACGAATAATTATTTTATTAATGAAACATGTATTTTTTTTAAAAATAGAGTGAATGTTCTACACTGTAACTTAGTCTGTGTACTGTTGAAGGACTAATTGAAAGTTGAAGAATTCACATAATGATTCTTCTCCCCCCTTCCTTTTATTTTAAGATAATTATTGGCACAAATTTATTTAAAATAGTCTGAACGTAATAACTAATACCTCATAATCTTATATTGTTTTAAGATGTTAACTCTTTTGCTTTTGATGTTGAGGGGCTGAAACTTAGGTTCTGGCAAAGTCGTTGGTTGAAACTTTTTACATAGTTTACTGTATCGGAAAGCTTAAAATTGGGACAGCTTAGAAATAGAATTTAAAAACTAAAAGGAAACAAGACTGGAAATCTCAAGAGTTAAGCATCTAAACAAAAAAAAGTTTATATCTTGTAACTTGTGTCTAAATTATGATGATGAAGTTTCAAATGGGAATTTAACCAGCTAATGCTTGTGCCATTTGCCGCGTTTCAGTTTTCAAGGCGTTGAAGCCTTCCTAGGACTTTTTGGGTGGCGATACTGTTTTAAAGTTTTGACCCAAAAAATTTGGTGAAATCTCGGTACAGGTTCCTGTCATGGACCCATCAGCTCGAAAACATAGTTGCACCCGTCGTTTTTGTTCACATTAGTTGCTTAGATTTACATGTAAATTTGTGTCTTACTCGACTCGCCATATATCACACGCACACAATAGAGGGGAGTAATGTTTCTAAAGCCTGTGTAATTACATATAAACCAAAGAGGATAAGCAAAGTGACTGCTGTGGATCGTAAATGCTAATGAATTTTGCATTAACTAATTTAGGCAAGCAAGTGAATGCAGTTTTTTTAACATTCTCAAAGAAAAGAACTAGTATGTAGTATTACCCAATAAAGAACCGGTAAGAATTAGGTTGATTTAGATGTACAACTGCAGACTATCATAGCCGACAAAAAAAGCTCATTTCATTAAGAATATACGCATACAAAGTAGTACAAACACAATATCAAAAGTTGAAGCCGTCATATTATTACGGAAGTTGGTTTGTGATTGTGAACCTCTTCTGAATAATGTTAAGCAGAATTAAAAATACAAGTTAAATGCATCACAGCTAATAAACGATTCTCAATGTGCCATAGGAATTAGGGTTCAAAGACGAATAATGCTACAAGCTAACGAGTAACGACGTTTTCTTCAAACTTGGTTTGTGTTTGACGTGTAGTGCTGTTGGGATCTATGTTTCTCACATGTGCTGGAAGATCAAACTCTTGAGAGTTTAACTCTTTGTAGGTTCTTCTCTTATAATGTTTTACGCCATTCTAACGAGTGGTGTAATTCCTCCTAAGGGTATAAATTAAAATGTTTTATTATAAAAACTACTTTTCCATTATAATATTTTTTAATTTCTTAATTAATATCCTTTAAATTCATTACCATTTTTCTTATGGGTTTTTCATTAAAATATTCTCATATATTTACAAACATAAATAAATAGCAACATTCAACTAAGATAAATGAAACATCTTATTTACAAGTCTAGCATCAACATCATGTAATAAACCACCAAATATCACTATAATAATTTTAACATTTACAACATCAATATATATACATACATATAGTCACTTAGATACTCAACCTTTGATGTTGAATACCTTTGTAGTCACCATAGGATTAAACTATCATTGCATAGTTCACCACATGATTAAACTACATTTAAATGAGTCAACTTAATGTTTAGGAAATATTTTTCACCACTTTGAAAAACCATCAAAGTTGAAAACTTTGGATGACTACTTAGGGAAGATATTTACTAAGCAAAACTCTTGGGTCTCTTAGTGGATTAGAGATCCAAAATTCGATGAATCTCACGTTCACTAAGTAGTCATTTCTCAATCTATATGAAGACATAATTGACTCACTTAAATGCTTTTAGATAGGTTCCAAAATCAAAGATTCAACCACAACTTCATTTTCTATGATCAACAATAACACACTCACCTCATCAAACATTTTTCACTTCAACAACAATGAACTTATCTTAGCATAATATAAAGGTTTCACATCAATGATCATCAATTTTAACATCTCAAGTATTCACCATATTATAAATTCATCAAACATCTATATACTACCATTAGTTGAACAAGCATAATAAGACATTTAACATTATGAATTCTTACCATCAAAGAAAATACTAATATAAATATAAATTATATGATCTCAACTTATAATCCACTTTACTCATTTCATAAAAGCTCTTAAAGTAAGGTTAATGGCATTTGGATTCCATTTGGAGGCTCATTTATAAGCATTTTAAAACTTAACTTGCTTATCGTCGCGACTTAGGCTGCACAAATCCACAACTCAAGCTTAAGTGCTAACAAAGGTCATTGCACTCTCACAACTTAAGCTATGGATCCCCAAGCTTAGATTTCTTAGAAGAGAATAGAAAGGGGATGGCTTAAGCTCAACAAAGAGGTCTCCCATCAACACCTCGCAAAATCCACGAGAAAATAACCCAAAACAACACCAATGAGAATTTGCACATGTACCCATTATGGGTCAACATAGGGGAGGAAGAAAGAAAGAGATCTCACCATTCAAAAATATAATCACAAGCTCAAGAAGAGAGAATAACAACTAGCCTTTTGAAAGGAGATTAAGTCTCATTCATGAAATTGGGTGAAGGATAAATGAGAGAATGAATGTGCTCTTAAGAGAGGAAAAAACTTAGATTTTTGAGGGAAATGAATGAGTCCCTCTTGGCACAAGGGTGACTTGTAGGAATATAAAGAGGAAAGTATGTGCCTCTCTCACTAAAGTCCAACCCAACTAAAACCCCCACATATGTAGGATGTGTTTGGTTGAGTAGTGTGACAACCACACCTTACTATTTTTTTTTCTTAGTGTTACAATGCAACTTTTTGTTGCTTTTGATTTTTTAATTAATCGTTGTGATTTTGAGAGCTAAAGTCGATTGTGGTTAGTATCCAAAAATGCATTTGACCCATATCTCACACATAACATAAAACATCATCTACCTTATTTATATTTTTCAATAACTTAAAAATATATTTTCATTTTTTTGTAATTTAATTAAAATCACTTGATCATATGATTAAGAAAATCATAATGTTATATGTGGAGCCCACAAAGGTGTTGTATTTTTTCTCTCTCACTCAACATTTGAGAGGAACTAGACTCTCTTTATACGTGTTTGAGGTAATTTACAAAAATCATTTATGTTTATTTTTTATTTTGTACACAAAGAGTTAATGTAATTAATATGTGAAAAACATAAACAATGAACATAAGCAAAATGTGACTTTTAATGATTTTAATTCTACACTAAACTAAACATATGATATATATCTATTTCAATAAGTTATGACTTATAAATTTATATAAAATTTATTTAATGTTATTTTTCTTTAATTATAATTTTTTTATTGGCAATTTGTACGATAAATACTTATTCAATAAATATTTAATTACACTATTTCAGAACCTGGTTAAAGAATTATGAATATTTTTTTATTAATTATTATATTCATTATAAGATATATGTATTTAGTTTTATATAACTATAATTTTTAATAAATAAATATTTTTAAATAATACTATAGTTAAATTTCACAATAAATATAATTAAAATTTTAAAATACACTCTTTAGGAATAGAATAGAGAAGATTGATAATCTCTATTTAAGAAAATAGAAGCTTTAATTTCCAAACTAGAATTTTCAATTTATATTATATGAATAAATACATATATTAAAAATGGATATTTTTTTCATAATAAACATAAATTAATATTATTAGCAACACTTGCTATTATTCGTCTATAAATAAATATAAAAAAAAGATAACAGTTAAGACCAATGATTTTGGATTGTTGTTTTCTTCAATTATATCTCATATATCACCAACTATCAACACAAACTCAATCGTAAAAGGTAGAATCGTGGATTCCACTTCGTGAAACTCGTCATGCCACCTCCAAGTGTTATAAAAATTGATCTGGATCGGCTGGTAGGATCAGTCGAATTGAGATTTGATGGCTTAATCGGACTGGTTCCATTTTTGGATCGGATATACATTGACTCAGGTTGACCTGATCAACCTCGGTCGGGTTCCTGGTGGGACCGGTCCAACTCGATCGTCTTTTTTTTTTTTGTCTTTTTTAAATATTTTTTTGGAACTTTTTTTAAAAATTTGGATTTTGGAGTATGAATATATTTTTCTTACTCAAATAATATTAGTTATATACATATATATAGTAAATGCGTATATAATTTTGAATTTTTAATATATATTGGATCAAACCAGACCAATTACTGGCCCACTAATTGAATCATTGATCAGATCAATGATCGGACCGGATTTCACGACTATTTCAACAACTCTTCTCTATTGTGCCTCAACTTTCCAAGTCCATGACGCTTGTCGTGCTACCAATGATGTAGCAAATTTCCATCAACACCTTTAACTACCCTTCTGTGTCACACAATCAACTTTTAGCCTTTAATATTTTCAATAAACATATCCAAATCTACAATAAACCCCATGAAACTTCAAAACACATCAAGCCAACAAGCAAATCAGCAACTATGCAAATCTCAAATTTCACCAAAAGAAATATAAAATAGGTGTCACATATCGAGGTCGAGGTTTAGATTTGGAGTTAGGTTTCATTTAAGCTAGCACAAACGGACGACGATAAATTCAAACTAGAAATTTCAATTTGTATTATATGAATAAATAAAGATAGTAAAAATAGATAAAAAAAAGTTATAATAAAAACATAAAGAAATTAATATTCTCCTATAAATAAATAAAGAAAAATAAGACAATAATTAAGACTAACAACGATTTTGTATTGTTGTTTTGTCTTCTATAATCTATTCAACCTTTTTTTTTCCATTACACATAGATTGAAATTATGTACACAAGTAATCAATTAGTTGACACTATCTTAATAGTTGGATATGACTCATACGTTGAAAGATAAGTTGCTCGCATGTGGGGGTTCCACTCCCCGGTGAGCAAGCGAGCCGAGAGCCCAGTAGAGTTGTCTCAGTGTGGGAGCCATCCCATCGAGGATGTAGGGATAATGTTTCCAAAGTTTTTCGAGATATGATATTATTGTGGACTTAAGATTTATTAATTATAATTTGAGCTTGAACTTATGAATAACTAATGTGCTGAAAGTTTTTAAATCTATATATTTTATTATAATATAAGGATATTGTAATTAGTATACCATGATAATATAATTTTTTTTAGACATAACTCACATTAAATAAACCATAATTAAAATATGTTATTTTTTTCTCTTTCAATTTTTTCGATTGTTGTATGATTACTCCTTATGAACATTACTCCCAATTTCTGAGTGTACACTTTCTTCAACGGTTAATCCCTCTCTGCACTTCTTCTCTTTTGATTGTTAGGGATTAATTATTTTCCGCGCACCATAGAGGCAAAGCACAATTTTGTTCTCTCTTCTAAGACACACCAATGCCGGAGAAGAACAAGAAAGTCTCCTTCACTGAAGAAGATGCTGTGACATTCATGCAGAGGTATTTTTTTTGTTTTGTTTTTGATTTTCTTATATTATAAATTTGTGTCGGGGCTTCAAAGATTTGGGATTTTGCGTAGGTACGACGCAACTACGGTGCTTACTTTACTTCAGGAAGTGGCGCATTACCCTCAACCGAAGATTGATTGGTGCGAGTTGGTGGAGAAAAGTGCGACTGGGATTTCTAACGCCAGGGAGTATCAAATGCTATGGCGGCACTTGGCGTATCGCCATTCTTTGCCTGAAAACTTCGAAGATGGGGCTGAACCTTTGGTCTGTGTAACACTTACCTTATGAAATCTCTTTGTTATGCTTATTTTTTTAGGTGAAGCAGTGCCAAAATGCTTCCAGTGATTTACTTCTGCAGTAGTTTGAAGTTTGAACAACTGAGTATGACTTCTGTAGTATGGGATTTTTTTTTTTTTTTGTTTCTCAAATAAGCTCTAGGGTGTGTTTGAAATAACTCATTTACAACTTTTTTGACCTGATCACTTGAACTCTTGTGTAAGGGTTTCGTGGGGTTTATGAAATGTGCATAAGATGTTTCCGATTTATTTCATTAAGCTCTCTAAGATAATTCATGAAAATAGCTTAGAGCTTGTAAGAAAACACGATTTGACTGTCTTTCCTATTTAAGACCGGTTTGGAATAAGAAAATAAAATGAATTAAGCTTATCCATGTAAGCTAAAATTAGCTTATGCTTAAGTTAAAATCATGTTTTGAAGAAGCTAAATGAGAGCATCTAAGTTAATTTTAACTCTTGAGAAGCAGATTATATCATTTTACCTGAGAAGTTTGTCCAAACAGGGTTTTATTCAATAATTGATTAATTAAGCTGTTTACCCAAACAGGTATGCTCATGCAATGTATATCCATGTCAGCACTATTTTATGCTATTAGTCATACTGGATTTACTGGCCATTTGTATACTTTGAAAGGTTTTCCTTCTGGTGCTAGCTTCCAAATTCTTTATGACTGTTTAAGAGTTACTTTAGCAACTTGAAATTCTATTTGGTGCTAAATAATGAAGAGTTGAGTTTTGTTACTCAATATGCAAGAGCATCGTGTTTATGATTTTGAAGTCCTGAATGCAACCAAGTTTTATGGTGTGTTTGGTCCAATGTCAAGATGCATGAGATGTGTGTCTTTTTGGAAGCAACCTGTTGTAGCTTCTACTCTTTTTAAGAAATGGTCATGGTTTTACATGTTTGAGACGTGTGTCCAAGCACATTTAGTCAATATTTAAATACATAAAAATTAAGGTTGTGCTGAAATTTCAATGCATAAATATTTGCATTAGTTCCTTTTAGGGTCAAAGTTTACACATGTTTAATCTGTTTACTGATAATGACCAACAACAATTATAGTTGAGTTTGTCAATGACTTGAAGATTCACTTTTTGCCGAAAATAAAGAACTTGTCAATATTCTGTATATTATTTTAGTCTTAACAACCTTTACTCTACAAATTGCTATCTCAATTAGTTTTGCACAAACTGCTGGCTGTATTGTCATTTTTTTCACTGGATTCTTGGATTAACATTGAATATGTTCATACTTATTTGGAGTCTCATTTCCAGGATGATGATAGTGACCTAGAGTGTGAGCTAGAAGCATTACCCCTTGTAAGTTTGGAATGTGCAGCAGAGGCTGCTGCATGTGTGAAGGTAAATATGCTTGCCTTAATTATTACGCATTCTATCACAATATGTTATGCCTTAGATAGTTATATTATTATCATTTGATTAGACTCAGCAAAAACAAGAAGATGTAAGGTGGGTTGGATGGTTAAGGGAGAAGGGAAGAGGGGAAAGGTCACGGTTTGATCCCATCTGCTCACAAAACTAACATTTGCCTATAAAAAAAAGACTCAGCAACAACAAAAGTCTTATGCCACTGGGTGATGATATGATTAAATTCATTCATATTAAGTAGTATTTGTGGCAGAGTTTTCTAATTTTTGCCTATCTATAACAAATGTCTTTCGTAGAGTCACATGTTTAAATTTTACTAATTTCTGTTTGATGGTGGGGGCTTTATAATTGCAGTAACAAAAAGATTTTTTTTTGGTATAAAAAGTTTAGGTGAGTTGGGTCCTAGGGACTTATTAGGGTCAGAACATGTCTCAAGGCTCAATGAGTGCTTAAAAAGCTATTTTCAAATTACCCACCAACAAGGTCCTCACATCGGTAGTGAAAATCAAACATTCGTCCTTGTGGGTATAAGTCTGTTCTTTACCAATTGGACCAACCTTTGTTGGCTACAAAAATAAGTTCTTCAGGTTAATATATGATTGCTAGTTGGCTTGCCTTGACTTGACAAATATAAAGCTTGAATGCTAGGCACTGAAGTGTCGACAAGAGCAAAAAAATAAGTGTAGTGAAAGTGAGAGTAAATATTCAAAAAGAAAAGATGGTATTTGGAATGAAATGTTTCTGAGAGGAAGTTGATGTGGCACCTATAAAGAGATGATAGAAACTCACTAAAGGTGGTTAGGTCACTGAGAAGACTAGTGGAGTCTCGATTGAGAAAACTTGAGCTAGTTAAAGATTGATTGATTAAAATGGGTTGGGGAAGAGCTAATAAAGTATTAGAAGAAACCAATAAAAACTCCTTTATAATTTTTATTGAAAATTTGGTATTTGGTAGAACTCATAGATGATCCCATGCAGTGAGGAACAATTGAGTTCTCTTTACAGTTTCAATGTTTAAACTTTCTGTTGTGTTTTTTCTTGTTATTCAATTTTGACCAACCTGTTCTTGGGAACTGTTTATTCATCAGGTAATGATTGCTTCTCGTACACTAAGTGAATCTGCCCCTAGTAGCTCAACAATCGAGGCTCCATTGACTATAAATGTTCCAGTTTGCCATTCATCTGGAACTCCTGTTGAAAATTCACAACCCTCTAATTTGATGCAAGGGTCAAGCTTTATTTTCCCAGTTACTGTTCAGAGACAGACACTGCCAACTATATCATCAACAGATGGTATAGAAACCAAGGGAATAGTTGGTGGTAATATGGCTTCCAAACGAAAAAGAAAGGCATGGTCAGAAGAAGAGGACATGCAGCTACGAGCTGCTGTTCAAAGATGGGGTGAAGGGAATTGGGCAACTATGACAAAAGGAGATGACTTTCCTATTAAGAGAAGTGCTACACAGTTGGCCCAGGTGGTTTTCAAATCCTAAAAATTTATAAATTACATTGCCGTTATCAACTTGTATTATATATTTCCTCAGTTTATTTATGTGAAAATTTCGTTGGTAGTTCATTTAAGGCAACATGGTTATCATTATCTGTTTTGATCTTTTGATTAATAGCTAGAAGATTTTGCAAATGGTCATGTCCATTGAGGGGATAAGAAGTGTAAGAAAGAAAAGACAGCAAGGGTTTAAATTCTTTAAAATCACTTTCTCCTTTATTTTAAAACCAGCAACTTTTTTTTAGTCTTGTGCTTGTTCCTTGTAATGAGTTCTTTGAAAGCAGTCAATTTTTGGTCTAACATAGCAGATCTATACCCATCAACTATAATATTGGAGAGGATACTTTAGCTTGATTGTGCAGCTGTTGAGTTTGGGCCTGTTGAAAACTGACCGTCTTTGGTGTACAACTGTCAACTGTACATTGTGGGTTAAGTGTGTCATCCCTTGATTCTAAAAGGGTGAAGGGAAAATTGTCAATGGAAAGACAAAAGTGTATTATTGCACACACATGGTGATTATGTTTGATTGTAATATAAGATGGATGGTACTGGGTATATTTTTATTCGTTGTCATTTAGTCAGGTATGATGCCTGGCTATCACCCAGTTTTCCTGGGTTCAAATCCTAACATTGAAAATTTGCATGTCCAACACTTTCAAGTATGTGACAGTTTTGGTCATAATGAATGATATTTGAAAAACCTAAGTCCCACATTGGCTAGATATAGTGTCAAGATAGAGTATTTAAGTAGAGGGAAAAACCTAAGTCCCACATTTTACCTTTATTGTCATTTACTTTTTATTTTACATACTCTCATGGGTTATCTACAAATACTTGTAGAGGTGGAACATTTTACGAAAGAAAGATGGTTGTACAAATACAGGAACTGTAACCAGCACACAGTATACTACTGCTGAACAGCTGGCAACACGACACTCTTTATCTTTAGCCCTTGATATGCCATTCAAAAAGTTAACTGCTCCTGGAATAACTAATGGTAATTTTCTTTGGACCTTTTTCTATTTTATTTTAATTTATCTTCATATTAATCAAATTCCAGGATTTGCCACACTTGTCCATTGATTTTGTCCCCTTTTTCCACGAATTTTCGTAACCCCTTTGTTTGGATGTGAGAAGTAGGGAGGAAAGAAATTGGAGAGAAAAGAAAAGATAAGTAGAAAATGGGTAGATATTTTTAGGTTGTTTGGATTAAGAGAATAAGAAAGAAAAATGGTTGAGTTCTTATCCTCCCCTTATTTGGTTTGATTGAAAAGCAAGAACAAAAAAAATATACTTTTGTTAAATGACATTTTTACCTTTATTTTAAAATAAAATCAAAATGATGGTATTGTGGTCATTACATCAAAACTCTCCCCTCTTCTCACCTTTTCTTCAATATATGGAGATCAGTTTCTTTGCATTTCCCACATCATTTTCTTTCTTTCTCTTGAATCTCTTCATCTTTTCACTGTTCCAAATGAGAACTTTTTCTTGAAGTGTGTTCTCTTCCCAACCCAATTCTCTCTCCTAAATCATTGGTTCCATACAAAGTTAAGGCTATTTCCAAACAGAGATTGCTATAAATTGAATAATAATAAGTTCGGATTCCTCTTAGCTACTATGGATGAATGCTTTTTCATTGAACAAAAAGAATAGCCGACCCTTTGTTTTTGCTGTTACAGAAGAAGCAGCTTCTTAAATAGGATATAAGTCCTGAGCTATCAACTGAGTCTGCAGGTTCTATGAACTATGATTCTTAATTGTTAAAATAGGAGAAAACAAAGGGATAATGAACTGGAAACTGTGTGTTAGAGTACACAGTGGATGCGTGTTTATATACTTTTTTTCTACTATCTCTCAATACTATCAAATAATTTTTGTTAGGTCTGTAATATCTGTTAGTTGTCACTTGTTAATATTAGTGAGTGAGTTAGTTATTGATATATATTAGTTTGTTGGGCTGAGATAGAGAGGAATTAAGGCAGATTGACTACGAATAAGAAGGGGAGATTGAAAGAGAGATAATCTTGTTTGTAAGATTGTTGGGGCCTTTGGGCATTAAGACATATAGACCCTCTAAGTTCTGCAAGTTAGGCTTTATATTTGGGAGAAGTCTGTTGTTCTTTCTAATAAGTTACCAAGTTTCTATCAACTAGTATTTCGATCTTGGAGCTGTGGGTACTGAGTTTTTGAAGATGATTCCAACATTTGATGGAAAAGAGGCATATTGGTGGTTTGAGCAATATTTTGATTCCATTATAGCATATGAAGAAGAGAAGCTATCAGAGGCAGTGAAGACTCTAAGAGGTGATGCTCTCAACTGGTGGTTAACATGGAGATGGCACAACCTGAGTGCAGCCCAGTGGACATTTGACCAGCCAGTAGCATGGGAAGGCAAGAAATGTAACCGAAGATGATGAATCTTGGGTGGAAGAAAACATAACGAAAGAAGATGAAGGTTTGAAGAGAACAGAGCCATTTTGCCCCGTTGCTCAAGGGTAAGAAACAAATATAAGAAAGCTACAAGAATTGGGAGAAACCCAACAACATCCTGGACAAAGAATCAGAAAAAAGAACTAAAAACGAAGTTCTTGAGATCAAGAATCATGGTGGCTGAGATGACAGAGATAGGCCTTTTTTGGTGTTGCGAAAGGAGGTTAAAATTGAGGGAAGCCCTATTTTTGATAGGGTGGCGGAAAGCATGGAGCATTATGGGGGAGAAGAACATATCATGGTGAACCAGAACCATTAACAAATCTAGAGATCAAGAAATCAAGGTGGTGGAGAAAGAAGCAATAGTGAGGAAACAAAAGAAACAGATCGACAACCATTTTGATGATGGCAGGGACAAAAAAATTGATTGATTGAGAAGAGTTGTGACTCTGCAGAGAAAGAGGCAACTGAGAATAAGGGAAACACTGATATGAATATGGGGGAGGAAGAAACTGATTGGCCAATAACAGAGAGAGAATGAAGGAAAAACAGAGGGCAATATGAGGGACGCAATTGCGAAGACCACCTTTTGAGTTGCGAGATGGAGAAGCAAACTCAGCTTCATCCAGGTAATAAAATGAAAATGAGGATTGAGAAGGAAACCAATTCTATGGGTGGAATGAAGGAGGAGCAGAAAATGTTTGGGGTCCAAGCAAGATGGTCAATCCACCACAACTGCTGGAACCACTGGATTCGGTTTCTCCCATGGAGGCAGATGAGTGTGGGTCCTTAACTGTGGCTGAGTTCTGGATCCCAGGCGTGCAGACCAAGCTCAGCTTAATCATCATGGGAACAGTAGTGGGTTGACCCAGGAGGCTATTTTGGTACTGGAGTTGTGGGATTTGGCTTGATCGTTATGCTGCTAGCAGCTGAAACCTCAGTGAGACTTGTTTAGTCGATATAAGTTATTCACCTTGAGGACAAGGTGAACCAGTGGGGTGGGGAGTACGGGCCTGTTAATATTAGTGAGAGTTAGTTAATTGTTGATATCTGTTAGTTTGTTGGGCTTAGATAGAAGAATTAAGGCAGATTATTTATAAATAAGAGTGGTGGTTGAGAGAGAGAGATGATTGTCATTTGTGAGAATTGAGGCCTTAGGGCATTGAGATGTACAGAACCTCGAAGTTTTGCAAGTTAGGTATTGAATTATGGAGAATTCCCATATTCTTTCTAATAAGATACCAAGTGTCTATCACTTTTCAATTATAATGTGTGTTCTCTTGCTCAAGATTATTAATTTATCATATATTATGTGATGGGTTTTATTTATTTATTTTGAATTTTTTATGGCTTTTTTCGATATTGATAATGTATTGTTTGATTATTTAATTTATTTAATTGCTAGTTAGAGAAGTGTATTATTGAGTGACAAAAGTACAAGGTGGTATGCTCATGAATATCTTTTAGAATTTTTTTTATAGCTCCCTGTTGTAGTAAGATTACTACTTCAAAGAAAATTCCTTACTTAGTTCATTGTTCTAGTAATGTTATTTCAATCATATGTAAGGCATTTGAATAACTTCTATTTAAATGGTTGCAGTTAAGCCATCCACATCAGTTAAAAATCAAGTGCAGATTAGAAATACTACAGAGAAGGTTGCCAGTAGTTTTGTACCACCTCAACAAGCTTTGTTGGGATCTTCTGATTTGCATGCAAAATCCAAATTAGCAGATGAAAAACCAGTCTTGAAGGGTAATCTAATTTCAGATCCTGTGGTAAAATCTTCCACAGCAACTTTGGGGACACTAATCGATCCCCTTTCAAATACTATATCACAAATTAAAGGTGCTCAAGTAAAAAATGCCATAGATACCAAGCCATCAGTTAGCTCTTTGACAAAGCCATCCATTTCTACCAATTTGCCTTCTGATCCTAAGGTTCATTCAAATATAACTTGTGTATCTCTTGCATTGTGCACTAGTTAGATGAAATCTGCTTCACCTAAAATGGAAAATTCACTCACTATTTTGTTTATTTTGTCAACAGAACAAACATGTTACCCCTTTGGCTGATAAAGGTGCTCAAGTAAAAAATGCCGTGGATACTACTAAGCCTGCTGTTAGCTCTTTGACAAAGCCATCCATTTCTACCAATTTGCCTTCTGACCCAAAGGTTCGTTCAAAGATAACTTATGTATCTCTTGCATTGCGCATAAGTTCAATAAAAGCTGCTTCAGCTGAAATGGAAAATTCTCTCACTATTTTTTTTTTTTTAATATATTTTCTCAACAGAACAAACATATTACCCTTTTGGCTGATAAAGTTCCATTGAAGCAAGATGTTAATCCCACAAAAGAGTTAAAAGTTTCTGATCCCAGCACCACACCAAAAGAGAAGTTACAAGAAAATGAGCCTCCTAAAGTTACCACTGGAAGCCAGGTTGATAGCAACCTAGAGAAGGGAAGATTAGAAAAAGGTCCAGAGACTAGCACACCTCCTGTTAAAATTAGTGGTGGTGAGGAAGTTTCAAAAGATAAAGCAAATCCAGTAATAGTGTGTGAAGAGCAAGGAAGTGTTAAGAAGGCTACCGAGAATAACATTGACAAGGGGAGTCAAAGTTTAGATCAAGACAAGAAGATAAATTCAATTAATCAAAGTTCAAATGATCAAAACGGGAATGATAAACATGTAAATTTGCCAGTACAAGATGAACTCAGCCAAAGTGCCAAGGTAGTGAAAAATGATGTGGAATGTTGAGTGATTAGTTTGTGAAGATGAGTAGATTATTTTATTGAATTCTAACTTAAAGTTTGGATGAAATTTTAAGTTATTTTAGGAATTTGTAGCACATTAATGTGTTGTAATATTTTGTTAAATTTTTCTTTAGCGGTAAATATATTTTGATGACTTGCAAATTTCTATAAGACGAGTAGTGAAATGATTGATACGCTATGTCTTTTATTCGGGTTGCTTTAGTTTTTTTTATTTATAAAAATAATAGGTTAATGATATAAGTATCATTCTCAATAGAAATGTTTACATTCCTTTAAAAAAAAGATGTTTATAATTTTTTCTGCATTTCTTTAAAGGTTTGCGAAACAATATTTGCACTAACACATTGGAAATTAAAGTTTCTAATTTTAAAACTTTGTAAATAATTTTAAATGGATATTTAAATAGTTTTTGTTGTAAATTTTCCTATAACACCTAATAGTAGTTCTTTTTTGTAGGTTTATGTGGGGTGTTCTAAAACTTTTCTAACCTAATTTTCAAAATATGAAGACATTTATGTATTAACATCTTTTTGACACTGCCCCCACCACTTAGTAAAAAAAATGTTCAGTTTCTTTTTTTGAAAATGAATGATAAGAAAATGATATGAAAAACTTCAGAATGATGAGTTATTTTTAAAAGTAAACTTCAAATTTAATATACAAGGGTGAATTATTGTAAAAAGTTAATTATATCTATGCACATATGCTATCCGTTTATTTGGAGTTTTTTAGTGTTAATCTTTCATGGATAGAATTTTACTTGTGCGAGTTTTCAACAAATTATCTGACTTATTGATCTGCTCTTCCTGGTATAATATTTGTCTAAATTTCATATGATTCTGATTTCATTTTCTTTACCAAGCCACTAAGAGTTGACAAGCTCATCATCAATCCTCCTTGCCATTTCTTGTCATAGTGAGGTAGTTGCCTCAATCCTTCCCATAATCCACTCTCTCCACATAGTAATAATTCTCATTTATCTCTTCCCTCTCTGCTTTTTTGTTCTGTTCAATCGTCATCCAACACTTGTAAATATTCTGAATGCATGCATGCAAAATTACAGCACAAATTCTTGTCTAATCTCAACGTCAAGATTTTTGAAGTCACTGTAATTAATTCTCAATTTTCCAAAGCAGCAAACGAAACCACGGCAATTTAAAACCCTGCCTAAAGTGAAGGAAAATACATAAATTTAGTTCAGAAGACAGTCATAAAAGGACCTGGAATTTAAACTTCTTAATGGGTGTTTGTTTTTCCACTAAACAAGATCCAAACGTATATTGAAGCGGTAAAACAACCACACCCTGAACTCTCTCAATCTGAAACAAGAATGAGTAGTATCTTATCATATCATATCCAAAAAGCAACATTCATTTCAACAGAGTAATAATTTACAATATATTAGCCAAAAGTAGAAACACGTGTAGCTCCACAAGCTATAACAAGTAAACTCGGTGGTTGAAAGTGATTTCATTATTTGTTAGTTGAAGAATCAGTTTGGGGCCAAATGCTGATCTTCTCCTTCTCATACTTAACAAAGACAGCTCCAACCGCAGCCACGAAATAGATCTGAATCAGAATAATAGCCGGCGTGTGGTAGTTAATGACACCCTTCCCGGTGGCGAGCTCTACCAGCAACAGCGCCGTGAGACCTAAAATCGCAATGCGACCGTTTAATCGCTCGCTGTACTGGCTGAACCCTAGCTCCACCTTCACGCCGCCGGAGACCGGTTCCTTCAGAGGCACCGGCGGCAGGAACACGCCCGAACCGGATCCGGAGGTTCCTTTCTTTGATTTTTTGTTCTTTCGGAGCTCCGCCTTCTTGCCCGTGCCGCTGCGGTATCGGAGGCGGAGCTGGTTGATGCGGTCGTCGAAGGTGTCGTCGGAGGGGTCCGGTTCGGCCTGGGATTGGTCCGAATCGGAAGGTGGGGTTTCGGGCTCGGCGGCTCGGATGGTGAAGATCCTGCGAGGGTTGGGTTTGGAAGCTGAAAGAGGGAATGAGAGCGAGAGTTTCACAGATGGTGGTGATGCTAACATCGCCATTTTTTCTTCTATCGGTTCCTTCTTTCTTTTCTTTCTTTCTGTCTTTGTTTCGGATAGCTTGTTCTTTTTTATTGTTTATTTTGTGTGGTGCGATTCTCACTTCACTTCTGAACCATAAAATCAACGTGTGTAATGCATATATTTTGAATATTACATGAAAATTGAAATATTCATATTTAATAAATTATTTACAGTGTATGCTAGAATATTAATAACTTCATGTTAAGACATAATTGTTCAATTTTGATTAAAAAACACATTTAATGAAAAATTTTCAATTTTTACCAATAAAACCATATGCTAAATAGCCAAATTCACTCTTCAAAATATGATATAATAATAAATTAATCATTAAAAGATGAAAAATACAAATTTACTTTTTGAATCTATAAAAAATAATATAGAATTAATTTATCATATTTTTTTATATTTAGAAATTAAATTTGATTTTTTTATTTTTAGAAATCAATTTATCATATACTCTCATGAACAAATTTAATCATTTATCCATAAATATCATGAATTATGAATGTAATAAGAAATTTGAACCAAATAAATCAAACACTATATTACTGTTTGGTTTGCTAGTTTGTTAATTTATTTTTATATTACCTTGAATCTTATAACTAAATGAGTTATGGCTAATTCTTTGAAATGGTATTTACATAATTATAAGTAAAATAGAACAGCAACAAAAAATAATCATAGATGATAATAATTATATTACAAATTTTTTATAAAAATATATTATAATTCATAATTAATTATGTATGCATCGTGAATGTCAATGTCATCAATCCTTATATTATTATTATAAAAATTGAATCATGACTTAGACAAAGTTAGAAATATACGCTGGTTGATTCAATTTGATTTGATTATAACAATAGAAATAGAAAATCGAACCAAACTATAATAAAAAAAAATACATTTTTTTTCAATTATTGACCTTTAGTTTAACCCGCCTTCACTTAAACAAAACATAAGTGATAGGTAGATACTACATATTAACCACTGAACGTGCTGATACGGAATTGTTGCAGCTTCGCATCCAGTAACTCGGTAAGAATTAGGGTGTTCATCAACCGATCAAAACTGATGTAAATCGTTAGGGGTGTTCATGGGTACAGGTCATCCGTGAATTCGAATTGATCTGAATTGATCCGAACTGTTTGAGTTGGGTCATTTATGTATTTGGGTCAAAACCGATCCGATCCGATCAAAACCGATCATGTATGAGTTGGGTCACAGGTTTAGATTTATAGATCCGTTGACCCGTTGACCCGATCCGTGAACCCGTAATAATAATATAAATTTTATTATATATATATATATATATTAAAAATAAAAATAATTTTTTTCTCTATAATGATGACATAGTGATACAAAGGATGACAATAAATATATAGTTAAAGTTTAACAAATATTAGAAAAGTGGTGGAACTAACTACCTTTTGCTTGTTGCTATGTTCCTTGATTATAAACGTGAGTACATTCAATTTTGTTTTAATCTCATGTATAGTATTGAGAAGAGCATGGACATGATAAAAAAAAAATTGAAAAATCTCATTCAAAAACTGATTCAGCAATATGTACTATAACATCTCATTTCTCATTCTAGTAGCAATTCGGTTAATTCTAGTACATTGGCTTCAAACATGGTCTCACAACATAATGATGACAAAGGTGATAAGGATGATGATTGAGATGATGAATTTAGAATGAAAATCAAGAAAAAATAGGGTGAGGTGCAAAAAAATGAGTTAGATAAGTATTTGGAGGATGATGTTGAATATTATCACCTTGAGTTTGACATAATGAATTGGTGGAAATTGAAGGCATCCAAATATTATATTATTTCCTATATGATTAGAGATATATTGGTTATTTCTGTATCTATTGTATCATCTTAGTCTGCATTTAGTATAGGGGGTAGAATTCTAGATTCATTTCGTAATTCATTGAATTCTACTATTGTTGAAGCTCTCATTTGTGCCCAAAATTGGCTTAGATCTACTAAGCAAAATGTTAATGACTTGCAAGTTGAAATAAATGAAGCAGAAAATATTGAATCTTAAAATACTGCTAATATTGAGTCTCCAAGTGTTGAAACTGCAAGTGCTGAAACTTCTTAATCTATTATTTTCAAGTATATTGTTATTTGTTTCACATTTTTTTTCATATTTTATTTACCTTGTTTATAATATTAATGAATCATATTTTGTTCATTTATTTGTTTCAGTAAATCTAATTACAACAAATTTGGTTATAACAAAGCTTAGTTTGTAAGAAATAATTGTGATTCAGACTATTATAGTAAATCTTGTTCAAGAATCTTTTGTTTTAATTTATATTATAAGTCTATTTTAGAATATTATGTTGATGGTATTAAATGAATCAATTTTACTACTTGCATATATTTGATAATATTGTGTTAATTGTATTTTTTTTTTTGCTCAGCAAAGATATTATATTATATAAATATGTGAAAAATACAAGTATAACATATAAAACTATACAACCTATCAAACAAAACAGACCAGAACTGTGGCTATCTAATACATACAGATAATGTATTAGATAGCCAAAGAACTTGCTGAAGATAGGCTCACACCCCACCAAAATAACATTTCTGTTATACCCTCCCTAGAGTACAAAAACCATCTTTAATATTGCTAGACCAAAAGTGGAAAGGAATACAGAATCCTTTCTCAAGGGTAGATAGCCAAGACCAGCAGAAAAATAATGCGTCCTCCATCAGCTTTTGTCCATTGAAATTGGCATCATGAAACACAATCTGATTCCTATGATGCCATATACACCATGACAAAGCTATCCACCAAATCTGCCATCTCTTACTCATAAGACCATTGATATCACAATATGAGTGCTGAAGGAAATGTGCTTTTGGTTTTATCGGAAGCACCCCTTGAATATTTATCCAGTTCATCGACTCCCACCACAACGGCATAATCTTAGAGCAGCTAAAAAAGACATGTGACGCATCCTCTTCAGCATCCATACAAAAAAGGGCATCTATTTTCAGGTAATGGTATATTCCTTCTACTTAGATTCTTTTTGGTAGGTAACCGATCCCTTAGCAGTCTCCAGGCAAAGCATGAAGCTTTACTAGGAATTTTTAGCTGCCACATATCCTTGAACACCGCCTCCTGATCCTGAAAGCTTGTCTCCTTATTCAGCAATCTATATGCACTTCCCACCGTGTATTTCCCGCTCGGATCACCCTCCCAACACCAAGAATCCTGCAACTGATCATGTATCTGCAGATCTTGTATCTCTTCGATGAATTCTATGGCTGCTGCTACCTCACCCTCCATGAAGCACCTTCTCCACCTGAACTTCCATTCCCATCCAGCATTGGATAAATTCCCCATCTGTTGAATACTATTCTGCTGTTGTTGGGAGATAAGGAATAATCTAGGATACTTCATCTTCAATGTGACCCCAGCCTCCCTCCAATCATCCTCCCAAAACAGCACCCTAGCACCACACCCTAACCTCCATCTAACATGGTTTCTAAACCACCCCTCCTCTGCACTTGAATTACAAATGCTACTCAAGTCCCTCCACCAAATTGACTCACAAACAGATCTTCTTGATTCATCCAGCTTCCTCCAACCTCCGTACTTTGATTGCAATACTTGTGCCCACAATTCTCCATGGTTATGGAAAAGGTTCCATCTCCACTTTCCGAGCAAAGCAAGATTGAACTTCACAAGGTCCCGGATGCCCAAGCCTCCTTTCTCCTTTGGTTGACAAACTTCGGACCAGCTCACCCAAGCAATCTTCTCCTTATCCTCACCTCCACCCCATAAAAATCTTCTCTGCAGCCTCACCAACTTGTCCACCACCTTCTTAGGGATCCTGAAAAACGAAAAAAGAAATATAGGGATCGAATTGAGGACAGACTTTATGAGGGTCACTCTACCCCCGAAGGACAGATATTTTTGCTTCCACTTAGCTAATTTTTTCTCACATTTCTTGACTAGCGAAACCCATGTCTCACCCCGTCGTGGATTAGCACCAATAGGGACCCCCAAGTAAGAGAAAGGTACAGATAACACCCTGCAATTCAGATACATAGCAGCATTACTTATCCACTGAGAATTCACTCCAAACGCCCCAAAACTGCTCTTGGCAAAATTAATTTTCAATCCCGACACCAGTTCAAAGCTTCTTAATAGAACTTTGATAGTTTGCACATTGGCCACCGTTGCAGCCCCAAAGAAAATGGTATCATCTGCGTACTGTAAGAGGCTTATATCCACATTTTCTTTTCCAACCTTATAACCAGCAAAGCTGTTCTTGTCCTGTGCTTCCCTCATAAGGCCAGAGAGACCCTCTGCTACTATGTTAAATAAAAAAGGAGCAAGTGGATCACCTTGTCTAAGTCCTCTTTGTGGTATGAATTGTGCTGTTGGGCTCCCATTGACCAATATGGAAACTGAAGCTGATTTCAAACATCCCGACATCCATTTAATCCACTTAGAACAGAAACCCATCCTTCTCATCATGTATATAAGAAAATCCCAGCTAACTGAATCATAAGCCTTCTCATAATCAACTTTAAAAACAAGACAGCTCTTATCTCTCCTTTTAGCCTCATCAATCACTTCATTAGCAATAATGACACTTTGCAACAAATGTCGCCCTTCTATGAATGCGGATTGTCGAGCATCAATAATGGCTGGCAGCACCTTCTTCAATCTTGAGGATAAAATCTTAGCAACAATTTTATACATACACCCAATTAGAGAAATAGGTCTATATCCGTCTAAACATACTGGGTCAAGAACTTTAGGGATCAAAGCTAAAAAGGAGGCATTACCACCCTTTGGAAAAGTTCCATTCACAAAAAATTCGTCCAGGAAACGAAAGAAATCAGGTTTAAGAACTTCCCAAAATTCTTTAATGAACTTAAAGTTCAAACCATCAGGCCCAGGACTCTTGTCGCTCCCACATTCCCAAACTGCATCCCTAACTTCATTCACATTAAACCTTGCCACCAGCATGTTATTCTGTTGTTGATCAATAGTCTTGAATTTAACCCCATCCAATGTAGGCCTGTTCCGCATCGGTTCTTCAAACCTCTTCTTGAAGGCTAATCTGATTTCTTCTTTGACCCTACCAGGTTCCTCCACCCAACAGCCATCTACAGAGATACCTTTGATGAGATTACGTCTGCGTTTCCAGTTCACTGTCAAATGGAAAAATCTAGAGTTGCAGTCCCCTTCCTTGATCCATCTTGTCCTAGCCTTCTGTCTAAGAGTTGAGGCATGTGACTGTGCTGCCTCCCATACTTCTTCCTGCAGGTGTTTTCTCCTCTTTAGTTCTTCCCCATCAAGCTGTCTTGTGTCACCTTCCACTTCTAACTTGTTGAGCTCCAATTCTGCATTTGCTAGTCTCTTCTGGGAATCATCAAAATGCTGCTTATTCCATTGTTTAAGAGTCTGTTTCAATCTCTTGATTTTTTCTTTTAGCACATACCCTCCCCATCCAGAAATCGTGCTTGAATTCCATCCTTCTGTTACCACCTTTCTAAATGATTTATCACGAGACCAGCAATCCAACACCCTAAAAGGTTTCGGGCCCCAATCAGCGAACGCCGCTCTCAGCAAAATTGGACAGTGATCAGAGAAATTGCGATCTAAAGTATGCTGGGTTGTGCCTTGCCACTTAGCCATCCAATCATCAGACACTAAAGCTCTGTCCAGCCTACTTTTTGCGGTCCCATTAGGTCTGTACCAGGTGAATTTTCTCCCTACACTCGGCACTTCTTCAACCTCTAATTCTGCAATCCATTCGTTGAACTCTCTTATCAATCCAGCATCCGAATTTCTGCAGCAAATACCCATTCTTTCCGATTGTCTTCTGATGTTATTGAAGTCTCCTATAACACACCATAAGCCCTTTGTATTTCCACGTCGCAACTGACTGATCTCCTCCCAAAAAAGTCTTTTCGCAGCTGTCTCACATGGAGAGTAAACGTTCACAATAGAAAGTCTGACATCACTTGCAACCCATATCCCTTCCAGGTATATGAACCCCTTTCCTACTACTTTCTTCTCTATTTTGAAATCAGCCACACTCCATACACACAAGAGTCCTCCAGCACTATTATCAGCTGGTTGAAATTCCCAACTAACATCATCATCACCCCAAATTGCTTGGCAGACCATCCTATCTATAGTTTCTTTTTTAGTTTCTTGTAAACACAACATATCCACCTTCTCTTTATGGACCATTTTCCTGATGGATGTCCACTTTATTCCCCTCCCTAGACCCCTTACATTATATGATAGGATCTTCATCACAAACATCGCTAATTCCCTTCATAAGGACCTCATTTCTGTCTCTATCTTCCATATCGGCCATCATTTTAATCATATCGTCCTGGTTGCTGCATCTTGTACCCAGCATAGTTGCCAATGCCCAGTCCCTAGCAGGTTGTTTGTCCCATTCAGCATTCGTAGGGCTACTCACTTCCTTGCCTTCAGAGCAGATATTAATTGGCCTTCCTCCCCCATCCACTAAATCCTTCGTTCCACTACTGCCCACCATTGCAGGGGATGTTTCATAATCCAAAGTAACATTCTGGATCTCCTTGTCTCTAGAGTGTTGCGGGCTAAGCCCAAAGTTTTGCAAAGCAGTGTTTTTAGTTGCTGACTCCTTTTTACACCATTTGTTTCTACAGTATACCTTCAAAGTTGGTTCTGGCCCAATATGTTTAAGGCCCAACAACCCAGAATTATCTCCTGACCCTTCCCCACAATTTATGGGTCCTGGAGATGCCCAACCCTTGTCGTGACCCACAGACCCATCCTTTACCACCAACTCCTCAGAAAATGTTGACTCAAGTGGGTCCCTTCCTTTTCCACAAACTTTACTTTTATTACAACCCCCCTTCACCTCACGTACAGCTTGTACAGAGTTTTCCCCTTTCTCCCATACAGATTGGCCAAAATACTCTTTTCCCGCTGCCGCACCTGGCTCCTGTACCACCATGTCAGCAACCCTACGATCAAGGTCCTGCCATAGCCGGTCCACTGTCAGATTTCCATCACACGTTACTGGTGTCACGGGCTTCTGCGCACCACTATTACCCAGCGGTTCAAGCACAGGGCAAAGACCGCTGGTCTCTCGATTGTCTTCCGCCTCCTCGTGACGTTCTTCTCGCTTCTCGGCTGCCGCCGAGGCTGTCAGAGGGGTTTCCGCCACCATCGTTATCTCCTCTGAAGAGTCGCTAATATCAGTGCGACTATCGCCAGATGATATCACATCTGAGGAAGACCCGTCGAACCTATATAGGCATCTACAGTTGTGGTAGCCAGTCTCCTCCGCAATACAGATGCTATATTCGACTCCATTGATGTTTGCCGTCACCTTATGGTTGATCAAAGGAGGCCGTGGTGTTTTAATGAGAACCCGTGCTCTATCCAGGCGGTGGAGGTCAGCTGTGTTGTCGTCCATATCCACCACTTCACCTACTGCTGCCGCAAGTTTGCTGATGTTCTCCATGTCCCAAGCGTGGAGAGGAATGCCCCAGCATTGGACCCACACCAACCTATACCCCAACCTCAGCGATGGGCTCCATTTTTCCAAAGAGTGGAACATAGATAAGTCGCCTTCAGATGTTCCCCTGCACAGCTCCTCTGCTTTTGCGTCGCTTAGCCCCGGAAGGATGACTATGTCGTCACCCAAGTATTTGGGTTTGATGTCTTCTCCCCCATCCCAAAGAAACTCTTCCTCTAGTCTGTCAAACGCCGTCAAGTTTTTTAAACGCCCGACCCAAGCGTCACTGAACCAGTATCTTTTTTCCGTTGGGACAGCTAATTGGACGGTCGAGTGTGAGGTTGTCGTCCGCAGCTGCGCTTGAGACCACCTCTTAACAGGGGCCTGATTGTTCATTGTGACTGCACGCGCATATGAAACGCTCTGATGTTGAATATGAGGAAGAGTTGTAGTCTTCGCTTGCGTAGTTCTCTGCCATGCATCAACTTTTTCTTTTCCTTTAAAACTCCTTCCAGTCATCCTCTGCTCATAATGGTTCCCCACTCCAGTTGTTATTGCCGTCTGACCGAACCTACCATGTTTGGGAAGGTTTGCATGTAGTTTCAGACCCCCAATAACCAAGCTATCCAGCTGCCGCTCCAGTAGACCAATGTCACCGACCCCTTTAAACCGAGCAAAACCATACCTTCGACCACTCTTGTTCCTGTTTTTTGCAATGTAAACCTCCCTAACGTCACCCCACCTTTTGAATTCTAGCCACAGTTCCTTTTCCCCAACATCTTCAGGAAAACGAGTAAAATAGAAAGATGAGACATCATCTGCATCCCTCCAATTTCTCCTCCATATGCCACCTCGTGGTTGCTCCTCTGCAACGGCAGTATACTGCCCAGGTCTGAACGCAGGGTTGTTTTCTCTATACCTAGTTCTATTTCTAACTCTCACCCACCCAGTGTTTCTCTCACTAACACTCTCTCTCATCTCTCACTATTGGGTGTTCAAGATTTATAATAAAATGATATTGAATTTAAAGTAAGGAAACAGGAACGCTGAACAAAAACGATGAAATATACCTTTCAAATGCTAAAATGAAATGACGTCTTCCCAACCACTCCCTCTTGGACTCATAGAAGCCATCAATGGCTGAACCAAGTCCATCCTTCTGTTTTTCATATTGTGTTAATTGTATTGGATATTTGAAAGAATCATGATATAAAATAGTAGTTTAAAAAAAATTTAAATGGGTAACCCGTTGAACCGAATCGAACCGATCATGAATGGGTTGGGTTGGGTTTCAATTTTTTTTTTGAAAAGCGAACCGAATCGATCAAATTTGATTGGTTGGGTCATAAATTTGGCCAAAACCGATCTGAATCGACCCGCGAACACCCCTACAAACCGCGGTGACCGAACCGAAAAATCGATAACCGAAAACCAAAAATCTGAAAATCGAAAAAAAATCGAAAATTTTCACTGGATTAGATCGATTTTCGGTTTGGCTGGTGAAAACCGATCCAATTATAAACCTTACCTTACCCTTTACCTACTTGGGTCTATTCCCCATCATAGCCCAAAAACCAAAAACCCAATACACACTAAACTAAACCCAAGATGCACTAAACTAAATCCGAGTCTAAACGTGTTTGTCTAATGAAAATTAAAAAATGGTGTTTGTTTTTGTCCAATAAATGTGTTTGTTTATGCTAGATACTCCTTATTTTGATAAAAATAAGTCTCATAAGTTTTATATTTAGACTTTTTAAAAAACCGAAAACCGATTCAATCTAAACCCAAAAAAATTGGATTGGATTGGATCGGATTTGAAAAAAATTTCAAACCGAATGGATGATCAAATGACCAAACCGATGAGATTGGATCGGATGATTTTTTGCTTCAAAATCGATCCAATCCAGACCGCGAATACCCTTAGTAAGAATACTTCTAGGTTATACTTAAAAAAAATATAGATAGTAGCATGCATATTAACAACGTAACTTGGATCATAATGAAGTCATTATTATTATTTTTTATAATATTATGCATATTGGATGGATAGGTTAAAACCTAGATAGAATCTTTAAATTTCCGTGAAAGTATATACACACACACGCAAATGCTGATCATATACCACAAAGGTTTATATCTCAAAATAGTTTGTACGAGAAAACTTCAAAATCATTATCAGACTAACTAACCTTCAAAAAACACTAAACAGAATATAGAGTTTACCCATCAAATACTCAAACAGAAGATGAAAGTGTGTCTATATAGGGGCATCTTCTTCAGCCAATGCTAGATCCCTCTGTTGTTTCTCTGTTGGAGTTACACATGAGGGGACCGTTTGCTTTTGCTTCCGTAACTTGATTCCAAACAGAAAAGACTTCAAGGGCACTCTAGGACGACTTGTGGAGTGTTTCATATGGTCATGATTGTTAACTCCAATTTCCTGACTCAGTTCTTCTACCGTCTTCTCAACTTCACCTTTTAGTTCCTTCACAAAACTCACACATGCTTGCAGTTCACTAGAAACCTTGTTGCTCTCCTGTTTCATGTTGAGAACCTCACCTTGAAACTTTGCAGCCTGATATCCACTTAGTTTTGCCATGTTATTTGATGATGCGGAGTTTGGATTGGCTGCTCTTGCTATTTCATCTTGTAAGGTGCACAATGATGGATGCCTACCTTGCAACTCTTCATGCAACTCTTCACTGTGTTCCAGCCATAGCGATAACTCGGTTCTTATCTCTCTCAGGTGTCTAAATATTGGTTTTATCTCAGATTGTATAGAACTGGAGTTCTCTTGGGACATGTTGTTCCTTATTGTTTTAAGCTCAAATTTTAAGTCCTGTATGGAACTTCGGAACTTTTGAACCTGGTGCACTGAGGTGCTAAACCTCAACCAGAACTCCAAGTTCTCCTCTAGCAAATCATCGATGTTGGAACGAAATTTCTTTTCCAAGGTTGAAAGTGAGTAGCTCCTATCAAGCTGGTTTGATCTCACCTTCATTAATATGCCAATCCTTGCTTTTTTTCCAAAATATTGTTGGTGTTTCCCTGCATAAGAAGTAGTAACTACACTTGCATCTGTGTTTGAAGATGGACTTTCAGGGTCCTGAGGGTCTGTTCCTTGAGCTGCAGTTCCAAGAAGTGCTTCTTGTGGCGTGTGTTTATAATCTGTGAGAGGGGTGCAAGGACTTTCATCTGGATTTGTTTTTGAGCAGGTCAGCTTCTGTTGCAAAATGTTTATCTCTTGATCTTTAGTTTCAACAGTATCCTTCAATTCCCTCACCTGCAGGTGTAGATCTACATTCTCAGAACTGGAGGTAATGTCGTGCCTAGTATACAACTTCTAAATGTAAAAAATTGACCATAACCATTACTACACACAATTTTCTTAACTTGGTATGAAACAATTTCAAAGTAATTATAATTAGTTTATTGACTAAAGTTCTATTATGAAAATAAGTGAAACTTTTCTTCTGGTTTGTTCACTTCAACAAGATTTGGGTCATTAGGCAAATGCTAACAAATATACTCAGGAAGGACACTTGCTGCTACCAATTACAAAATGAAAAGTTAAGCTTTTAGAGTCCTAATAATGTATTTAATGTTGTACTAGTCATTTTATTTATTTCTTAATAAAGTGAATTAATCTACTTGTTAGCAGGACCCATAAAATTGTACTTTTAGCAGATTTTTGTTGTGAAATTATATTTTACATAATGTGATGAGTTATTTTGTATAATGATTGTTAAAAGTATATCCATATATCAAATTTGTTGGAATTATTGTTATTGCAATTTGGCTTTACATTGTTAACAATGAAGTTCCTCAGAAACTGAATTTTTTATTATCTAATTATGCATTAATTTTATTGGCTCACAGTAAAGTATATAGATTGATTTCTGTGTACCTGAAGTGCTAATTGGAAAATGCTGTCCTGGTTTTTCTTCACCACATCATTGAGCTCGTCCTTTACATCCTCGTAGTTCTTTAAAACTGATGTGAATTCCGTCAGAATCTTTTCTCTGTCATCTAATCCACTTGCAATCATCTGACTCCTGTTGGATTGGTTTTCTTCCTCACCAGTCCCCTGATCAAGTGATTCAGTGTCAAGATTACTCCTTCCCTCAGACAAATCATCCTTATTCTGCAGCATTTGCTCTGGAATCTCTTCAGTCCTAAAATCAATATTTTCTTTCGAATTGGACTTGTTGTCTTCATTTTCAACATCACCAAGATTTACACTACAATCTTCCTTTGCTGTCTCAACATCTTTCATGTGTTCTGTGTTATCACCTGGTTTTTCAGATTCCTCTTTTATTTCTCCATCATGTGCACTTTTGTTTTTGTGAAGTTGCAAGTTCTCCCTCTCCTCATCTAGCTTCACATCATTCAATTTTCCTGAAAGATGTTCAAGATCATAACTAGCTTCAGCAAAATGTGTTTGGAGACTGTGTTCTTGCCTATTAGCACTTTGATTGAGAATTTTAACTCCCCTCAACTCCTCCTCCACTTCTTCCAACTTCTTTTTGGTTCCTTCTGAATCTTCTATCAGCACTTCCTTGTCCTCTTCCAAGCTCAGTATGTTTTTTTGAAGTTTATCTGCTTCTGATCTCAGTCTCTTTACCAAGCCAGTCTGAGAAGAGACCGTGGTTTCCAGGGTAATAACCTTATTTACAAGCTCATCAATCTTCTCTGTCATTTCTGTCATAGTGAGGGAGCTACCTGAATCTTTCTCAAGCTTTTCCTTAATCGTGTCTCGCAACAACTCCACATCAGGCTCATGCCTTTCTTCTTCCAAGCTAGACATAACTTGTTCCTCTATGCTTTTTGGTTCTGTTCCTTGGTCTTCTTGACTATTAAGTTTAGAAATGAATTGGCCTCTAATGGTTTCAAACTTGTCACGAGCTTCCTTAACCCTTTGGTAGGATTCTTTAGCCTCTTCAGATGATTGTGCCTGTGTCTCTTGCAACTTAGCAAGGGTCTCTTTGCACGAATTTAAAGCTGTTGCAGCCATCAAAGCTCGTGCATCATTATCTTCTATTATTGTATTAATGCCAAATTCATCTCGCAAGCTGCAAACCCTTTTCTGCATTTCTGTAATCTGGTCTTCAATCTCCCAATACTTTTCATAGGAATTTTCATACAAGCTCCTTACAAACTCTTTCTCAGTCTGCAGTGCCAATATTTCTTTCTGAAGCTTGTCAACTTTTGCTAGTGCTTCATCCTTACTCAAACCTGAACTAGGACTAGAAGAAGAAGATTTTGCAGAACTAGCAACCCTCTTAAGTGGACCCTTCTTAGAAAGCAACATTGATGGGCTTCTAAAGTCCTTATTTGGGAAATTTGGAGCTTTAGGAATGCCTGGTTTTGGTGTTTGATGGTTGTGGTCTTGAGATGATGAATTTGTTCCTGGGAAACTTTCTTCAACATCATCCTCATCAATTCTACAATGGACTTGTTCCGGGAAAACAATGGCAATAGTGCGGTTGGCGCTTTGGAGCTCCTTTGATAGAAGATCATATCTATCTGCTAATGCTCTATATGAGCGAAAGACTTCTTCCACATAACCTACCAGCTGTGGCCTCTTCCTGTAGTACATTTCTGCCCTTTGGGAAAATGACTCTCCTTCATTATGAATGATGTTGAGGGTTTCAGCCATTACATCCTCCATATCTGTTAAATTTTTGTTTGCATGTCAGCTGGAAACTTTATGCTACAAGAAAAGTGGGTTGTAGTTGTGAACCAAATGAAACTGGTAGAACTGCAATATACCATTATCTGGTTTTCAGGTCATTGTAATATGTTATCTTTTGTTCTACATTACAATCATTTGGCTTTTCTAAACTTATCAGAAAAAGCTGAATAAATAAAAAAAGGGTTAGTATTTATATCTATATGGAAGGGAATGCATCTTGTTTAAGCAAGCATACTTCCCTGCCATCTTTAGGACAAATCAAGAAATATTCATCATTTCTAAATAATTAAGTGTTTGTGAAATCAAGAGAAAATGAAAATGTTAATCATTCTAAATTTGCCTGTGAATTGAGGCCTACTATTTTGTTGAAATTAATGGCAAAACGATAAAGCGTTCTGATGGAATTAATGATAGATAATGGAAAACTAAGAGAGAAAAGTATCAAGCTATATATTAAGAGAGAGATATTATATACCTTGGAGACTTTGTTCAAGCCATTTTGATTGCTTTGTCCTGATATGGCTTGCCCACCACCATGAATATGCATTGGTTGCTGCCCTTCCCAACATTTTTTATGTTGTGTAACAATCAAACACATTCAACCCGTTGAGGTAAGACCTTGATGATGAAGATAAATGAAATCAACAAGGTGGTACAAAGATGAACAAATTAAGGATCACAAAATGTGCTGTAATTTTATTAATGATCTTGGTGGTTAAAGAAAGCTTTGGCAAAAGAGAAACAAATGTTGTCGAAAATGCTTTCTTACGGGGTAGACATGAAGAGGAGGATACTTCTCCACAATCATTGGTGTCTAATGTATTGGATCTTTGAAGAGCAAATTTTCTGGAGGGCTTTGTTGTAATATTTTCCCAACTCACGGTGTTTGAAGTGTGGTACTATAATATAATATTTTAGGGAGATTTTTTTTAATTAAAAAAATATAATTCAAATATTTTTCAAAAGAGTGGATTATTAAAAAAATTATAGAAAAAAATGATTGAAAAAACCGTTACTATAAAAATTGAATTGTACTTTTTGTCAAAAAAAAATTGGTCAACATGTAGATATATAATTTTCTCTACTCTCTAAATTCTAAAAGGAACTTTTAGAATTTTCTGTAAATAAGATTAGATTTTCTTAGAATATGTAATGAATAAGTCCGAATAGAATGGGTGAAACCAAAGGACTAATTTCTTCATCTTAATAACTATAGGAAATTGGATTGTACTAAACGGACTATGTATGGACACATTGATTTACTGTAATTGAGTAATAAATTATTAAAAAACTAGATTGCTGAATTATATGAGTAATATTAAATTTAAGTATAATTTTAAAAGTATAAATTATAATTATTTAAGAAAAACATTTAAATCATTATGAAAGAGTATCTGTAATTGCCTTTTAAAAAAAAAAAAGAATACGCGTCGTTAATTTGTGAGAAAATTTTAGAACATATTACAATAAAAAAATATTTAACCCTACTTCTAAATAGAAGATTGAATGCAACCACGTTATACATATTTTACTTTTAATTGATACTTAAATCTGAGTACAAGGTTTAACATACATGATACAACCAATTTCACATGTACTTAAATATTTACAACAAAGAATTGCAAGCTCAGTCCATTCAAGATGCATTCATCCATATCATTTTCTTCTCTTTCCAATGTTTTGATTAATTTTCAACAGTTGAGAGTGGAATAACAGCTGCACATCGATCATTCTCAATCTCAAACAGTGCTAAAGCATCATAACTACCTTGTTATTGATCACACCTTCTCCTCATAACTATTGAGGCTGTTCTATACTGCAGAAACATCACTAATTGCTAATCAGGTATGTCGTCGATGAGAAGAGATCCAACTTTCTACATATTTCTTGCTCTCTGCAGAAAACAAAACAAGCATAAACGTTAACTTTAGCCACCCACGAAAAAATGAACTAAGAAAAGAGAAAAATTGACAAAGAAATAAACCAAAAATCATCTCTCAGCAGGTTCTATCATCCACCAAATTAAAACTAATGGAAACTCCCTCTTCTGGCCTTTTGGAAAACATATATTTCCAAGAGTCAAAAGATCATAAATTATTGCTAGGGAAAGATAAAACCAAGTTCTCCAAAATCGGTATTGCATGCACAAACTCCATCAGCAATTTAAAGGCAGCCAACATTTGAATAGCTCATACGTTTTATCCTAATTTCAACTCAGAACTAATGCATTCAACAATTCAAATGTCAATGACCCCTCAAATAGAACATAGAGTGTAAAACTCAGTTGACAACTACACAAACAAAGCAAACTCTCATAGATGTTAACAAAACTGCTTTTAGTCTCTTACCATCAGAATAACTATTTGGAAAGTATCCAAAGTTGGTCAATAAGTTGCTTTTAGTATCCTCCTCAACCATGGCACTATAGTTGCTTCCATAACAGGGAACAAGCACAGCGAAACTGTTATCCGTTTCACGAGTTTCAACATCATCGTCACTTGAAAACCCAGTTCCATGAGGCTCCAACCAGCCAATAGACCAATCAGAACCATCAGATTCAGAGCCAGAAACACATCCTCGATCAGATGAAACTATAACAACATCATGTTCCCTATCTATTTCTTCCTTGCTATGCCCCTTGTGCTTCACCTTCTTTGAAGAGGAAGACACGTTTGCCTGCATAACAACAGGAAATCTCAAACCATCCAATTCCCACATAAGCGAATCAGCAGAAGAATTTATGGTAGACCCATTTGAGATTCTTGACTCTTGATGTTTCCCATTCCACAACCACCATGAGAAATGGGAAAAAACCACATCCATTCTCATATAGTGTTGAATACACAGCTTGTCACGAGAGAAGAGAAAAAATTACAAGGTCTTTTAGGATTCAAAACACAAAATAGAGTTTATTGTGTTAATAGGAGGCGTGGCTTTGTTGAGTTTGTTCTTCAGGTTCTTGTGTACACGCCAAAGCATAGATTGATTCACAGGTCATAGAAAACGCAAACTTTAAACTTCTCTCCTGAAATTTGCACTGAACATACACACCCATTTTCACATAATCTAGAATCAAGAGGAATAAGCGTAAGTTGGTACAAAATTGACTTAAATGATAGATTCAAAGCAGAAAACCAGTTCTAAAATCAAGAACCTTGAACAACTACCTAATACTAACTGCTGTTATGTATAAATATAAATCGATTCCTCCTCTTAATAAAATACTAATATTAAAATAATAACAAGAAAAATTATCAAGAGAATCGGATCCAATATTCCTATATAAATCCATGCAGTTTGATGTTTCGTCAACCGAAGCAATGACTTGAAGTAAAAGGAACTGAAAAGGTGAACGACAAAGCCTGGATTCCTGCCTTGTTTTGAAAAATGGAATGTTGGATGAAAATTGGAAGCTGCATATTAATAAAGTAGATGATTGCTACCTTTTAAAAACCCATAAAGTTTGCTTTCTAAAAGGTTGCTATATCCAAAGAATCTTACTAGAAATCCTACTTTTCATCTCACGTGAAGATATAATATGACCTTTAGGACAAGACAGAGAGGGAGAGCACGATTATAGTATCAATATTACGTTAAATTTGTACAAGACTTTCGGATTAAGTAAACGTGTAAAGGGGTGAAATAAACGTGTAAATTTGGTTGATATAGAATAAGTGAAGAAATTAATTTTGGAATATACGACCTGTTTTGGGCCAGCACTCGAGGCCCAAACTTCTACGGATCAAAACCTGATTAGCAGACCATAAAACTTAAGTAGCCCAACGAACCTAAAGAGAGGATAGACCATCAAACAATTAACTATACTTGAACTCACAAATTTGTAATAGGAATATTTTAATTCAAATTAACAGTAAATACATTTTTATTTTTTAAAATAATTTTAGAAAAATTAAATCTAAAACTTTCTTGTAACTTTAGACTTGGGTAAAAAAGTAATGCAGGTGATGGTAACCTAATAAAGAAAAAGAGATATACAAAAAATATATTTAACTCTAAAATAAAATGTCAAACTCAATTGAATAATAATAATAATAACAATACAAACAGGTGTATGGATTCTCTGCAGCGGTAATCATAATAATTAGAATTAATCCCAAACAAACCCACTACCTGGCCAGAGCCTAGTCAAAATATATAATAATAGAAAGTAACTAAAGAGGCTTGCTTTTTAACATAATAAGAGAGCTGAAGACAAAACAAAATTACAAGAAGCCCACAGTGGCACAGCAGCACATTTACTCTTTGAAAACCCTGAAAATCTAAAATCAGCCATGGTTTCAATAGGTACGCTGCTGTGCTCAAGCTTGATTACAGCACCTCCGTCATCCTCCCTCTCCAGAACTACTCCATCCTACTGCTGCTCATTTCCTTCTCGTAGAATCATGTTCACGCCAAGAGTGGGACCATCTCCGGCCCAGGCCCAGGCCCAGGCCCAGGCCAAGGAAGCCAAGCTCTGGGGTGGCAGGTTCGAGGAGGGCGTAACCGATGTCGTGGAGAGGTTCACCGAGTCGATCTCCTTCGACAAGAAGCTCTACAAACAAGACATCATGGGAAGCAGAGCACACGCTTCAATGCTCGCTCACCAGGTTCGGTAACCTCTTCTACTCTCAAAAGCATTCACTCTACCAATTCGAACATGAATACTTAAATATTATTCTTTGTTAGGGTTTGATAAGCGAGAGTGACAGAGACTCTATTCTCCAAGGATTGGATGAAATAGAGAGGCGCATTGAGAATGGAGAGTTCAATTGGAGAGCTGACAGGGAGGATGTGCATATGAACATCGAGGCCGCGCTCACCGACTTGATCGGTGAGCCTGCCAAGAAGCTTCACACTGCGCGGAGCCGGAACGATCAGGTCTTGACGGATTTTCGCCTCTGGTGTCGCGACGCCATTGACAATATCCTCCTGAGCATGAAGCAGCTCCAGGTCTCGCTGATCACCCTGGCTTTGAACAATCAGGGCCTCATTGTTCCTGGCTATACTCACTTGCAGCGCGCCCAGCCGGTTTTGCTGCAGCATCTTCTTTTGGCTTATGTTGAGGAGGTTTGCTCATGATTTAGGCTTTGTTTCTGTTTTCTAAAAATTATTGTTCTTGTTAAAAGTATGTACTATCCAATTTATTCATTCATGCATCTGGTTTATTGACTGTAGACATTATTTATTGTGCAGATTGAGCGTGATGCTGGTCGTTTGGTAGATTGTAGGGCTAGGATGAATTTCTGCCCCTTAGGAGCTTGTGCCTTGGCTGGTACAGGGCTTCCTATTGATCGATTCATGACTTCCGAAGCTTTAGGGTTTACGGCTCCCTTGAGGAATAGGTATCTCACTTCATTTTATTTTGTGTGTAATTTTGCCTGGCATGGGATTTGTTTTTAGATCTTCATTTTACTTGCTAACTGATTTTATATTGTTATGTAAATAGTATAGATGCTGTTTCAGACCGAGATTTTGTACTGGAGTTTCTTTCTGTTAATGCCATCACAGCTGTGCATCTTTCTCGACTTGGTGAAGAGTGGGTATTGTGGGCTTCGGAGGAATTTGGATTCATCACACCAAGTGACTCTGTTTCAACTGGAAGTAGTATAATGCCTCAGAAAAAGAATCCAGATCCAATGGAACTTGTTCGTGGGAAGTCTGCCAGAGTCATAGGGGATCTTGTTACTCTTCTCACATTGTGCAAAGGACTTCCTCATGCTTACAACCGCGATTTGCAGGTGGCTAAAGAATAAAAAAAATAGTTTACCTTTTCTCATTTTGCATGTCTTGTTTGCCCGTGTGTTCCTGAATTCATTTGTTTTCTTTCTGCACTATTTTATCTTTGAGATTCATTAAAAACGTTTCTTTCTGGAAGTAGGAAGACAAAGAACCAGTATTTGACAGCGTTAAAACAATTTTGGGGATGCTTGAGGTATCAGCAGAATTCGCTCTAAAAATTACTTTCAATCAGGAAAGAATACAAAAGGCATTACCTGCTGGTCATCTTGATGCAACCACACTTGCTGATTATCTTGTTAATAAGGTAAGTCACATTCGCTGATCTGCCTTCTCTCAATAAGCATTCTGTTTGTAATAAAAAATTGTGAGACTGAAAGTAAAACAGTCCATCTGGTGGAAAATTAATAGCAATCTGCATGTCAATCTCCATGTGGCCCCGAGCTACAACAGAAAGCAAAATCAAGCACATTACTCCCTCCCCATCCCCAAAATCCAATTGAGTGAAGGAAATAAATGTTTACCAAGTTTAGATCCTAACATGTTTCAGACGCTGAATGCAATAATAAACTACTTTGTGAAATGCTTTTCATGTTCATTATGGTCAGTACTCAGCTGTTGTGTTTGGTACATGCTCCTATTACCAGCTTATCCAGTTTTCTTCTTTTAAAGATATAATACCCCTCCCCCTCCCCCTCCCCTAAAAAAGGACTCATGCATCTCTACATCTACATCATCAGGATTCTGTTGTAGGGCCTTTGGCAGGCTCAATTGGGTTTTCTACATTGTAGTACGAAACATGTATAGACATGTGGGTGCAAATATAGACATGCTGCATTTTTCATTGTTCATAGTGAATGTCGTGACAAAGCCTTGTATATCTCAAAATCATAATATGTCTGGACTCATTGCTCATTGGTGTAACTTTTATGTTCAGATGATTCTTTCTCTTCTACTAAGAACTTCTGATTTTTTAACTATATCTTTCCTGTTCTCCTTTCAGGGTGTGCCATTTAGAACGTCTCACGATATCGCTGGAAAATCTGTTGCTTTATGTACATTGAAGAACTGCCAACTGCTAGACTTAAGTCTTGATGAGCTGAGAAGTATAAATCCAGTCTTTGAGGAGGATGTGTACGAATTTCTTGGAGTAGAAAATGCAATTAAGAAATTTGTCTCTTACGGCTCCACTGGGTCAGCATGTGTTGCCAGCCAACTTGATTATTGGTTGAGAAAACTTGAAATGAAGTGAAGATTACCTTAATTGTCATGACATTCTCATCGTGCTAGGGAAACCAATTCCTAAAACTTGAAATAATAACACACTGCATTGCCAAAGATCCTGCAACACGTAATTCTGGAATCAACCAAGATGACACCTTTGAGTATTTGAAGTGTGCGAGAACATCAGTTGTGATATGCAAATTAGTCAGGGTTACTGAATAGGTAGTTTCAGAATCAAATGTGCCATGCCTTAAGTTATGAGCTTTTTGCATTTTACATTACCACCCGTTCGACTGTAATTTTCAGTGTGCCGAATGAATTTTGTGAAGCTTTTAACCAAATAAAGTTATCTTTAGCCACCTGACGGCAAGAGCTTTTTGCATTTTACATTACCAATACCACCCGTTCGACTTGTGATGTGCTGATAGAAAAAAAAAAGGTTAATTATATATAGTTGAGCGGAAAGGTAAATTATACCGCATTATTGTCAATATCATAATCAGCATTTTTGCATAATATGCGCTCATTAAATTTATCGCTTTTATTTATATTATATTCTTGAATTATGATTTATAAGCAATAACTAAACATAAAATTGCAGGGGGGCAAAAGACAATTTAGATTTTTTTTTTTCATTTTGTCTTGTGGTTTAAATTTGGAAAGGGACAAAGCTTGACTTGAAAAATTACAGGTAGGTGAAGTGAGTTTGGATCATCTTCATTTTGTTTCTCTATTTCTTTTATTATTAAGTTTTGGAGAAAATAAATGTTATTATCCATAAAGTGTATATCATCTTCATTTTATTTATTTTTCTAAAAGCTTATAAAATGAAAGAAAAGGAGAGGATTCATTTTCCGGTGAAGTGTGGTTGTATTAGCTTTTTTTATGTTCAAATATTAACCTATATTTAAGCAACCATGAATGCTGTGACTTATGATATTAAATGGGCCTTACTTTTGATTGTGAGATAGTTTGTTATTACTTTTAGAGTTTAATTAAAATTCATTGACAGTGTTAACATTTTTTTTACAGATATTCAATAATAGATTATCATGCTAATTTGTTAATTTTTTTAATAATTATTTTGTTTTTGTTATATTTGTAATAATTAATGTATAATACTTTATTTCATTTTTAATTCTTTGACAATGTAAATTATATTTATATTTATAGTTTATGCAAATTAAACTTGTATTTTTGCTATAATGTTTTCTCTTCAAGATGAAGGATTTTAGTGTTTTAAAATTTATAATCACTTTCTCTTTAAAAAAAGGTTGATTTGTTAATAGTAAAAAAATATAAATTAAAATATGCAAACATAATGGGCATATTATTTGGATGCATGTGTTAGGTGAGGCTAATTACTAATCATGCAGTGGATAACATCGCTATGTATGGATTACATGCTAAAAAATTTCACATTTTTATAGTTTCTGATTTTACTTGTAACGTCTTGAAGGCAGATTTATCGAAGATTAACTTTTCTAGAGGTTTCTAATTTGTTTGTAGTGTATTTTTAGTCACACAAAAATAATTATTTGATCTTGTCTAATTTTATTGTTTATTTTTTCCTTTTATTTCTAATTTATCACAATATATAATGACAAGTTCTCATCATTTTCACTTTTCTTTAGATATCTTTATTTCAAGCAATTATACATTATTCTTCCCATATCATAATTAAAGTTTCACTCTTCAATTGCACACTCTTATTTTTTATTTAATCTCCTGTTGTTTATTTTATATTTTATTTTCAAAGAAATATAAAGAAACATGAAGTGTCTCTCCTTTTCCTAGTCAAAAAATATAACAAATGAGTCCCTAAAATACATTACCTTACGTCGTAACTAAAACTTGTGCCTTATAATATACTAAAACGTATTTCTTATAAAAAGGACAGGAGGAGCACCTTTTTTTTTAATCCTTAAAAAAATATTTTTCGAAATGATCCCAGCACTTGATATGAGCAAACTAACAAGAACCATAACAAAATATTTTACAGGTATCATTTAGAAAGAAAAAAACACAAGTACACCTTTAAAGCATGATTAGGCCTGTAAAAAATGTGAATATAAATTAAGATATCGAGCAACAGTTGGTATGTAAACCAAAATTAGGTACTTCCGAGTTCCGCACTGATATCAAAAGGTTTTTGATCATTACACTCGCCTTTTCATGCGATGGAAAGCAAATAATGAAATGCCCGTATTTCACATATAAGGGCGTTAGAAGAGAGGGAAAACAATAAAATGACAAGTAACTGAGTATTAATTATCTTTTATGACTCCTCTTATGAAACCACGCTATGGAGTTAATGAGATCCAAATCGACAACCTAAACGCACTCGACAATTCAGCATTGGCATGAATTTTCAACACCCAGGAAGAACAAAGGGGAATGCTTGCAGCTGCTTATGGTATTCCCTTAAAAAGAGACTTCACACTCAAGTCTTGTTAAATGAGACAGTTCTCTTTCCCGACAACAGATTTTGCCTGTCGGGTTGGATTTCTTAGACGACGAAATCCAGGTACGTCACTAATGGATGTGACAAATTCATTTGCTTGGCCAGAATTATTCTCTGTGGTTGATTTTGTCACCTTGTCCAACCCCGTTGGATTATTTTCCTGAGTTTCAATACTGCTGCTATTTTCTGGAGAGGAAGATAATGGGCCATTGGTAATTAGCTGAATTACTGGTTTCCTCGCTTTCTTTTTCTTGCCTTGCTTTTGATCATCCAATTTGGCCTGCAATCAAATTGTCCCTTGGATTAGTAAGCTAATTGGAAAACTGTACACATTAACAGAATTATGTGGGGTCAAATGCAGTAAGAGCTTTGGGAATGTAGGATACCATTGAGTTCTGAATGTCACGTAATGGCTTCTTTTGGGGAAACGGATTGTCCTTGCAACTAGCAGGTTTCTGAACAAGTGCACTCTGGAGTAGTTTAGCACATTCAGAAGCAATCACACTTCCATCTTTGTCTTCAGCCGAAACCTCCAGAGTGCATTCTGTATTACCTGATTTTAGTGGTTCACTTCCTTCTAATTGCTTTGGTTCCCTATTTGTGCACTTTAAACGTGTGCAGCCACATGATGCTCCGCAGCTCCCTCCACTGGATCGACACTTGCATTTATTAGTCTTGCACAAAGACTTCTTACTGCATGAGCAGCAAAGCCCTTCACCTGTTCTCTCCCTCTTAACACTATTCTCACTTGCACTGCTCATTTCGGGTGTACTCATTTTAATCTTGTCATTGCTCTCTTCAGAGAGAAGAGACAGACCCAGGTCCCCCTGATTAGAAGATGATAGTGTTATTTAATAATTTTTAAAACAGAATTGTTCATACTAAATATTGTTTTAATTTTGAAACATGCTATTCCTAATACAGATCTAATTTGATGTCAATGGCCAAAAACCTGCTTCTGATCCTTGAAATCAAGCTTCTCCTTCCTCGATTGAAATTCTCTAAGTAGAGAACCAAGGCTGTTCATTTGTTCCTTTAAATCTTGGATATCAGAATCTTTCTCCTGACTGTCACAGTCTTCCTCCTGTAACGGAGACCTTGAAGTAACAAAGAACAGAGTTGAAACAAAATATTAAATTAGTGAGTGGGCTATATGGTACTGCAAGCTGATAGATTTCAAGTATTCAACATTGCAAAAGGAAATTGAGCAACAGTTTTCACCCTAATTTTTCCTGCCTAAGGATCTCATTTTCTTCCTTCAGTTGTGAAATCTCTCCAGCCATCCTGGTCATGCCAAATTGTTAGAATTGGAGCACTTAATATGCATTTCACAAATAACTATTGACAGTGTCAAGGATACTCTAGCAAGCAAGCTGTTATATTGTGCAACATAACCAAATTATACAGTTTTGTTAACATCAATCCAAAATCCTTATGGTCAATACTGCCCAAAATATATGCCAACATTAGTGTCATAGGATCAAATTCTAGGCCTGTAAAATCTGACACACTTATGGTAGCCTTCAAGCAGTTAAATAACTTTTTTCACTGGTCAACTTCTAAAAGCTACTGTTGCTCACAGTTTTTAATGTCTCAAAGTAAACATTCCCACCATAACATGAATTATAGAAAAAGATACATTACCACATTAGAAGAAACATACATACAAGTACATACCATTATTATTAGCTTTCAGACAGTATTTAGTAATGAATTGTTCCAGATTAAAAGTGCATTTCATTCTTACTAAATATAAACAAATACAAGTGAGGGAAGTTAATAAAATATGAAATGAACAACAGAGTTGAACATTTAAAAGACCCATGAAAAAGGGCCATAAGCATAAGCCAAGGAATGACATCAGACTTACTTTTCCATTTTGGATTCATATTGAGAACATAACTTGTGTAACTGAGTTGTGGCTTCAAGTTCTTGCTCAGCATCCTGCACCAGCCACATTTTAGTATTGTTTTAGTATGTTAGGACAACATATAAATTAGGCCATTGCTACAAAACAGTAACCAAACCCATTCAATATACATTTTCAATGGAAGCAACCCCTGATTAACTTCAAAAAATTAAAAAAAATCTGCACTAGACCATAAACAGTACAAATTTAGAGCATCAAATCTATATGAAAGTGAAGGACATATTGATACAATCTCCAACATGGATAACATCAAATTTAGAGCATGGTGAAAATATCATTATTGATACAATCTCCAACACAAGCCCTGAACCCATTCCAGGAGAGATGCATTCAATCCAGGCTTGGCCTATCTCAATCCAATCTCGGATTTACTTTAAATTATTTAAGGTAGCTAGGTAGTTCCTAAGTTAGGAGTTAGAGTTGTAGTGGATAACAGATCTGAAATCGTATAAAGTTCCTCTTTCCTTGCTTCTTAGTTTGTCTAGTGGCAGGAGTAAGAAGCCTTAAAATGTCACAAGTAGTGGTAACTCAATTGAACCTTAATAACAGATCAAATAAAGACATCGTAGTAAAGGATCTACGATCAAGATTCAACCTAAGGGAATAAGTAGGAGGCAAAAAGTCATAATCCAGCACAACTTATGAAACATATAGCAGCAATCATTCAACAGATATCCTAGAAATGGACCCATGAACAAGCTTCAGGAAAACTAGTAAAGTGACAGTCATTTTTAAACAATACCAAAATCTAAAAAATTTAATCTACAAGCAATCAACAATTTTCAATTGATTTAAAATTACCTGAATTAGTTGACCATTTCTACTTCTAGCACCTACATGAGAACCAGCAGAAAAAAGTCCCAATAAAATGTAGTGGGGCAAACACAAATCAAATAAAAATTCAAATGTAACAGGTATTCAGGTCTTCTAACCAGTTGATCTATGTGATACAGCTTTTCGAGCTGTTATCATGTCTTGTAGACGTTTAGTAGCAGCAGAAGCTTCCTCTGTCTTCCGCTGTAAAACCTGATGCAAAGAAATAGAGAGAAAAGTGGTCACTGTGAGAAAAACAATAGGCAGATAGCTACAACCAAAAGAAATAAAAGGACATGGAAAGCATTAAGGAAAATACAATGAACCAACCATTTTAAGCCTATCATTTGAAGCCAGCAAACTTTGGATCTTGACTTCATTCCTCCTTCCCTCTTTCTTAAGCTAATGATACATGAACAAATATTCCATAAGATAAAAAAGCTAACAGGAAAGGAGATTTATACTATATACAACAGCTAGATCTGTAAACAACAATTGCTATGTTCAACAAATTACCTTACCGGTCTTCCACTTGAAAAACAAACAATTATTTTTATCAATGAAATCATAAATCATTCAAAATCTTAGACACAAGAGAGTGTAACTAAGTGGATACCTGAAGAACCTCTTTTTCAAGTAGGGTCTTGCATAACCGAAATTGCACAGATTCTAACTTGATCTTACATTGCAGTTGAACCTGTATATAAACACAAAAGTTTATTTGATACCCAAAGCAAAAGAGGGACGGATAAGAACTAAAACAGCACTAAAAAAAATCATCCACACAAGTAATGCCACCTTTTGAGCCTTCAAATTTTGAATCTCCATTTGCAACTGTTCAGTTGATTCATCGACTTTTTTCCTTTGAATTGAAAACTGGGACCGAGTACCAAGTTTCATCTTCAATTCAGTAACCTGCAACAGCATGATATTGAAACAAGTCACGGCCTCACCAACTAAAAAGAATCAATTTCATTCTACTGACGCCACAAACAAATGTTTACCTGATCTTCGAGCAAGTTCAGCTTCTGAAGATACTCCTTCTTCAGCTTTTCAACTCCATTCCTAGTAGCCGATGAATCACTCCCCTGTCGTTGCTGCCTTAGTTCAGCAATCTCCGTCTGCAAATCACACAGCATCCAAAGTAAGCAGCAACGACTACTTCCTCTCAATATAACAGCAGTATGCATGCAGCAATAATGATAACTGATTCATCAAAATCTTCTCATTTCAACATACTCAATCAGTGCAAAAAATCATTTGAACAATAACTTCCTAAACCCCCAAATATTTTAAAATTAGTGAAATGCTTTTTTTCTTCTGATAGATTATTCCATTTCTCCAGAACCCTAAACCTATTCTAATATAAACGCTATACCAAACTAAATAAATGCAAACACTGAATTTAAACTCGATCAACTTCTTATGAATAAATATCTACGAAATCAGATCCTATAACCAGCAAAAAAATTGATAAAATTCAAAACTAACCTTATATGCTTTATTTTCCGCCTCGAGCTCGCGAATCCTCTCCTCGTAGATTTGCTTTTCGTTCGGGTCCGACACTGAGGCATGGGTTGGGCTTGATTGCTTGGATCGGCGATTCGTCTTCTTCATGTTCCTCTCTTTCGAAATCGAAGATGAGAAAGAATGAAGATTGAAAAGAAAGAGCCAAATCGAAGAAGTAATAATAATGGTTAGTGGCCAAATTGAAACCCAACGTCTATTAGGATCGAATCATACACACCGCCTCGCTGCGACTATTATAACGTTACTGCATTGAGTAAACAACCTATCACGATATGCCACGTAAGCAACGCAATTGAAACAGTGCGGAGGGAAACGAAACCTGCTTGATTCAAATTTTCTTTGTTCGAAATCTGTATTATACCCTTCCGTATTTGCGCTATTTTCTGTAAACACCAGTATTTTGTTTAAGTACAATATGTTTTAAGAAAAAAATCTGAAAGGGAAAAATTCCTTTTAAATTAATATATTGACTACATTATTATTTTTTTCTAAAATGATGAATATCTTGTCTTAGTATAGTATGATATAGTACTATTACTATAGTATATAATTAATATATTTTCCATCAATGTGATATAGTCATGAGTTAAATTTTTATTAAATCTTTTGAAATAATTCGTTTAGTTTACACACAAAAAAGCTCCCATCTTTTTTATAAAAAAAAACTAAAAACACTTGAAAAATCATCCCTCCTCTCTTTTTATTTATTTTTCTTTACATTAAAAAATTTATTTATTTTCTCCATTTCATATTCACTTCTCCCTTTCCCTTTCCTTATTCTATTCTCTCCATTGTCCCAAAATTTACCGAGCTCCTTAAACACCAGTTACACAAGCACGAAGAAGGTACTTTGAGTTGAAAAAAGCAATATTTATCTCTTTAAAATTCTATTTGAAGATCGATGAGACGTCGAGTAGTGTTAAATTGACTAATTTTACTTTTTTTTTACTAAATTTATATGAATTTGAAAAAATTAAAATAATAACGGGTCAAAATAGGTTTATTAAATTTAGATCTATATTTTGTTGAGTCTAATTTGACTTGTTGGACCCGTTAAACTAGGTTATATTGACTAGATTTTTTTTAGGCCAATTTTTTTAAATCCAATTGTCAAGTTTATCTTGTTTTGCGAGCTCTAATATTATTTGATTCACGCTATGTTTAAAATAGTTAAAAAATTTAGATTTCAGCTGCTTTTAGGGGGGAATTGTTTGAGAGTGTTTATCTTCTTCTTCTTCTTCTTGTTTTAATTTCAGGTTCAATGATACTTTTGATTTTTAATTTAAATTATGTGTGATTTTGATTCTTCAATTTTTTAAACCAATAATTTTCTTGATTTTTGAATTTAAACAAATTCAATTTCTTCATTATTTTTTTATTTAAACCCCTAGAATTATCATTTTTCTACTCAATGTTTTCACGATTGTTCTCAATTAAAATATCTTAAAACTTTTGGTAAAAGCTCATTAATAAAAATATTAAATTTCATCAAAAGTATATTAAAAAAACACTCAATTCCCCCTCCTGAAATGGTTTTTTACAAATTTGTTTAAAGTTTTTCAAATTTCTATAAATTTCCGAGTTCTAAACTTTAAAGTCTTTTCATATCCAAAATTAATCATAAAATCTCAAATGCTTGATAAAAATGAAATTAAAAAGTACTTGATAGGTGAAAAATGGGGGAACCAATTTTATTTGATTTTATATATCACCATGTGTGATTCCCCTCTCACTCTATGTATAAGCTAGAGATTGAATCCTAAACTTTCGTTAAGTGATTTAAGTGTGGAACTACTTGTTCTTATAATTTTTGGTAAATTTATTTGATTTTAAAAATTCAGAGACTTAACTTACTCAAAAGAGGCTTAGGAGATTAAGGAGATTAAATATATAAAATCAAAATTAAAAAGGTTAAAATTATAGTTAAACCTTAATTTCGTAATCAATATTTATAAGTGCACTTTATATTCTAAAATGTATCTCTCGCTTTAAAAGAGACAAATCCTATTTTTAAAGGATGAAATTGGTTCTAATAACATTTTTAACAATTTATAAGTGAATTTGGTAAGTCAATTTAAATTAATTTATTTATGAAACCTATAAGCTTGTCTAACTAAAATAAAAGTATTTTCTGTAAAAAAAACTAAAATAAAAGTATTTAGTAACAAATTTACCTCACTAACTTATAATATTTTTTCATATGTTACTTAAGTATTTATAGCTTATTGGTACTTTCTTTTCTATAAATTTTTACTCTTAACACTTAAACAAAATCCCTCATTTATTACTTTATTTAATAGTATCCTATTTATTTTAATAAAATTTATCTTTTATTATCACGTTATTATTTTTAAATTGTTTCGCTATTTATTTTAAATTTTTATACAAAAATATTTTATTTTTTATCAGAAATTAAAAGATTTTATATTTTTTAAATAAAAACCTAAAACTATAATTATCCTAATTTTGTGGGGATGTGAATTGTGAGAATCTTTGCCGTGAATAGGATAGTAGTATTAATTTACAGCATTGTCCATGTATATTCTAACCCGTCTAATATTCAACAAAAAAATAAAATAAAAAATCTAACCCGTCTAAAGCACACCCAAACTATCATTGAACTAAATCTCTTTGTGAATGAAAGTAAGGAGTAGGTGGAAACTATTGATCCGACTTCAATGGACAACAATGACACCTCATTGTATCACTACAAGGTTTAATGATCTGATATTTGACTCACTCATTTTAGTTCAAATTTCAAGATTTCAAATACTTGGTCCCTTTCTTGATGTTTAACTACTACATCCCCACAATTATGAGATTACCTTTTCGGTTTTGATGTGTGTGCATGCTAAAAAGCTCAATTTACTCTCTTGCTTTCATGCCATGAAAATGGTGCGTAGCTTTACGCTTAATTAGTTTTCTCTGCAGGTTCATTTAATTTAGATAGTAAAAGTTTCCGTGTGTCAAGGGCTTTAAGCATTCCTTATGTGCAATAATGAACTAGTACAAAATAAAAGGCAACCTTGATAGCAAAATATTTCTGCTTTTTTGGGAAATCAGAACCCCAAACTTCTCATGAGATGTATAATTAAATCATTTTATTCTGTGGATTCCTTCCATTTCCATGAAAGAGGTTTGCCAAACTCATTGTGGTGAGTTACAAATCAACTTAAAGTTGGAGTGAGTGCATGTAAATGCAATGAATGAACAGAAAACAAACAGGATTGCCTTGAGACAAAATCTTTAAGGCAGAAAAGGCCAAAATGTAAACTATATAGAGGGTAGGGTGCTAAGAAAAAATGAGACTATAATTGCAAGGAGACAAAAACATCTCCATAGGTTAATTAAAAAATTGGCTTAAAAAATAATGCAGCTATTGCTATATATAAGAGAAGCATATCTTCATTCTTCCTACCTACCACACAGCTTCCGATCATTTTGCTTATAGAACATGGCCATTGATGACTAGATATAAAGATTTTCAAAAAGTTTTGTGGAAAAAAAACTAGTCCTTGTCACCCCACATGTAAGACTAGGCCTACAGGAATAGGTTTACCAAAGTTAGTTGTCTGCAATAACGTTGTAAGGGCAATTTTCTTATTAAAACTCCCCCGCGTTAATAATGCATTGAATTTCATGAAACAAAATCTAATCCATTTTGAGATATGTTGAATCAACTCTTTGTCAATCTCCTATTTACCAGAAAAATCTTTGTCAATATCCTAATAATTAGTTTTCCACCTTGCACTTCCAAAGTCTATTGATATTTCAAGGAACATAGTATACAGTATTTATTAAAGTTTTTTAAAACTGGTCTCCGACCATAATTTCGCTGCAACATTAAGATTTTTAGGGTGTCCACAATCGCAATGCAATTGCAATTGTGATCATATTTGTCTACAATTTTATACAATATCTAATAATGTAATGAAATAGCAATTGCGACTGCAATTTAAAACCTCCTTTATAATAGTGTTTCATTTTGGTGAATGACTACTTGACCCTTTATTCTAGGAAACTCAAGTTAAACTCGTGCTGTCACATGGAAGGGAGTTAAAGAAACAGCAGAAAAAGCTTGAATGAAATCAATACGTGGTTAATACAGAATCTTAGCTCAAAGTGAAACAAAAATAGATGGGAAGTGACACATGCCAAGAAAGAGAGCACAGAAAGAGGGGAGCATCCTCTTTCATTGGTCAATTTCTTTTACGGTCATTCAGGAAAGACAAATCCATAAGATTCCTCATTGCCTTCTCTTTGTGCCTTTGTGGAAACTCACCCTTCCTTCAACAATGGAAACTTTTTCTGCACTTTCATTTTCATCTTGGACAGAGAGAGAGAGCTTGGAGAGGTATAGCAGTGTCAATAAAAGAGAAAACAACACTTGAAACAAACTAGTACTTTTGTCATTCTGCAAAGCACCATTAGAACTTTGGGCCACTGCAACCCTTTGGAGAAGAAATCGCCAGTGATAACTAACGTTCATGCAAATAGGTAAAATTATCATAAACCCTCTTCTGAAGGGTGTGGCTGTAATTTGACGCCTAGACAAGACTTGAAAAAAAATTAATTAAACTCTCCCCATCCTTAACGTCAATGTTGTTGGAGTGCTATCCGGCAATGAAAACCACCTTAAGCACCCCATTCCACAAATCATTAAAGTAAGATGATGATTGATTATGAGTGTCCATCTTCAACTATACATAAATGCTTCCTAGCTTGTGTCAAAAAAGCTACTACACCTTCATCTCTCTATCTCTTCTTTTTCTTCCACTATAACACACTCTCACAAATTAATTCAGACAGATAGACACCAATGTCAACACTGAACCGTCTTTTTGATCTTCCTGAACAGATATGTTACATACAATGTGGATTCTGTAACACTATTTTAATGGTAATGAACTCTTTGCTCATTTTAACTGCACTTCAAGAGTTCATGTGGTTATATTTCTAACTGCACTTGTTTGAGTTCATGTGGTTTCTATTTTTTAATTCCACTTTCCGTATTTCATTTTTTTTTTTCTGTTTTCAATTCAACTGTGAGATGCAGGTAAGTGTTCCTTGCAGCAGTTTGTCAATGGTGGTGACAGTAAGATGCGGTCATTGCACAAACCTCCTTTCTGTTAATATGTTGAAAGCTTCTTTTATCCCTTTCCACCTCTTAGCATCGCTTAGTCATCTTGAGGTGATAAGTTATTACCTTTCAATTTCTATGTTTATTTCCTTGGTGTTGTTCAAGTGAGTCCAATGACACACATACTTATTTTTAGTTAGTTTATTTTTAATTTTATCAACAAATGTTAATGGTTAGTTTTTGTTAATTGGAGGGATCGAATCCATGACATTTTCCTCCTTCTTCTCTCTCTTAACCACCCAATCAACCTTATATCTTCTTATTTTTAATTAGGTAGCTAGGTGTTTTTATCATTTATTGGATTTTTAACTCAATGCATTTGTGATTGTCTCCGCTCTCCAGCCAAAAGAAAGTAGTCCAGAAAACAAGACTTTGAACAGCCACAGTGCATCCATGATGATCTATTCTGATTGTGAGGAAGAGGACATAATTCCAATGAGTCATCATGTTGTGAATAAACGTATGTAAGGCAATAGTTACTTTTAAGAATGAGATGAGTTATTATTGAGTTTGAAGCAAGTTTTGTGCACTCATACAGCTTCCTCATAAATTTGTTTTTTTATGCATGGATTGTATACAGCCCCAGAGAAGAGACAGCGAACACCATCAGCTTATAACTGCTTCATCAAGTAATGATTCAATAAACAGGTTTCTATAGAACTGGTTAAACTTAAAACTTTGAATTTTAATATGAGTATTAGTTTAATGCAGGGAGGAGATTAAAAGGCTAAAGGCTGAAAATCCTGAAATGGCCCACAAGGAAGCTTTTAGTACAGCTGCAAAAAATGTAAGGTCCAATTTTTTAAGTTATTAATTCAACTCATTTGCAAATTAGGAAATCTTTAAACCTGTTTGGATAAGGTTAGAAGTGTTCTTAAGAGTTTCTCTACTAAAAAATGATTTATATTTCTAGGAAATGAGCTCTCAAGAACACTTTTAACTTATATCCAAACAGACTCAAATGATACTTTTCTTAAGCTTTATCTTGAAAATATTTGTCATTTTCAGTGGGCCAATTTCCCCCAAACTCAGTGGTGCAAAGGAGATGAAGAGAGCTGTAGCCAGACAGAACAACATGTGGATCTTGACTCACTAGTGGACCCTGCTGATGCTGAGGTAAAAGCATAATTATTTGAAAAACTCGGCAATTTCTTCATTTAAGACAGAAGGTTATCTTATAACACAAACAAATTACTTTAGCTGATTAAAACTTGTTATTAGTAGGAGATTCTTTGGTTTGGCACAAGTGGAGGATTAAGATATTTTTTTCGGTTGGGGAAAAAAATAGTTTAATATTTTCTCAAACAAAAAATTAGATAAGCTTTATTAAAAATGGTAAAAAATTTAAAAGGTTAAGTGAGTAAAATTAATATTAATTTATTCTCTTTTTTATCTTTTATAATTATTTATATTCATCTTATTAAAAAATTATCTTATGCAAATAATATCTATTTGTTTATGAGGGTAAAAAAATATTTATTTAATATATTTAAGTAAAATAACTTACTTTTTTTGTGGGAGCAATTTCCCCATTACACATAATGTACAGCCGCCATTGTTTGACACTGTGCATCTATCTTTAGTATTGCATGTCCCTTTCTTTATAACCCATGAAAAATATAAGTAGGCTTCATTCATTCAATGGCAAAGACTTATCCTCATGGTCATTGCCAATCAATGTGACATTGAGACATTAAACCATTATTAGAAATTATTGTAGATTCTAAAAAAATTACAAATTTATAATCAGTATTTGATGTTTATTAGTATTGCATGTCCCTTTCTTTTATATCACTATGATTGGTAAAGTGGGTCAGTCCGCAAAAAACGAGGCGGGCTAGCCCAGCCCACAAAAAATGTGAGGAGGGACGGGCTGGCCCACTTTTGGAAAGTGGGCTGGAAATGCTAGTCCGTCCTGCTTTAATGCGGGCCAGCCTGCTTAAAAAATAAAAAAATTATTTTTTTTAAAAAATACAAAAAAAATTTATAAAAAAAATACATATGTGATAATTGAAAAAAAATATAAAGTTAAATAAAAGTAAACAATTTAAAATTAATGTTAAATAACTGATGTCATGTGATAATTCACAAAATTATACCACTTGTAAATGAAATTTATGGATGTAAACTGTCAAAAGTATAATATGTTAGTAATGAAAGACTATTTGAAAATATCATTATCATAAACATTTTGATATTAAAACTTAGAAGTTAATTAGAATACGCTGAGATGCAAAAGAGCATAAATTAAAATAACATACCTATTTCAAAATATGTTTTATATATATATATATATATATATATATATATATATATATATATATATATATATATATATCTATTTAATTTTAATATTTAATATTTTAAATAATATTGGCCCAGCGGCCTGGCCTGTCCCGTCCCAACCCGCGTTTGGCCAGTAGTTTTGCAAGCTGGACTAGCCCGCCCAATTTTTTAATAGTGGGTTAGAATTGTCATCTCAACCCGCATTTTTTTGCGGGCTAAACGGGCCGATCCGGTGGACCAGGCCTGTTTTGTCATCCCTATATATCACAAGAAAAATAGTAGGCTCCATTCATTAAACCTTTATTAGAAAATATTGTAGATTCTAAAAAAAATTATAATCAGTATTTGATGATGATTAACATGGTGTTCTAAAAAAAATGTAGAGCTTCCATTAAAGATTTAATACGTGCTAGAATCATAGTTGTTAAAACTGGCCCGGCCTAGCTAGTCGCACTGGTTGGACCGGGACTCGATAGCATAATCGATCTGGTTCTACTATTGGACCGGCTATGCAGTTGACCCAATCAAATTCAATAAAAACCGATCAAACCTGACCAAACGCGACTGATCGGACTGGTTGGACGGCCAGGTTCACCTTTTTTTTGGATTTTTTTTGGGATTTATTTTTATTTTTTTTTTAAAAATGGATTATTATCAATAGTTATTTTGAATTTTGGAGTATGAATGAGTTTTTCTTACTCAAATAATGTTATTTATATATTTATATATAATAGATTCATATATAATTTTAAATTTTTAATATATATCAGACCAATTACTGACCCACCGATTGAACCTCTAACTCACTATCTCGACCGGATCAATAACAAGATCGATTTTAATAATACTGGCCAGAATAATGAGACAAGATGAAATTTGACAAAGAAGACCTAAAGTAGCAATGGCACTAAAAGTAAATAAGACAACACGGTAACACCAACACAAAATTACAATCTTGGATTCTTGTAATGTAATGTCTGTAGCTAGTCAATTTCCTAGCACTGTCCTTCATTTGTGTCAACTTTTCTGGAGTAATGTAGATGTACTTCCCATACTACTTTAAGCCTACTCTTCTTTCTATAGTAATTCACCATTGTAATGAGTGTGTCACTTCATGTGTAAAACTTTTTTCAGGTCAGTGAAGAAGGTCAAGGTTTCCGTGGAAGAAAGGTGCCAAGAAATTCCATCTTGGAAAGGACACAGTCTGAATGAAGAAAGCTCAGCTTATATGACATAACAAGCTATTACTGTTTTCTGTCTTTATGGTTGCCACTAAATCATTTTCCTAATTAAGAAAAGATGCTCTTGGAAATGAAAACGAATTAAGTAGGGTTGAGACGTGAGAGCTTACAATTTGAGACTTTAGGAAGTGCTTTACAATTGATACTTTTATCTGACACCTTTCCTTTCCAGCATACCAGTTCCTTTAACCAGTCTTCAGGACCACAAATGCTTTTTCTTTTGTTTTTATGTTTTTGGTTTTCATAAATGTTCATTTTTCAAGTGTTCCTTGATGTTAATTCTCAAACTCTGTGCATGTTATTAAGGGCAAGGTAACCGATGATGGCTACAGATTTTCGTGATAGATAAACATTCATCACATCATATTACTACAAAATCCGATTTTCTTGTGATATTTTAATTCCCTCGAAATTAGGTTCTATCTACTCCTAATTATTAATTCAGGAGTAAGATTATCTTTATCTGTAGTCACTAGTCACGTAATAGTACACAAAATGCGTTTGGGAAAAGTGGAGTAACAATCAATGCATTTGAGATATCAATTGAAATTTAAAATAAAATAAAAAAATGTTCATGCATATGAAAATTTAAGACTTTCTATTATAAATTATGTTCAATGATATGTGACATCAACAACTTTGAGTTGGGAATTTAAGGCTTATAATTTATGGGAAATCAATTGAAATTGTAAAAAATAAATCTTTTATTCAAATTTCTCAACAACTTTTCCTTTCAGCTTTTTCCTCAACAACTTTATACAATACAATAAAACCCACATATTTAATGAAAGTCACATAAACTTCATCCATTGAAAATATATAAAAAAGAATGTGTTACACAAATTTCCAAGAATGTGAAGATGGTATTTTAACAGGGAGAAACTAGTGTAAAACTCGAAAGGACAATAAACCAAAAGTGGGGAATAACCGTGAATTTTTTATGTGCCAATTGAACAGTATAAAATTCTAACTTGTATGCAACACTTTTTAGGCTTTAGAAATCAGTGTTGTCAATGATGGATGGCGTAATAATGAAATATGGCAACAGGCTAAAATTCCATTACGGCCTATGACACCGCCATGGCAGGCCTCCCTTCACAAATTGCCTATGGCAGTAGGCAAAAAATCTGCCATGCCGAGTCATGCTAAATCCTCCTATTACCTTTTATGGTAAATATTGAATGAAAAGTAAAAACATTTATTGTCTTGGAAGTATAAAACATATTTAAAACTTACCATAATAAGTAGGAGGAGGATTTGTAGGAAATTATACTAGAAGGAATAAGAATTATTCATATGCATTGTACAGTTTAAATTACACCATGCAGAGTAAGTCAGGCAGCAATATTCCTAATATAAATTAAGGACATGCATTGGTGTCAATTTCGACATTCCAAAACAATCAGATTTTTAAAAATACCAGTCAAATTCTTCTAAAGTTTGGTCTGTCATATCATACCATTATATGAGATATCAACATAAGCTGTGTCTTTTCATAGCTCCTCAGAACTGATAACAAACACACTTGACCTGAACCAGCACACAAACATGACCTGCGTGTACCAAAGCAATTCAAAAAAGAAAAGAAAAATTGATGCATTGCCATAGGGCATTGCAACAGAAGCATCTTGGTCATCTGTTATTCCTCAAGCCTTCTTCTTAATTGAGATCAGACTTGTCCAAAGCTACAACCAAAAGTATAATTAGTTAAGACATAATGATATTAGAAAATTCACACAGAAAAAGAACAATAGAGAGAACAAAAATTACTATTGTAATTGAGCAACTTCTCAATGAGATCAACGTGGGTCATAAGCATGCGCCTACAACAATACCGAACCAGTCCCAATGCATCCAGTGCATCTCTGGAATCCATCATTATGTTAATACACCAATATTAAAACTGATATTAGGGAATCAAGTATATACACAAAATAGTAGCCTATATCCCATAAGAATTGAAACATTTTGATTAATCTTAAAAAAATAATTGAAAAAGAAACCAAAAGAGACAGAGAGAGGGTTTAGGTACGGACCCTTCACTGTAATCTGCCTGGAGAAGGTCCAAATAGGTATCCCATTTGTTTCCAATTACCTAAATCGGAGAAAAGGAATGAAATTGAGCACTAATTCAGCAAAACCCTAAAAGTGTAAAAGAGGCCCAAACTTATTTATTTATAATTCAGCGCGAATAGAGTGAAACGAGGAAGAAAGAGAGTAAATGGGAATACCTTTCCACAGGTAAAACAACGAACGGGGATGATCATCTTATTCCTCTACTCAGCTCAGTACTCACAACAAAACCACGCCCTTCTTTATGTTGTTTTTTAAGATGTAAGAAAAGAATTAACAGAGAATGAGAAGAAGAAAGAAGCCAAGAAAATGACGAAATAGAAAGAGGAAAACCAACCTCACTCTAATACATGTGCTTGCGGCCGTTGAGGCTATTTCATGAACAAACCGGCTTTGAAGATCTGTGCTATTCACAACTGAATGGGCCGTTTCATGACCCCAGGGTAGCCCACAGAAGGCAGCTTAACTTATTTGGACTCTTCTGTTTCTAATCACGTAATTTTTTCCATCTTATAGTTACGTGACGATAGAACAAAAAATATGGTTGTATTTTATTGATTATAGGGATGCTTTTATTTCAAATATTAAACTTTAAAAACTTTTTAATAATATATATATATATATATGAATTTTTAAAGTAGAATATGATTGTTTTTTTTAATTTTTTAGTATAAAATTTATAAATTATAATTTTGTTTGATATATAGCAATTTACACAGTTTAACTAATAAGTTACTATTTCACCAATGGCCTATTAACCTAGAGGGAGACATTCTTCAGATTGAGAATGATATTATTTATTTTGTACTTATTTCATTTTATTTAACATAATTAAATTGAATGTTAATTTGCTAAAATCCATTTTATATATAAAATATTATCCGTAGAAATTGAACACATTATCCAAAGGCAACAACCAAGTGAATTAGATTCTTTTTATAACTTACACACCTTACTCAACCACCTCAATTAGATTATCTTAATTCTATGTTTGAAAAAAAAAGTCTCAAATAATCAATTGTCATATGCGTATAAATCATACTTTAAAAAAATCATATAAGTCATCAAGAAACTAATTTAATTTAACGTTATTTAGCAAGTGTTAAGATGTCATTAATGCTTTCATCCAAGCATAACATAAACTTGTAATTCGGGGGGGGGGGGGGGGGGGGTTCGAATTAACAGTTCGTGCAGATACGGTTTTTGATCATTTAGCCTTGCAAATTGGCCAAACATCATAGCAAAAGTTATTTGCATATATATCAGACTGCAGATTATGACCAGGCAAGAGTTATTTACAAAAATGAAATAGGATGATTTAAACTAAACAACCATTAGTTTGTGTATGATAACGATTTTTTAAGTTTGCTGCTGTCTTGAGGCAACCGTAACCAGAAGAACGAAAAAGAACTAATTTATTTACGTAGTTGCCGCCAATGTCACTTAGTGGCCTTCAGGATAATTAGTTCAGAAATTAAAAGTGCATACAGCTGCAGTGGCGTCTCTGATTGTGGAGTTCCAAGAGAAGATAAAACCACATACATTATAAGCTTCTTAGAAGCCTAAAAGACAGCATGAGATGCTGGAAACAAGAGAGAGAATGTGAGAAAGAAACCAAAAATAACTTTCATTTCAAGTTGTCTATCATGCAGAGGTTTTCAGCAGATAAAATTGTTCTGTTCGTCAGAAAATGCTGCAGATTCAGCAAAAGGAATGAAAAATGCAGGTACTATGATGTTCCATTTTTAAGAGCCAAGGGCAGGTGCTCTGGAGCGGTTATGATTTTATTTGAAAGTTTAAAAGTCATGCTCACAAAATTGTATTTGCAAAAAAAAAAAAAAAAAAAAATCAAAACTTATAGTTGTATGGTAAAACCTATCTCAGTCAAAATACAAATTGGGTGGTTCTACCTGTTTTTACTCTGAATAGAATTAAAAATTACCTGGTTAAGTACTTGGTGCAATAACACCCAATAAATATTGGGGTTACCGCCAATATTGAGCCCAACGATGGATAGTCTCAACCATCTGAGGGAATAATGCACTCACACTCTCATTGATAAGATCCTGGAAGAAATGTATACTGGCTTCATCATCCAAGTCCAACCGAAACTTTTCCTGAAGCTGCAAAGCCACAATGCCTTGGTATAAGAACAAATGAACAGGTTTCACCTATTTATTGAAACTCAAGGGAACTTACCTTAAGAATCCCCTTTTCAGGATCAGAAGCTATATCAGGAATATTGGAACCCGCCATTAAGTAAAATAGATTTAAAATTAGGTTACTGGATTTGCGAAGAATGTTGTATGCTTCACAACAATAGGACTTGAACCTTGTATAATATTGGCTGGCATAGGGACAAAGAAATCAATCACTATTTCACAATTTAAGCTACAGATCGCACAACCACCCTCTTGAATCTAAAGTGAGTCATCCAATGAGAACTGTACCTTTCAGCTCCACCCATAGCCTCAACCATTTCCTTGCAAAGCTTCATTGGTGGTGGAAATGGCTTAGGATCTCGCCCAAGAATAAAACCAAAATCAACATGGAAAAGACCTCCGTCATTTCTGAGGAGGAGATTGTCTAAGTGCCTGCCAAAGAAAAAAAACACTCTAAATATGGACAAAATATAAATTCAATGAACAATTTAACATTTCTACAGTCTACGTGTGTGCTTGGGAGCATTTGAAAAATTGGTTTTGAATGAAATTGTTTTTGTAAAATTGACTTTGGTTAAAATTGGTTTTGAGTGAAGTGCTTTATGTTTAGATGTTTTTATTCTAAAAACAAGCAGAAAAATTTAATATAACATTTTTTATTAAACGCAAAAAATATCTATAAATTTTTAACATGGAACCAAACATGTGAATATTTATCTAAAATCACATTAGTTTGAATTTCAACATAATTTAGGATAATCCAACGTGTGAATTATATGTTTGGTTCCATGTGAGTTATATGCAGTATAAATTCAAAAATTCAAGACAGTTAAGTTAGACAAATGTCAGCAACACTTAAAATATTAAGATTAACTTTCGTTTAGAAATTGGTTGAGAGGCTAGTTCATTTATTTTCAACCTCTTTTCTTCCCCCTTTTAGCCTTCATCTTCTTTAATTGATGGAATGAGTGGGGAGTTGTTCAATAGAAACCTAGATTGTCAATAGCACATTATAATGGCAGATCGGCCAGTGGCCACTATATAAGCAATGTAGCATCGTGGTTTAAAACCCTCTGTCTTGTACGTGTAACCCAGTCTCCTGATGTGTGTTTTCCAGCTGTGTTTTCTGGCCAGCATGTGGCAGTTTCTGGTGAACCCAGTCTCTATTGTTTATTAGATATAAAATGACATGTTACAAATAAAATCAACAATCACCTGTCTCCGATACCAAGTATATATGTTATAACAGAGTAGCCAGCACAGCTTTTTATAAATGTTTCAAGGCAGGTGGCTGTAATTCCAAAAGGTCCATGGTCATCAGGATGAAACTTTTGCAAATAGCTTATGATGCTACGATTCTCTGATAAAATCTAGACATGAAAAAATTATATGTAAGTCTTTTTTTTGTGAAAAGATTATATATTAGTCTACCAATTGCAAGATTGTGTATCCTACAATACAACCAAGATGATAGTTTACTAACTGTCAAAAAATAAAGAGCTAAGTATACAATTTATATATGCAATTAATAAATTTCAATAGCAAATATCAAAGGAACCACATAAAGCAATTAGCAACCTGACAGGCATTTGAATTCCTACTGTGAACAATTTTGAAAAACACTATCTGAAGAAATAAAATAGAAAAATCTTTCACAAAAATATTAGCAACTAAACATTAAACTTAGATAAAAAATTTGCTTATACATAAGTCAAGTGCGCATGCTAAAACACAGCAACAAAATTCCAGATATTTCAAATATTTTCTACTGTCATGATGCTTAAATATTTTAATCATTTTTAACTCCTCCAACTGATAATACCAAATTATTCACAATGTGCTAGCAGATACGAAAGTAAAGACAAAACAAGATTCATAAAACTTAGAACAAAGCATTAGACTAACAAACCTTTGTTAGTTAACAAAGGTAAGTATGTTATAAATTTAAAAAACTACATACATACCCCATTGCCCAAAGGCTTCTCGCTATGCGAAGGTAAGGGGAAGGGATATTGTACGTAACCTTACCCTTGCATATGCAAAGCGGCTATTTCCAGATTCGAACCCATGACTAACAAGTCACCAAGACACAAAGTATGTTATAACTTTGGGTTGAAAAAATCATGATGGGTCAAAATTAAACTCTCACTATAAATCAATTTAGAATAAACCTTCAGTCACAAAAAGAAACATTGACTACATGCTAATACAAGAAACAGCTTTTAAAATAAGTATATCAGCATACCTGTGCCAATGAGCGGGATGGAATAAATTCCAACATGCCTTCATCTTGTCCAGTTGCTAACACCTTGTATGGTGTTAGGTGTAGATCAAGATTTTCTAACTTAAGCAATCGATCCATTAGTGATACCATTTGAACAACCTACATAAGACCAACATTTATGTAATTGAACTCGTGTCTTCTAAATTATCCCTCAGGAGTGTGTGTGTGAGCACATGGACAGGCATGTGTCTTTTGGTGCATCAATGCACACATGTACAGGTATTCATTTGCATGCATAACAGGGTGACAGAAGAAGGATTGGTATGAATACCAACTGGTCCTGCCGAATATCGTCGCCCTTTTTAAATATGATTTTACAAGTTCCACCATTTGCTGCTCTAAAAGTAAGGCGCAAAGGATGCAATGCACTTTTAAATATTGATGACTCTGAAGGTACAATTCCAGTAATGAGGACACCTGGTGCCAAAGGTGATCGTATCGGCTACGAGTGAAACATAGCAACAATAAGCATACAGTTGAAGAACCTTCTAAGAATTCACTAGATATAATTGTTGGAAATAAATAGTTTCTTCAAGATGCATCATTAATTAAAGTAAAAGTGTAAATAAAAAGAACAATAAACTACAATGCAGCTTCATGTGAGATTGATACCTCATCAAAATAGGTAAGTTCACTAAGAAGACCAGAAAGTAGTTGTCTAAGCTTTTCAATCTTCTTCTGTGTATTACCACGAACATTCCTTACTTCTCTAGTGATTGAACACAACTGAGCAGTCAATTCTGTCTGGCGTACCAAACTCTGCCACTGTTTAAACCCATCTTCCTCTCCATTAACACCAGCTGTCATCTGAATGAATTCCAGAATGAATTAATCGAACTAGCTCTCTAGTTTCTACCACGTTAAATTTATTAATGAACTAAATATGTTGGAAGACTTTTATCAGTTAGATTCCTTTATCAAAAATTTGTTGCATGATGTAGGATAAAAAAAATTATGCCACACAAATGAAATCATTATGCATAATTACATATGCCAGCTTACACCTGCAATTCTTTTCAAGAATAAAATTATTACATTGTCTACTAATTATAGATCTAGTAGGCTTCTTCAAGGTGTACATTATGGAAACATGAATTATTAAAGAAATCTACTTACTTGTAGAGGGAGGCAAATTTCAAATATGGTGAAATATGGAAAGATTTTCTAATGTAGGAGTACAGTTACCAATGATGCAGAAATGAATTAGGTATTAGGCTAAATAATGAAAAAATAAAATGTATAGCATCTCAAAAAACTTTTTCAAATGTAGATCACAACAATAAGCATCACAGAAGCAGAACTTACTGAGCAAATGCTCAGGTATTAAGAAATAAAAGTTCAAACCTTCATCATATTCTCCTCCAGAATCTCATAAGTGCAGTAAAATCGTTTGGCATATGCAGGATCATAAAGTTCAACAGCCACATACCAGCGAAGAAAGCTTGCCAATTCAATATTCCGTAAAGCTGTCCAAATTTAGGTTTCTTTCAGAAAAGAGCCAAATATAACTAGAATCAGCACCTGAAATAGCTCTTAAACTCTCATGCACATACCACGCTGGACAAGGAAATGAGAAAGGCGAGATTTGTCAGAACGCTCAAACCGAAGAGCCTGAACCAATTGAAGCAAATAACACTGAAGCTCTTCATCATCAGCTCTTTCAAGAACACTAACTGCATAAGCACGGACCTGGAATGGAGCAGTTGAGAAATGGCCTTGAAAGATGTATAAATTTCTCCTATTGTGTAAAAAATAATAATTGCAATATTAAGTGATACATGTGCAATGGCATCTTTGCTCCTACATTTTCCTTTCTTTGGTGTTCAACTCATGGCTGTATCAGGGGAATCACACTTTCTGATATACAGCAATTGGGGTGATTTACTATATTCATTTGTTCTCTGTTAAATCCAGTTCTGTCTGTTGTGGAAGATATATTATTCTCTCCCCTAGTCCCTAGTTTAAATTTTCCACTTTTCTATCAGATAATTCTTTTTACTATTTCTTTTTCAAACTAACAAGTAATATGTATAGGAAAACTATAAAGAAACTTTCTTAGTTCTTACCAATATGTCTGTTGGTAGTTAAGTGTATTACTCATTTAATGTGTCAAGGGCATTAGATATATAATTAATGCGTAGAGTGTTCTCTGCACTATATTGCACTACATTGTACTGCAAACCTAATTAATATAAACACAAATATCTACACCCATATTGGGTAGAATTTCCACAAAAATCTCTACAAAATTACCTCTTCACTTTCAAAAACAGGCGACAAAAGTTCCAGTGCATCACAAACATCAATCATCTCCCACTTGCCCATCAATTCTAATGCTTGTTTGGCTTCCTGGAGAAAAACAGCATTGGACAATGACAATTTCTACCAGTGTTTTTTTAGCAATAAGAATTCAAGATCAAATATCAATTAAAAAAACTTAAGTTTTTTTCCCATATCCCACTAGTTGGGTTCGGCTACATGAAAGAAATGACACTATTGCGTTACAGCAAAAGCCACTACAGAGGCCATTTAGACCTAATTCCTTTTTAATGTTTTTCACTTAGGACCACTCTTACATTTAAGTACCAGACCTATAGCATACCTGAAATCATATATAATATCTACTACTAGTTTCCAAGATAATAAAGGCCAACCTGAACATCACTCCATTCAACACAACGCAGGAACTTTGTAAGAGCCCTCTTTTCAGACATCAAAGAGAAGCGGAATTTCCACAAGAGCTGCCTCTCATCTCCACTCAAAGTCCTTGTTGGTGGATATTTTAGTATTCTCTGAATGGACCTTGACATAAAGGAGCAAATAAAACAGTTGAAGTGTTAAACAATCATTTATATCTTAAAAAAGATAAAGAAGCACAATTTTATTATTATAGAGGGAAGAAAACATTGTTCATAACAGAACCAAAGAGAAAACTAGCTAGAAAAAAGAAAAAAAAAGTTTCATGTCAAAAGAGCTACTAGTAACACTTGATAAAATTTTCCAGTCTTTGCAGCTAAGATAAACAACAATGAAATCCCAAAATTTTCTTCAACTGATATTTTGATGGTTTATTTGCTTTCATTTATCTCAAAGAAAATGATCTAAATCCCTTCAAAAAGTAAGGACAACATGGTCCTAAAGTAAATACATTACTTCAATTATTTCACATCAATAAATTTTCCTTCACAACATCATTTAGTTTAGAACCACCTGCCATTAAAATGTGGCAATGTAAGAAGTATGGTCATTGACATTGACATTGTTACACTTTGAAGTGTGCACATGTATTTTGAAGTGTTGCATTAACTCTGATATGAACATATCCCCTTTCTTAAAGTGTACACTCTTCATAGGTGGAAATGAAACTTCATTAACATGTTAATTGTGTTTACTTCTCCTTTGATTATATATGTCACCGAGCAAATTAACCATTTCAAGTACTGAAGAGGTAAATCATTCCTACTAATCTGATCATAGATATAACAAGGAAATTATATTTTGACACAAAAGCTTAAGCTTACTTTCTCTCATTTGAGCTTGGCTTCAGATCTCTGTCTATGACACCACGGGTCAAACTCCTGGCCAGCTTTAACTGTTTGTGCTCAGAGGGATTTATCTTTCCCACTTCTGGATCCCAGACAACAACAATATCATTGGTGGAGGCTATAGGTGATGGAAACAAGAAATTTGCACCTGATTCCTACATTTTCTAACAAAATATGAGTTACTGCATATGTAGGATCTGAATCAGTGTTTATTATATTATTGAAGAAGAAAAAAACTGCATCAATAACTTCAGGGGTTGCTTCGTAAAGGTAAACTGGCAACTTCACACCTGTATGCAGGGTAAGATACCTCAATAACTTAGATGCTATATGCATGAAATGTTAATAGTCTTAGTCACAAATGTAGGATGCTTGTGAACCCAAGAGGCCAAGATTACATTCTAGGAATCTCATGTACATTTGAATTTACTTTAAATTGTTAAACTTAATATAATCATCATAAATACAAAAGCATTTGATGCAGGAACATATCACGTACTAGGAGGGGGAAACCAGTACATCATTTTAACATTTTGCAGAATTTTTTTGTTATTTGACCAAATATCCCCACAGGCATTGTTGAGACTAATCCTTTGGGCAATGTCACAACTAGGAGGCAAGAATACCTGAAAAACAACTCGATGCTCAAAACTACAGAAGTCTACAACCAGGTACAAATGAGAATTTCCATTTTTCAAGCTTTCACGCTCCTTGATTCTCTCCATAGTTTTAAATGTGAGGCGATCCAGCCAGTCCACCCGTTGAATTTGACCTCGTTCATACTTATTTACAAGCTTTTCTAATCGTTCCAATTCCCCACGTTCATGCCTAGGGACCTAATGAGGACAATTCAAAGTATGCTTATTAGGACTGAAAGATTTCATAAAATTAAACAAAAAATGAAAAAAGGCACCTAAGTTCACTTAAAATTTTCATTACCTTTCCAGGTGTACTAGTAGGGAATGTTCCATCTGCCTCTTTTCCTGCCCAAAGCCTAAGCTTTTGCTTCCCAGTTTTGAGCTGCTTTTTGTTGTTGAAGAGAAGAATTGTGGCTCCTCCAATTAATCCTTCACCATGCGAAAGATCCCAAACCTATTCACACAACAATATTACCAAAATATAAAAACTCACACTTTACAAATTTTTAAGTAAAATTTGTAGAAGACTAAAAGCTAATAAAATTCACACATAATTTTATTTTATGCAAGGCAAAACATAACCAGATTGTGATTCTTGCTACAATTTATAGAAACGAGTTTTGTGATATCACTACTTGAAGAATGCATACATAAGCTTGTAAGCTAAAGTTGCAACTTACAGTGAAGGTGAGTTGTGACTGAGCAGTTAAGTCTCGATATTTAGTTGTCAAAGTGATGAGCTCGTTCCAACAATATGATGGTCCTGAAGACTCCAACCTTCACCAGATGATTTTAAAATATTAAAATCCATAAATACAATAAAATTTCAGTGTAATTTTATTATCACATTGCTGATTGATTAACAAATATGAGGTATCAATATAAAACATTCCGAAAATGAATTAAAAAAACCCACAAAATAGTATACAAATCTTCATTTTTAATACAAAGGCCTATAAGAGTATACTTACTCGATGTGTATTTTTACTTCCAATTAGTAAGCTGTTAGACTCTACTGTGGTTAGTAGTTAGATTGTTAGAGTAGGAGACCTGTGTGACAGCTGTAATCAACTAACTCAGGTTAGCTGACAGTTAGGATCAACTATATAAACTGAAGTGTAATCAGTTTTCAGGGGTTGAATAATATTTCATCTTCACAATTTATCTTCTTCTCTGAATTCTTTTATGGTATCAAAGCCTATCCTAGAGCCATTAAACGGGTCACCTACCATATTATCCATATACCAAGCCCAAAAGTGTTGGGTGTGAGGGAGTGTAATAGGAAAAACTCAAGTCTCACATCGGCTAAATATAGTATCAAGATAGAGTATATAAGTCTGAGTCATGTGAGAAGTATATATACTGCAAATTAATAGCTCAATTAAATTAAAAATATAATAACCTTGTTCTCATTGGAAGGCCAAACGGTGCACCATCAATGTACAATGCACACTCCACAAACAACTCTGTCGTTCTATTCTCTGTGGGGGCATTATTTTCTGTAAGCAAATAGTAGTAATATGAAATTATGGATTGCACAATCATCAAGTTTAATTGATAGACATTTTGGATTGCATGAGAACTAAAAGATTGGTCAATTGAATCATGAAATGAGAATTCTAGAAAAAGAGGGGGGAACAAACCTAAATCAGGTGATTTGGGAAGGGGCAAATTGCCTTCAAGGCGCTCAACGCGGAAGGTTACAGGAACACTGATATCGCAGGACAAGAAGAAGCGAAACTCGTTACCGGTCATCGGAACTTGTTTGTGATGAATTAAGGTTCGTTGAATTGATGATCGTCTTGGTCTCTCTGCGTGGTGCTATTCTCTGTGCTCACACCTGACACAACACCCTACTTCTTCCGCTTATTTATATGTTTCTTTCGTCCAATTAGTAGCATTTATATTTAATGTAGTTAAATTGAATGCTTTATTTTGAAGCCCAGATTAAAACTGACTACCCAAAAATAAAAATAAAAAATTGGATATAATATCATTCCAAAACAATTTTTTAAAGATTATAAAAACATATAAGTTTAAATATCTTTTAGAATGAATTAATATTTTTAACTGATATTTTTAATAAAACTGATATTTTAAAATCTTATAACTGATATTTTTAATAAAACTAATAAATTAATATTTATCTAAAAAAATATTTATATATTTAAATAAAATTATATTTGATGGGAAAAAACTAACCAAACAATCTCGAAAAATACTTGTATATTTAACTGATGATGATTATAAGATTATACTTTTTAGTAGTTCACAAATTATTATGTCTTTGAAATGGATGCTCAAATTGTGGTGGATGGTATAAATAAAAATACAGCAGAAAAGTCTAATTTTTTTTTAAATGTAAATAAGTCATTTCTAGTATCACAAACTCTTTAGTGAGTTTTGTAAGACCACAAACAAATCATGTAACTCATATTATAACTAGAGTTTCAAGATTATATATTAGTAGTCAAGTCTTTAATCAAGTTTCTTCATGTATTTCTTTAACCATTATGAATGAAATGTCTTAAATGTTTTTAATTTAAAAATAGAACAATTCAACAAACTTGTCCTTAACAACATGTTGGATTGACATTAAGTTGTGCAACTCAATGGATTTTTTGGTGATTTGCACTAAGAAGTGGAATTAAAAGCCTTTAGGAAACAAAATTGAGCTATATAAGCTCTTAGGGGCTCAAGAACAAAGTTAATGACAAAATCAAAAACATGAAAATTAAAATCTTTCTCCATAACATATTTTGTCATACCATCTACTATTTGATTGGTTTTTTTAAAAATATGATTTCAAATAATGTCTCCTGCATTATTATGAATGAGTGTGTGTATGACATGAATACAACATACAGAACAACCACCTAGATGAACACCAAATCCACAGTTAAATGAGTCACATACTCACATAACTCAACTTATTTTAACAAGTTAAATGAATCATTATATCAAGTTCAATTTAATTTTCTCATCCTTAAAAATAATTGATATTTTTCCATTTATACAAAATTATCGACATATTATAAACCTAAGATATTTTCATTCTATTTTTATCTTATGAAGTGTTGCTAAGTTTCTAGTTTTTTTTGTAAAAAAAAATGTTAATGGTAGATAACTCATTGACCTAAACACTGCTACTTAATTAGGGGCATTTATAGGTTAAAATCTATTATGTACAATTCGTTCTATATTAAATTTTAAAAGTTAAATAATAGTTATTTTTTTTTATAAAATCTAAGATTAAAATTTTTATTTTTAAATATATCTAAATAAAATTTTACATATGACGAAAATGGAGTTATCCTATCTAAACTAAGAATTTGAATTAAATAATTTAAATTAATTTAGATAAACAAAAAAAAGTAAAAAAGATCAAAACAATTTAAATTTCACTCATTTTAAATTCTCTAAAATTTTAAAACTCCTCATCTAAATACAACCTTGTTTATTTACAATACTACGGCCATTAAGCAGAAAAAAATTTCTGACAGAAGGATCAACTCAAAAAGTGAACTTTGACACAACTTATTCGGTAAAAAAATACAAATAATACTTATTTAATAAAAAAATTATCAAATTGAGACTGTTTGGAAGCATATTACAAATCTGGGGTAAGGAGTCATACTCAGATTAGGCGTGTTACCCCCCCTTGAGTCACGCCCAAATTGGGCGTGTTTCACCACGTTGCGCTACGTGTCACGCATGCATGAATCGGTGGTTATATAAACTTCAGAAGGTCATAACTTTTGACAGGAATGTTCGATTGAGGTGAAACTGGTGTCAAAACGCTCGAAATTGAGAGGAGAAGCCTTGGGAAAATCTCAAAGGGGATTTGGTCAACTATTTTTTCTAAAAAATGCCTCTAAGTGCCTCAAAATTAGGATTTAGGATTCAATCATCCAAAAATTTCTTTTTTTGTCTACTTTTTTAATTATTTAATTAGTTACTTTTCTTAATTTCGAACATTTTGACATATTGTACGCCTCAATCGGACATTTTATCAAAAGTTATGACCGTTTGAAGTTTATATACATATTTAATGCTATTCTTTTTTTTTTATAATTACAAAATAAATAAATTTTATTTAATTTAAAATATCCAGTTACCAATAATATTTACGGGCTATAGTGACACGTCACATTACTTAACAGTCAATGTTTTTTCTTTAACAATTAACTTAATCAATTTATTAAAGCAAAAGAATTAATATAATAATTATCTGAAAACGAAAGTTGTTTTTATAAATTATTATTAATTGTTATTTTTATCTAATTTTAAAGTATTTTTAGACCTTTATTTAGTATATTTTTTAATTTTATATTATTTTATTTAATATATTTTCCATATTTTTTAATATTATTTTATTTAATATAATTTCTAAATTTTTATATGGTTTTGTTTAATATTTTTTAGATTTTTATATAACTAATTTTTAATACAATATTTTATTTAAAATGCTTTCTATATTAAAAAATTATTAAAATTTAAAAAAATAAAAATTTTCACTTTTTTAAAAATCGGTCTTTATTTCATTAGCTAACACTTTTTGCGACTGAATATTATGATCGCAAACATTAAAAAAATAATATTATTACAAAACTTGTTAAAGACGAAATTAGCGACAGATTAGATCACATCCATTTTTGGCGTGACTCCCTACCCGACCCGATATGTTTTAAACTAATCCCAAATTCGTAATTTTTATTAAAAAAATATTATTTTGATAAAAATGACCAACTTATTCTGACCTCACCACTTGAGGAGACTAGCCGTTTTCTGGCCTTCATCTGAAACCTTATGGAATGCTAAAAATTAACAGTATAAGAACCAAGAAAATAGAGCCAAACGTACTTAAATCTATTCCTTTGTCTGTACACTGATATCTTCTTTCTTCAACAAAACCTCCGCAAGACATTGGTCAAGTACTGGTCTTTCTTGTGGGTATAAACATGATCAAAATGGTAAGAAACAAATGTATCTGATCAGCGTCTGTTGTTCTCTTTTTCGTCTAGTGATCTTTTGTGCCGTAGTGGATTCCTTGTTTCAAAAGCTTCAGGTTCATCTGACTTATTACCAGCAGCAGCATTCCTGTCCCAAAATGGAACGCCACTACTATTGGATGATGCTTCCCTTCGAACAGCCCTTGGCATTTTCAAGGGTGCATCTGGGTCCACGAAATTACCCTCTGCCCTTGGGGCTGAGGCAGCGTTTTCAGGTCTGGATTTGGACCTTTTGTGTCTTGGTTTATTCACAGCTACACTTGTTTCACTCGTGTTGTTATTATTTTCTTTCCTGAAGCTGAACTTGAGGTTGTGGATGGGGATGGGCACTTCAGAATTCTCTGCCTGCGAAGAAGGTGGCGGATTTGGAACAATAATTACGGTGGCTGTTTGGTTTTTTGGATTATCGTTCTTGGCATTTGATTTGACCTGCCATAAGAAATTGTAATGGTTAACAGGACACGACAGATAAGAATCCAGAAGGATGGATGGGATATTATTGCCTTAACTAGCAATTATTAATACCATTTAAATGAAGAATTGGCGAGCCAGCTAATGCAGAATGTATATTTTTGTATATTATAATTTTTGGTTGGGATTAAGAAAATAAAACCAAGAAAAAAAAATCGGTGACAATCAGTTTTAATAGTGATTTCTATAATACATTAGCTGGACTCCTTAAATGATACTACAAAATTATAAAATAAACAAAATATATATATTTTAGTAATAAGGAAGTAAGGAACACGTAATGAAAAAGAGGTTAGCGGATAACCATACAATTTCAAATAAATAAAGTGTGAAAAATAGTACTTCCCGTTCCAATCTTAACATTTTAAGGACAACATAAAGAAAAAAAAATAAGATTATTTATTTTAAATGAATTGCTAATGCATGGATACTTGTTTTAAAGAGAAATATTAGCAGCACACTATTTTGAATAATCATTTTATTATCAAAATTTATTGAAAATCATAAAAATTTATGATCTTACCTTTTATTTAACTAGTTTCTTTCTTAAATTCATAGTTTTCAATCTGTCAGAAAGAGTAAACTAACACTTGTTTTTTTTATTAATCAAGAAAACGTCTTTGACGTTTTAGAGGATGATGACGACACGCACCTGTGTATTTCCAATGCAGAGAGAGGTTTTCTGTGCCCTCGGTTGTAACACCCCGTATGCATCCGGTTTGTTAACATTCCATTATATCCATTTACGCAGCAATTTTCCAAAATAAACAATTTGATTTGGAAGCAAAACAAAATATGACGTCATTATAACATCAGTTGTACATTATATATGGTGAAGTATCAAAATATACATCCTCAGTACACAAATGTACATATAATCCCCTCAGGGTACAAAACCACAAAACAATAGGCATAAAATAACAAAAGAAGGGAGCCAACATGCTCTCATCAACTATGCCTAGGGTTTATATACAATCTATCCCTGCATGGGCCTTTTGCCCTGGGATCTCTCAGCTTCTCCCTGCGTCTCACCTGCAAACATAATCCCCACACACGGGGTGAGATAAAAATCTCAGTAAACTCAGGGTCCTTGGAGGTCTTTCCTCCCCCTGGTTCACTAACATGCATAATATATCAAAATCAACATTTCATAAGCTAGCCCTCATGGCTCTCAAACCATATCATCAGGCAGATACAGTATATACACACAAGTATCAAGGAATTCTCATCAGCATCACATGGCCATCACGGCTCACATAACATCTCATCACACAGAGACAACAAG
>CM023946.1:8367638-8446317 GCA_013407115.1 Glycine latifolia | reverse complement strand
TATATATATATATATATATATATATATATATATATATATATATATATATACATATATACATATAACTTGAGGGATAATCACCCCTACTCAGCCATCACGGCCTTCATTAGATCACAGCATATCAAATAGATATCCCTATTCAGATACAGCAACATATATATATAGAGATATAGATATATCATATTCCTTGAGAACGTTCATCTGCAGTCAGGTACCTTCTCTAAGGATTTAATCACACATATATCTATATTATACTTCCTGAGAAAAGCTCATCTGCAATCAGGTACTTATCTCAGAACACCCTCGGACATATATGGCACTTCCAAGAGATGCTCATCTGCAATCAGGTGCATACTCTCAGGTTTTATCACACATTGCTTATTGACTACTTAGAGTTGTTCCATATAACTTTGGCTCTAAGGGAAGTCCATATCTAATCCATTCTACTGGCCAGAGAATTCTCTACAAACATAAGATACTATCACCGCATATACCTCATAAAGGTTCTCATTAACACAGTACTCTATCCTAGTGTATATCTCAATCAACATCATCTCAATCGCCCACAATATATCATTTACTCAGATGTCTACACATATATGCATCATATACATGCCTCAATCACAATCAGTAACATTCAATTCTAAGATTCATGCAACATGTTATTCAATAACCAATACTCCCTCGGAGTATGGTGGAACACAAAGGAAGGAACCACTCTCAAGAACAAAGAGCTTACTGCTCTCAGCACTGTACCGGCTCTCCCGGATCCGTGGTCACCACCACCAGTGATGTCAGAATCACGCCCTACACAAGAGCATGTAAACATCAATAACGATCCTCAACCGTTAGAATGACAAAACAAGGCTAACCCTTTTCATTAAACCTTTTTGTTCTCTATCTTAAGGTTATCAGGACTAATCATCTCAAAGGCGATTCACAGACCCTCAACAGGATCTATCTCAGTCTATTCAACGTACTAGAGTCCCTACAAGACTCTGTATGAGCCAATTCAAAGGATTCACTTGCCTTAACCAGGCCAAATATTCATACTTGTCAAGTTTATCAGAACGGCTATTTCAACACATTTTCACCGTTTATTTAGCCTCCTGAACATCTTTTGTAAAGGTACCTAGGCTTAACTCATCATTATATCATCAATCTTCCTACCCATACAGATGTTAGAGTCAAAACCAAACTTCATCAAAAGTCATGTTTCAAAGTTCAATATTCATTAGAACAACCTTCTGAGCATACTTTTCTAAAGAACTCAAGCCTAATTTCAGCTCTAACGCAAAATGGTTACTATTCACCTCAAGAACCAATTCACAAATCAACCGGTAAAACTTGAGTTTCTTACCTCAAAACAGTCGAGGAAGGCTGGAGGATCACTTCTCCAAGCTCTAGCGTCCTTGAATCGCCTTCTTTTCCTTCCAAATCTCAGTTTTGAGGAATTCCCCTAGAGAACTGGATCTCTCCGATTGATGGTTTTTAAGGAGAATAGAAGCTGGAATCTAGCTCATAGAGGAGTTCTAATCAACTTTCTAGTTGGGTGAGAAGTGTTTAGATGAAGAATGGAGAAGATATGAAGCTTCTCTGGTCGTTAATGGCAGAAGCAGAGAAAAGGAAGAAAAAAGATATTTTAGAAGAGAGAGAGAGAGGCTGGTTATTATATCGGTCACTGTTTGTCTCGTCAAGCCTATCAACCAGTGCTCCCTGAAGTAACTCTGCACCTTGAGTAACAAGAAGGCCTGTTTTTTCGATACTTGCAGATTGTGTTGGCTCCTGTGATTCACTTGATATTGATGCTCTGTTGGCACACTTGGTTGCTAGGCAACCGCAAGAACTCCCACAACTGTTAACCATAGCTTTGCACTTGCATTTTGCTGTCTTGCATAATGAGGTTCTGCTACAAGAGCAGCAAATATCTGATGCAGTTTCCCCAGGGGTATCTACAAGTATATCTCCTGAATTTTCTTTGAAATCTTTTGAATTGTTGATGTTGGATCGATTATTTTCAATGTCTGAGTGTCTTGTTTAAGATTTCCTTTTCCAAACCCTTAACTTGCCTGATTCTTCCCACTCGCATCTGTCAGATCATAATCATCTGACTCTGTCTCAGATATATCCATGTCCTCCAATAGATGGGTAGACTGGCAGTATTCCTGATGAAGTTAAAATAAGTTTGCAGTGAATTAAATAATAAACTAGTTCCCATTAAATGCAGTGGCTAAAAATGCTACTAGCTATGAGATGGAAAATCCTTTGCAAGCGTTGTTGTAAGAGAGGCAGTGAGTGATGTGTATTGTGTGAGACCTACCAGCTTGCACAAGTAATACTTGTGGCCTCCAACATTCAAGTCAGAATATTCTGAGTATCTTTTCAAAGCTTCACTCTGCCATACAGTACAATTGTACAAATGATACGTGGAAAATATTAAATAGTTGGAGAATCAAACAGTTTAATTAGGACAGGTACGTCAAACTTGAAAAGATAATATGCAGCTAAACACAAACCTGCAACTTCAACTTGTGACTAAGTTCAGCTTTTATCATGTCCAATGGTCGAAGTGAGTAGCTTAGCCCCACAACTTTTTCTTTTAGATCTCTTATTTCCATGTCCTTCTCTCTGCAAATCACTTCCTTATCTCGTAATGAACACCTGTGATAAAGAAAATCCGGAGGAAAAAATCTCAATCATATTACGACATGGACAATTTTGGATTACTTGTGATTTAACACCTAGTTTACCTTCGCTAGGTATATAATCATTGACCAAAACATATGTTAATACCTGGACGAAGATGCAATATTGAACAAATAATTCATCACATTCTTGGCATCAGCAAGGGACCGGACTTGGTTCCAACGCTCTTTACCACTGGAAACCCGTTCCTGCTCTTCTGCCTCTGACAACGGGGATAATTTTTTAAAATCGTAAATGCTTTTAGGGAATGATAGAATGTCTCAATTAATATGTAGGAGAATTGAAATCACAAATTTTTAAAAAATAGAAGATAAAAATTGTATTCTAGTCTAATATATTTTATCTTAAGATAATTAATATCAAAAAGGTTATTATAGTAAATTTGATATTATTTTGCTTCTGATAGATATTGTTAATTAAATAATATATATAATAAAAATGTATTTTATAACTCAATTATTTGTTTTGTGCTATTGTCTTCGTCCTATACTATACGTATCAACCAGATCCTCAATAAGAATCAAACAGACCAACATGTTTACCATAATTTACCCAAAGTCGAGTAAATAGATTACCCCGCATAAGAGATTAACTGATTAGCGTTTCAACAATCCAGCACACAAAGCACGTTTCTCACCGTGTCTTTTCCATGTGATACGGACAACTTCTCGACCATATGCTCCAAGTGCCATAATATCCACTCAATCAGTTAAAGAAATTGATATTTTACACAGGATAAAATATATTTTTAATTCTTATAGAATATTAAGTATTCAGTTTTAGTCTTTTATTTTTATTTTATAGTTTTTTATTTTAAAAATATGCTACATCTAGACACTTATTATAATATATTTTCTTTTGAAACAAAGACACTAATTATAATAATCTACTATCGATTTGGCGAATAAAATTGGTCTCCGTTAGCGTTGTACACCTATATTTTAATTTTTAGGTGATATGATAGTCATATTTTATTTTTTATTATTACTTACGAGATATTTGGTGGGGAAGAAATTTATAATTTCCTGATAATCTTAAATTAGGAATTTGGTTTCTCATACTTAGTATTTATTTTTTTAAAATTAAATTTTTAGGAAAAAATATTTTTCAAAAATACTTTTTAGTCAGATCCCCACAAAATTGTTTTCATGGGAGATAAGAATTTAACTTTTATATTTATTTAAAAAATATTACCATAAAAATATTGCATTACCCTTATTATATTATTTAATTAATGTAATAAATAATTAAAATAATTGATAAAAATATTATGTAACTCGTTAATTTCTAAAAACTTCTATTATCAATCAAACATATTTTATTTATTTATATAAATTATATATCCCATAATTCATTATTTTCAGAAATCATGATTTCGATATCAAATGCTCCCTTCAAGTAACAATATGCCAAAATTGGGATGTTTTAGTAATTACTTTGTATTAAATTTAAACTATTTCTTAGAAAAATATAAACAATTTTTAGGTTTAGAAAGAAAAGATACAATTTTCAATATTTTGACAATTAATAACTAATTAAATTTAAATTTAAAATATTTTAGACATTGATTAACTATTAAATTAAGATTTCAAACATTGTTAATTAAATTTATAAAAAAAATTATAGGCACAATTTTATAATTTGAGCAATTTTTTGTTTGATATGTTCGAAAAATTAGCTCAAGGTTGAAAAATTAGCTAAAAAGCTGAAAATTGATATCTTAAAGTTTTCAAGTTAGATTATTAAATCACAAATGCTCAATAAAACTAATTATTAAAGTAATTAAAAAATATAATAAATGATATATTCAAAAAAATAATAAAAAAATTGAATAAATATTTTTAAAATAAAAATAGAATAAAATATAAAAATTTAGAAACTAGTATTTTTAACAAACTAGAAACTACTAAAAGAACTTTAAAATTTATTTAAAAAAACTTATTTATCAAATAGATAAACAAACTTTCAATTAATATTAAAAACTAAAAACTAGCTAAACTATTTTTAAAAAAATAAACTTCATCTTTCTACCGTTCTTTCTCTAGTGGCATTAATCATTTGAGTAATAGTCATCAAGATACAACTTTATCGTTGTATCAGGATTCGTCCTTATTTATATATAAATAGATATAATTTATTAAATACAAAATATTACATGTAAATAGGAGTTTAATCATTTAGTGAACATTGAACGAGTTTTAGATAATATTTTTTTTAACTGAAAATATTTTTTATATTTTATTTCTTTTTTGTTCTTAAAATATTTATTAAATTTCATCATTACCATTTTAAAATAAAAATATTTTTTTGTTCAATTGTTTAATTCAACAAATAAAATATTTATTTTATTATTTTAGCATGATGCATCATGATATTGATAATAAGTTTATTTTAATTTATTATTGTTATTATATTTTACTTTTGTTTATATTACACTATTTATTTTAACTATTATATTATTTATAATATTTAATTTATTATTTTAACATTATACTTCATCATGAAAATGACATTGACCAATGTTAGATTTATTTAATTATTCTATTATTTATTTAATAATTTTAAATTAAAAGTTTTTTTTAACTATTACGCTAACCAACAAAATAAAAACATAATGTTTACTTAGGTGTATATTTTTTTTTTACTTTATTTTATCCATGACTAAAAATATTTTACGATATAATATAAAATTTAAAATTTCACTTATCAATTAACTTTTCATCTCTCAATTATATTTTCATTTAATTTTCTCAAACATAGACATTATTACTTAGATATCATGTTAGCAATTTCTATTAAAAATTAACGACAAACTAACAATGAGTAAAAATTGTTAAATTTTAAAAATTTGAGAACCAAATGTGTAATAATTTTTTTTGAGAAATTTAAATTGTACAATTCTAAAATTATAGGACCAAAATTGGATTTAATAAGAGAATTTTTTTTGGAGAAATCATTATCCTTTCTCTCTCTTTTATTAACAACAAACATAATTATTTAAAATTTAATCACATTTAAGACTCATCATTCCCATTAAAGAGTGTACATTTTGTGAGGATCAAACATATGTTCTTCTTCACAAATTCGTGTTTGCCAAATAAGTTATATTCATTAAGTTATGACTTTGTTTGATAAAATATTTCAACTAATTTTTAATTTTTTACTGACTGAAAAACTTATTTAACTGTTTGGTAAACAAACTTTTTTAATAACTTTTAACATTTGTTGAAATATTAGTTGAAATAACATTTTTTAAAATGTTAGTTTATAGTTTTTTTTGTTTTTTTAAACTTTTATTCTCAATAAATTTATTTATTTTTCTTGTTATTTTTAAAAATAAATCATGATTTTATTATCTTTATTTAATTTTACATTTTTAAACTATTTTAACAACTAATTTTATCAAACATTTATAATTTAGTAAGCTGTCTTTTTAGCTCTTAGTTTTTCAACTACTATCTAGTTTTTCATCTCAGATTTTTTTTTACAAACCATTCTCAAATATTTGGAAAAATCAGAAAAAACAAAAAAAAAATCTATTATGAAATTTAATAATAAAAACAAGAATCTAATATAGAATTTAATAATAAAAAAATGGCAGACGCACATGTCTTGTAAGTTACTAGTATTAGGATATAAGGGCCACCTTCTAGGCGCCACATAAATCCACAACAACATGTAATTCCCGGGTTACCTGCATACGTTAATCCGAAACACAGCGTTTTGATTGGACCACGTACCAGAAACCCGTTAATCGCCGCATTATAAGAACAAAAACGTACATACCCGAGCCAAACCGAGTTTACCTTTTCTACGGCCTCGTCCTTCTTCGAAAGTACGTTGCATTCAACAACCCTTCCACGAATTCTTCTCTCTCGAAGAGGGTAAACTCGTAATATTCGTTCCTATTTTTTCGAAAAACGCCTTCGTTTCTTTCCCAGCGAATTTTTCTTTTGTTCGACGAACCTTGGATTCATTTCAGTAGCACAGTTCAGGTTCGTAGATCTCGAATTTCACTCAATTGCGTGTTGTTTTCCACTTTTCCTTTTTTGATGAGTCGTGAGCATCTTGAATTAAGTGCCGTTTTCTGTTTGTAGTTAAAAACTCCGATGGTTTTATTGTAACTTTGACACGAATATTTAGGGTTTTGTTTCTTGCTTTTTGCTGATTCTGAAGTTAATCTCCTCTCAATTTAGCCCTGAGCTTAGTTCAGATGCTGAGAATTTGTCAATAGATCAAGATTGCAGTGAATTGTTGAGTTTATTGCTTTGCTAATTGCTGATGTTCTTGTTTGCTTTCTTGCAGGGTTTATTTTCCATTGAATTTTGAAACTTCTTTTTTTGGTAATTTCATTATTGAAAAGCCAAGGCATTGGTTTGAAAGGGAGAACTGGTTTTCAACTGTGAACTGATTGAATTACCTTGTACGGCAATTTCAAGAATGGTCTGTCCGGGTTCAACGCAATTGTCTCATGATGTTAGGCTCAACAGTAATATTGGATTCTGTAGTTTCCATCATGTGCGTGCTTTTTTAAATTTTAATATTTAAGTATTTCCCTATTGTTTTCGTCTTCAAATTAAAGAATGCTGAGTTTCATTTCCATGTTATTTGACAGAAACGGATGGGGGTTGGTCGATTACATTTGGTCACCATAAATCTTTCACCAAGTAGTTTGGTATGGTTTTTGTGAAATAATTTTTTTTATGCATAGTCTCTCCCTCCTCCCCTTCACACTTTTATGTATGTTTGATGGATGTCTTTTAATCCTTTTCTTCTTGAACTCCTCTTTGATAGGGGTGCTCAACTGCTCATGAGCCAGCAAGCAGGCTTACTTTGGCCTGGTATTTTGATTGGGTCAATTTTTTAGGCTAAATAAATAATGACAGAGTCGGACTGGGCCCAAAGTTTAGGCGAATGTGCAAATTTCAATATTATGTATGGCTAATGCATAAAATTTTGAAAGCAGAAAAATGGTACTTTTATAATATTTTTCAATCGATAAGAATGTTTATGCACAAGATCTTAAGTCTAGAAATTCTGTAGTAAGCTTGGCCAACTTAGGGTGTGTTTGTATATAGCCATTTCAGGATCTATTTTTCCCACCTTCCAAGAAACTAAAAGTGACTGAAGAATTTTGTGGGATTTCCATTCAATGGAATTTAAAAGTGTTTGCAAATACACTCTTAAAGAGTGACAGAAAGATATATAAGGTTTAATTTTTAGAACCCAATCCCAGCAAAAATTAGCTTTGAGACTGGTTGGGTTATTGGCCAGAATTGAGTCTTGAGCACCCCTACTCTTTTCATACAATTACTGTTTTTCTTTCATATAATATTGATTGATTGTGTTTATTTAATCTAAATCTTTGGAGATCTTTTACTTTTGGAAATAACAGAAGCAAGACTCTTCAGAACTCCATCTTTTAAGTAAACTACATGCCCCAATAAGGCATGTGCCTTCCAGATGTAATGTTTTCATCTGTCGGTCTGTCCTAATACCAGGTGGAGGGAGTGGGACTCCACTCATGAAATCTGCTAGTGTTATTTTAACAAGGTTGGTTTCTCTCTCTTTTCCTTGTTAATTAAGAAAGGTTTCCGGGATTTAGCAAAAATGCATGCTCATATCTATATATGGCTTCTTACTTTTTCACTTTTTCTTTTTGCTGTAAAATTTATGTTTGTTAACTTGTTTACCTTGATGTTTACTAGCCTTTCTAATAATATTACATGTATATACAATCATGCTTATGCCATGAATATTTTTTGTACCTCTTCTAACTTTCATGTTAATGAATCAGCTTGTACTTATGATTCAGAGGTATATAATTTTATATCATATTGTGGTAAATCATTAAATTTTCTTTTATATCTTTCTCGATTGATTTTGACTTTGCTTTAAACCACCTGCTTTTCAGTCATCTAGTGCCTAACACAGCTGCATGGTAACTTTGTCCCTCTTTGTTTTTTGTATCTATTTATTAGCTTGTTGACATATATATATTCTGGAGTAACTTCAACCTCTCAAATGATCTGTTTCTCTTTTCTCTTTTGGTATTGAATATAAAACTGGCATTGACTGGACCTACCAAGACTTAAATTAATTAGTATATGAACTTGTAAAGTAATCTGCAAGATTATATAATGGTATGCTTAATTTGTATTTCTGAAGGACTGCGATTGATTGGTGCAAATATTGTACATTTCTTGTTGCTTCTCTCTCTCTCTCTCTCTCTCAATCTTTTATTTAATGCATAATCTCTATGGAAACATTATTTTTTTTTTTATATTTATTCAGGTCATATGATGCTCTACAAGGAAACCCTATTTTCCTTCAATTGATCCCAGCCATTGGTATCATTGCCTTTGCTGTTAGCGGTCTTGAGCCACTCCTTCGTCTCAGCAGGGTTTTGTTCCTTCAGGTAGTTACTGTTGATTTTTAATTATTCACATGTCCAAATATGATTGATTAACTTAATTAATACCTTTTCTGTTTATGAAAAAATATTTTCAGAGTACTGACATTAGTTGGAAGAAAAGTAGTTTGCGATCTATTATGACATCTTATATTCAGCCATTGCTGTTGTGGACTGGGGCAATGCTTGTATGCAGGTTTGTTTCTGGGCCAATGTTAGACCCAAGAGTTTGAACACAAATTAGAAGATTTTATTGAAAGAATTATGGGATTGAACTAGAATTTGCAGTACAGAACACTAACACAGGCCTAAGCCCAAACAAGGAGTCTCCTTCTTCAAACAAACGTCAGCATTTAATACACAATAATCAGGAAATTATCACATACTATTTAAGAAAAGCACACTTAACTGCCATACATCACATCATTTAACTGTCCTACTGTTTCTAAGCACAAATAACTTCCATACGACACATCATATAACTGTCCTATCAGCTGACGGTTATATCTCCTGAAAAGCTGTATCGTTGTTAATCATAGAATTATTTGTTTCAGGGCATTAGATCCACTAGTCCTACCATCCGAGTCCAGCCAGGTTGTGAAGCAGCGGCTGCTGAATTTTGTGAGATCTTTGTCAACAGTGATTTCATTTGCTTACTGTTTATCAAGGTATTGATATATGGAAGATGCATCAACATCAACATCAACATCAACAGCACCTTTAACCCAAGCTAATTGGGGTCGATGGTAGATGAACCTGGAAGATGCATGACCAGCAGAAATTGGAAATGCTTTTTAAAAATGAATTTCTGTATTTTATTGTTATATTAGACTTTAATTTTATGGTATGCTCCCCCCTGCCCCCCTAATGCTGTAAGTTTACATTGCTCTTGCTTAGTAATTTATTATGGTTTTCTGCCTGTACCAGTCATAAAGAGATCATTTTTTTTCTCTTTTTTTTTTTTTTGTTGCTATTTTCCACTATTAGGTGTATTGGGTCCTGCATTGTGTTTAAATTATAATGTTATATGGTTGTATTTCTTGTTTTCAGCTTAATTCAACAAGCGCATAAGTTCTTTCTGGAGGGAAATGACTCCAGTGGTGCAAGAAATGTATGTTTCTGTTACATATTCATTTACTATGTTTGTTCTTGTCATTTTTCAATTGTTATTTTGCTGCAATAATACTGATGGACTAGTTATTTTTGTTGTCAGAGCATGTGACTGAATGAATCCTTAGATCTTTTTTTTTTATATAATTAAAAATTAAAATTATATATTTACCCTTGTTTTTCAGTATATGGATTGAATGTATTTTTATCAAATCCTTCCTTTTCTGTTTGGATCTTTTTGTGAGGGAACCCAAAATTGATAATCTTTATCAGCTTCTCATTTAGGAAAAATTGACTGCAGATGGGCCTTGATTTTGCTGGGAAGGCAGTATATACTGCTGTATGGGTTGCTGCTGTTTCATTGTTCATGGAGTTGCTAGGTTTCTCCACACAGAAGTGGGTAACTGCTGGTGGTTTGGGCACAGTATTGCTCACTCTGGCAGGTCGTGAGGTACAGCATTGTTTCCTTTATACTGCCTACTATTATCATTTGTATGGTTACTAGCTTTGTTTCTTGTCATTGTTTGTTGTGAATCCATCATCAAATCAACTTAATCAAATTCTGTATAAGTAAGATTTCTAGCTGTAGCCAGTAGCCATTTTCAATCAGTAATTTGTATATAAAAAATAATTATTCAATACTCTTGTTTGGTGTTGCAATTCTAAGTTCACGTTTGTGATTAATTCAGATATTTACAAACTTTCTTTCGAGCATAATGATCCATGCAACTCGGCCATTTATTGTGAATGAGTGGATACAAACGAAGATTGAAGGATATGAGGTTTCTGGCACAGTTGAGGTTTGTATCTCTACCTTAGAAGGAACTTTTACTAGTATAAGTTTGATGCTGGTCCATTATGTATAATTTATAATTTTATTTTATCGTCATAATCATGTGACAAATAGAAGAATCATTACCAATTGCAGATTTTCTTTTTGTGCAACAACTTAAATTATGTTGTATTCAAATATTTTGTTTTTTCTCCAGCATGTAGGCTGGTGGTCACCAACCATCATCAGAGGTGATGATCGTGAGGCAGTTCATATTCCTAACCACAAGTTTACTGTAAATGTTGTGAGAAATCTGAGCCAGAAATCTCATTGGCGTATCAAGAGTTACATTGCTATCAGTCACTTGGATGTTAACAAAATTAATGTGAGCATTATTGGTCCACATACTTAAAAAAATGTTCTAGGACTTTATGATGTGCATTTTTCTGATTAGCATGTTTCTTCGTGCAGAATATTGTAGCTGATATGCGCAAGGTTTTGTCTAAAAATCCTCAAGTAGAGCAGCAAAAATTACACAGAAGGGTCTTTTTGGAGAATGTCAATCCTGAAAATCAGGCTCTTATGGTTAGTGTCTGTTCTATTGATTTGTTTATATTGCACAAGTTTTCAGCTTTTAGCTTGCAAATTTTGATGTTTTCTGAGTGTCTCAAGAGGCATGATTCTTCAGAAGTTTCTTTTTTTAATTGTCCTTTCTCAATATACCATTCTCTTACTAATTATCTTCTTTGTTGCAGATATTAATATCTTGCTTTGTGAAAACTTCTCATTTTGAAGAGTATCTCTGTGTTAAGGTAATATGATATACACAGTAATTACAATTGCTTATGGTGAAATAAGTTTCTGGATGTCAGCAAGTCATTATTATATGATCATTATTCATTATCTTCATAATATTTTCTTTTTGTAACGTCATTTGCATGTAAAAAATAGGAGGCAATCCTTTTGGATCTTCTCAGAGTGGTCAGTCATCATCGAGCCAGGCTAGCCACTCCCATCCGCACTGTTCAGAAAATATACAGTGAGGCTGACTCGGAAAATATACCCTTTGGGGACACCATTTTCACTCGATCTAGAGCAGCAAATCGCCCATTCCTACTGATAGAACCACCTTATAAAGTTAATGGTGAAGATAAAGTTAAGGCTTCAACACGTTCAACTCGTGCAAATGAGGAAAAAGATTCCAAAATTGATGAAACCATGGCATCTGACACCAAAGATGAGAATTTTACAGCAACATCAACCTCCTCACCTGATGTAATTTCCAAGGATAAATCCAAGTTATTGTCTGAAACCCAGCCTAAAATGGAAAATGCGGTAGATGCAGGAAAGGGAACTACAGTTCCTGTATCTAAAAACCTTGTTCAAAGTGCTGTTCCTGAAACCTCTCCTGCTACTACCCAAGAGATCACTTCTGCAACTTCTTCACAGTCAAAGCAAGATGAAGAGAAATCTTCTGTGTCTTTGCCATTAGTTAGGCCTTCCTTGGAAGAGAACATTCTTCTCGGGGTTGCCATAGAAGGCTCAAAACGAACTCTTCCAATTGAGGGAGAAATGACTGCATCTCCTATGCCTGCAGAGTCACAAGAATTTGCTGTTCAACGGAATGGGGGTGGACCTCCGGCTAGCAAGGATAAGAAGGATGGTCAGTCTTCATTTCCAACTGGTAAACAGAATGACTAGATTAGTAGCTAAATTAAGCAGATTAGAAGTTGATATTTCAGTACATACCTTCGATAGAAGCTAAAAAAAATGATCCAGCTGTCTTTTTTATAAGTTGGAATTATGCATTGTATTCTCCTTAATTTGCCCATGTATGTACATAATTATCAATTCATGGTTCACATAACTTTCAGAATCTCTAAATAGTCCTGATATATGGTTTGTTCCCCACACTCGGGTAAATGCATACATTTAAATAATTTTCTCCAATCGATTACTTTTTAGGCGATTAGAAATCATTCAATATACTCTTTTAATAAGGGTTTTTTTGTAATATTCTTAGATATGCATTTTTTTTATAGATATCATTAATACATTTTTGAATATAATCATTTCGTATTATGTTTTTTTTCTTGTGGAATCACACTTATATTACTTATTTCTACTATTCTCATTTTTCCCGTGAGAAATGCTAACGATACTTCTTTCTAACTCTCTTGATATGACAGGCCTAACAAACACAACAGACTTAACAAAATACTTTTTTCTTAACATGATCAGTAGTACATTGTAATTGGACACAACTCATCGAATTCACTATTTCATTATATTAGATACCCACCTACTCAATCAAATCATCAAATCTCTATAATTTCATTTTCAAAATAACGCATGCATACCAAAATGTGTATACACCAGCCAAAATCAAAAAATTTAACCCATCAAATCCATTTTTTTCATGATATTTGATACTACTCAAACATTTTAACCTCAGTTCCCTCTATCTATGATCGTAGTAGTAGCATTCTTGGAATTATTACCAGCCTGCAGTGACAGTTATCTTCCTCAGCTATTGTGCGTTCTGTGTAGGTTTGGCCTTTGGGCCCTTCCAGCAATAAAAAAAAAGGACATAGTTTCTAGGCTCTTGCTTCCTACACCATCCTTTTTTCCAATACACCCAGCATGAACAGTGAAGTTCCAATTTTGCCCTCTGCGTAATCCGTAAAGTTAATATATGCATTTTTTCAAAATATATGCATTTTTAAAACAATAAATATATGCATTTTTCAAAACCTACCTGGACCATTATTTTGAAAACCATTTTAAAAAAATTTAATTCCTATGGATTTACCTTGTGAATCCGTAAGAACCTTTACAGATTACGCAGAGGACAAAATTGGAACTTCACTGTTCATGCTGGGTATATTGGAAAAAAGGCTGGTGTAGGAAGCAAGAGCCTAGTTTCTAAGGATTCAAATGGAAAAACAATAATGGAGTTAGTAAGATAGATTTAGTGGCAATATAACAAGTACCACCATGAACTAAAAGGAAAAATTAATCATCACACATTCCAATTCTTATGAAAAGAAAACACTCGTATTATTGTAATAAATGTATTAATACTTTATTGAAATCAAATCATTTTAAACATTGTAACAAACAAAATCATTTTAAAGATTTACTTACCTGTTCAATGAAATCTAACATTATTTTCAATTGCGTATTTTATTTATATTTATAATAAAAATAAAGTTCTTTCCGAGTTCATGGTCATATTTTTTATTTATTTCTTAAACATTTTTTTCCTCTTCTCTCAGAACTATTCACTCTCCCAATTAAATCTTTCAAATAAAAACTTTTGTTTCAAAAAAATTATGCACATACCAAGATTTGTTTAAAACAGTCTAAAAAATAAGGATTGACAACAATACTTCATTAATTAGAATATACTAATAGTATAAATATTTTTTATATTAACATGCAATCACAAATTGATATATAGTAAGGTTATTGATTTTTGTGATAATTATTTTAAAAGTTATAATTGAAGTGATTTTTAATTGATTAAAAGTATAAAAAATTAAATTCATAATACATGAAAATTAAATTAAATTATATACATATATTTAAAATATTTAATTTGAAGATTTTAAAAACTACATAGAAAAATCAGTACATGCTACAGAAATATAAACGAGAAACTTTATAAATTTTCTTTAAATACTAGTATTAAATTGTAAACAGTGGGGAATAATTCGTGATTCCATTTTATGCCATTGCCATGTCACATTTTATTTTATTTTTAGTTTTATTTATTATAGATAATTTTATGGCTGAATTATCCTTGTGTAAGGAAGATTCGTGTCCTGATCAATTTCCTTTAGAAGTGGAAGAATACAAATGTGTGTGTTCTAATCTAACTATTTGTATTTGCGATTGTTCTGTTCCCTTCCCGAGGAGACGATTTTTTTTCCTTTTCTTTCCTCCCATTTCTTTGGAATATTATCAGCATCAAACGTCAGCGTATCACGCCGGTAGGGTACCTCTCTCTCTCTCTCCTCGGAACCTTGTCTTTTTCTTTCTTCGCTGCTAACGTTACCGTTTGTCTCCCATGCAGGCTAAAGTAGTTTCGATTTGTTTATACGATGCGGTGCTCATCGCGTGACCTTGGACTTCACTTCACTTCAATTAGGTTGTCTCGCGACGTCAGGCTTTACAGTAATAATGGAAGCTGTAGCTTTTGTCATGTATGTGGTTATTTAATTTGATTTGTTTTTTTTTTCTAGAGATTTCCTTTTAGTCTTATTACTCTGTAAAATGTTGAGTTTCATTTTACTTATCTCTCTTGACAGAAACCTCTGCGTTGTGATCGATTATGTTTTGTTGCCATCAGTCTTTCGCCACATGGTTTGGTATGGCTTTCATGTATTAAAACTTCATGTTTCTTGATATTGTGGGAAACGTAGACAAATGAGTGACCATAATTGTGCTTACGTACACTTAAAAAACCATACATTGCGGCCAAAATCACAGCCGCAAACCATTTTTAAAAGGACAAATTGTTCATTGGGTGTTGTTCTCCATTTAGAAATGGAGTTCTACCTTGGTAAGCCGTGTAATCCTTTAATACAAACCTTTGGTAAATAAATTAATACTTTATCTTGGTTTGGTCCTTTTCCAAAACCCTGGTTCTCTTTCTGTGATAGATATGTTTGTTAGTTAGCTATTTATCTTTCAAATTTTTGTTACAGCAGTTTCATACGCAATTCTTCATGCTTCATGGATACAATTATTGTAATGGATGTATGTTTTTCTTTTAGTTATAGTCTAAATCCATGGAGAACTTTGTGCATTGACAGAGGCAGGATTATTCAGCACTACTTTCCAGAGTACGGACCCCACTTAGGCCTGTACCTTTGAGATGTAATGCTTTGCCATGGCGGTGTTCCTCAATGCCAGCTGGTGGGTGTGAGGCCCCACTTGTGAAAGTGGCTGCTGTTTCTTTGTCAAGGTCCCTCCCTCTATTTCTCTCCTTGTAGTTGAGAGAAGTTTCACCAAATTCATTGATATGCATATCAAGGTTTATATGTTGTGTTCCAGTTTTCCTGATTGGGGCCTTCCTAACATTGCAAAAAACAATTAGTTTGATGGGTGTGTACCTTTTACTTTTGACTGGATTTCCTCTGCACTGATAACTCTATGTCATGCAACTAATGTTACAAGAATAAAAAATAATTTCTATTCCATATGTATTTTCTGAAGTTATTTTACTGTGTATGTTACTGATTGTAAAGTTAGAAAGTAATTATGATTAATAGGTATGACTATATTCTGCCAAAATGGACTTTCTGTGATATGTTGGACACCAATTTTTTCTATGATATGTTGACAATTTTACTCCTCTCCAAGCCACTACATGTGATTTGCTAGCTAGTACACACTGCAGCTGTATGGTTGCATCCTCTCATTTTTCCTTCTTGATATCTCTTTCATATTTTGTTGATATTTTTGTGTTGGGCATCTACAGTACTGACTTCTGATTCCCCTTTTTGGGAGTGGTGGTGGAGCAGTGGGTAGGAATAGGGAATCAACCAAACCCCACCGACACTCTTAAATTAATTAGAAATCAAAACAAACCCATCGCATGGTATTATGATATTTGTAGGCATGAAGTTTTATCATCATAAATGATGTCATCTGGTGCTAAATTTTGTTCTTGTTTTGTTCATATATCCTTCCTTTTTCATCTATCTATTGCTGAATACAATCTCTATTGATGTATTCATTTTTGAAAATCAATGTAGGTCATATAATGCTATAGCAGGAAAACCAAGTGTGATTCAACTGATCCCTGCCCTTGGTATCATTGGCTTTGCTGTTTTTGGTCTTGAGCCGCTCCTACTCCTGAGCAGGAATCTTTTTCTCCAAGAAGTTAGCATCTTATCTTATTGCATGTTTTGTCTAAATCAATTGAATAGTATCAATTGCTGATTTTCTATTCCGTGATTTTTTCAGAGGACAGATTGGAAGAAAAGTAGTTCACGTTATATTTTGACATCTTATTTTCAACCTTTGCTGCTGTGGACTGGGGTAATGCTCATCTGCAGGTATCTTTCTGGATCAACAAGTCTTTTCCACTGGAAGTTTGTCATGTCCTATTGGTGAACACCTTAGCATAAACTGTTTCAGGGATTTGGATCCACTAGTCCTACCATCAGAAACCAGTCAAGCTATTAAGCAACGGCTGCTGAGTTTTATACGATCGTTGTCAACCGTGCTTACATTTGCTTACTGTTCTTCAAGGTAGATTTGATTTCTGGCAGAATTATATCCCCAGTAGTTTAGTAAACTAACCTAGTTACTATTGTATTGCAATTCTTAATTGTAAGAAAAGCTTTTGTTCTCTTATTGTTAGAACTATAAGTAAAAAACACACTAATGTAGAATTTTCTATGCAAATTGAAAACTAAAAAAAATGGGAGAAAAAAACACTGAAGCACATAAACAATGAGGAGTCTGCTCGGTTGCTCATTACTTACTATTATGTGTTTGGAATCTTTTGTCTTGTTCAAATTCATAATGTAATATGCTTGTGCTGCCAATTTTCAGCTTAGTTCGACAAGCACAAAAAATTTGTATGGAGACAAATGACTCCACTGATGAAAGAAATGTAGGTTTCCGTTACAGATCCTTATCATGTTTCCATTTCTGTTTACATAGCATTTTGTTGCAGTGTTGTGTTATTCCAGATAAGGATTACAAAAGTAGTCAACCTCTAGGAAATAAAAAATTTGATTGCTGAATATTAGTTTAACAAAATTTGAATGTGTGATGAATAAGGTAGTGTTATAGGATAATATTCCTCATTTTTGTGTTGGATATTTTGGTGAGGGGGTATAAATTTGTTAATTTAGTTTGTTGACTCCTGAGGGCATCCCCGAATTGTAAACACAATTCTTATTCAATGTATTGCCAATGACAGATGAGAATTGATTTTACTGGGAAAGCTGTATATACTGCGATATGGGTTGCTGCTGTGTCATTGTTCATTGAGTTGCTGGGTTTCTCTACACAGAAGTGGTTGACTGCTGGTGGTTTGGGCACAGTATTGATTTCCCTTGCAGGTCGCGAGGTACAGTAGAGATTCTTTGATACTGTCTATGAGAATGATTAAGTCATCTTTGTCATTAGATTTTTTATGGATTGTCCTGTATATTCGATTTCTCAAATTTTGTAAGAGTAACTCTTCAAGGCATAGCCATAGCCATTATCAATCAGGTAGGCTCTTTTTTGCTGTCATTCTCACTTCATTTTTGTGATGTTTTCAGATATTTACAAACTTCCTTTCGAGTATAATGATTTATGCAACTCGGCCATTTGTTATGAATGAGCGGATTCAAACAAAGATTAAAGGATATGAGGTTACTGGTAAAGTTGAGGTTTGTATCTATCACCTAACTAACTGAAAAGGTTGTTTAGGAGGAACAGAAAACATAATGTTATTCAGTGCAAGTGATTTTCATCATAAGTGATATTTTCCCCAAGTATATATATCTTTAAAAATTTCATTGTAATCAAATTTCATATTTTCTCTAGCATGTAGGCTGGTGGTCACCAACAATAGTTAGAGGTTCTGATTGTGAAGCAGTTCATATTCCTAATCACAATTTGAGTGTAAATGTTGTGAGGAATCTTAGTAAGAAATCTCATTGGCGCATCAAGACTCACCTTGCTATCAGTCACTTGGATGTTAACAAGATTAATGTGAGTATTCTTGTCTTTAAAAATTGTTCAGGGACTACTGATGGCTATCTCCTCATCTGAAAACAAAAGTAATCTCTCCTAGTTTCTTTGTGCAGAGTATTATAGCTGATATGCGCAAGGTTTTGGCAAAAAATCCTCAAGTAGAGCAGAAAAAATTGCACAGAAGGGTTTTTCTAGAGAATATTGATCCAGAAAATCAGGCTCTTATGGTTGATATATCTTTTCTGTTCATTGGTTTATATAATATTTACGAGCTTATAAATTCCAATATCTTGTTATCTTCCCCTTTTCTTCAATTTTTGTTCTGAAAGGCTTTTTTAAGATTTACCCTGAGCTTGAAGCATGGTGCTTAGAATGAAAGGCCCTGCCTTCCTGAGCTTGTTCAAATTTCTAGAATCCACCTTTCTTAGACTGTATTGGTCAAGTGAATGAAAATCTTGGGCATCTTTTTATTCTTTTTCCATTTAAGAACTATAATTTTTATAATCATATAGTCATGAAATTAAAGTTGTTTTAGACAACAAAGTAAACTAAAAAGTTATATCTAAAGAAAGCTTAAGTGAAAAACATATTTGGATGGAAATCGTTAAGACATAAAAATATGCATTATAATCTAACATTGCCAATTTACTTCCTTGTTTGTGGCTTACAGCTCACCTAATTTATGGACAAAAAGCATCACATCTTACACTATCTGATATAGGGCAACATCCCTAGGGTTATCGATTTAGTATTAGGGAAATGGGGATAAAAGTGAACTGGCAAGGAGATCTGGTACCCTGCCAATAGGCTGGCCTTCTTGTTAACCAGGGAATATAGAAGAAAAATTTCCATTATTACGATAAACCTGAACTACTACTTTCAGTTTTCAAAATCCTTTTATATAAGGTAGAGCTCAAATTCAAAATTAGTCTTGGTTATCTAAAACATAATCCTTAAATCATGTTTGCAGCTTTAGATATTTTCAGTACACTACATGGCATGATGGCTATTATATAATATGTTGTAGCTTTCATTCTTATCCTTCTGTGTTATTACATTAGCAGATTTCTGTTTCTGATATAAAAATTTCCAGATAGATTGTTAAGTAATTCTGGTGTCAATTTGATAAAGTATCAGAAGCATGTTTTGAAACACCCTATATAGGTTGTTCTTTGGCACCATCAGTGCTCAGGTGTCTAGTAGCTCTGACTAAGTCAAGTTTTCTCTTAAAATCTTCTTTGCAATAATGAGTTCCAGAATGCTTAGAAAAACTTTTTTTTTTTTATCATGTGCTACATTCTGAGAGGTTTATCAAGTTTCTGTTTATACTTTATTCTATGATAGGTTTTCCGTCTTTTGTTTTATCTTGTATTTTGTTCTTTCAAGGCATCTCATTAGCTATTTTCACCCATGACAGGATTGAAGCATTTTTTCTATTAACATCTTGCAATTTGTAGAAATCTGCTTTCTGCCTCTCTTTATGTTATCTGCTTTAGTATTCATTGCCAAGAATTTGTGACTTTACACATTTTCATTTCTCAACCACCATTATCTTATAATTGTTGTCTTTTTTCTGTTACAGATATTAGTATCGTGCTTTGTTAAAACTAAACATTCTGAAGAGTACCTCCGTGTAAAGGTCAGTACCTTCTAGTTAAGGAAAACAGTTATAATATTGCTTAAAAATGTTTGCTAAAGCAATTCTTTCAACTCCATTATATAAGTAATATCCTCACCCATTTTTTTGTTTTGATACTCATTTATCAGGATTTGTTAACTGTTTTAATTGCAGATGATAACTTATAACTATTTTTGCAATTCACTGTACATGGTCAGAATTTATAAGTTGTTTAATTGTCTTAGAATGTGGTTTTGGGCCTAAATCAACCCCAAAAACTAGCTTATAGGGTGAGGGTTGTCTTCTATTTATATATTCTATTGTGGTCTTATCTCTAACCGATGTGAGACTTAAATTTTCCTCAACAAATTGTTTTCAACTTTGTGGATCTTTTAACTTTTGACAACTATATTGACCCAACTATCCTATACATCAATTTGTTGCTGCCAAGCTATGCTTCATAAAAGATCATTATTATTTAATTTATATTCAAATTAGTCTGTCTGGTTGATAAAGATAAGTGGCTCACTTAGCTTTGGTGGTTAATAATTTTATTATTCAATAAAACAGGAAGCAATCCTCTTGGATCTTCTCAGAGTTATCAGTCATCATCGAGCTCGGCTAGCCACACACATCCGCACAGTTCAGAAGATGTGCAGTGATACTGATTTAGATGTTGATCCATTTAATGACACCATTCCCACTCGTTCCAGATCAAAGAATAACCGTCCTCTCCCACTGATAGATCCACCTTATAAAGTTAAGCCTTCAACTACTACAAATGAGGACAAAGATAACAAGATTGATGAAACCTTGCCATCTGACTTCAAAGTAGAACGTGACAAATTTGCTGTGACATTGAGTTCAGTCCAGAAGACCTCCAAATCCCAAAAGCCCAAAAAGGAAAGAGCAGGAAGTTCAGGAAAGGGAACAACATCCAAGAATTTGTCAAAATCCAACGAGTTTGGTTCTGGAGAGACTACACCATCAAAACTAGATGAAGAGAAATCTGTTATGTCATCATCATCAGCTAGTCACTCTTTGGAAGAGAATATTGTTCTTGATGCTGCCCTGCTGGGCTCAACGAGGACTCTTGCAATTGATGAAGAATTGATTCAATCTGTCCCTGCAGAATCACAGGAAGTTGCAGTCCATCAGGATGGGAGTGAACCCTCTATTTCCAAGGATAAGAAAGATGGTGAGATGTCTTCATTTCCTACCGCTAAACAAAAGGATTAGGCTGATGATCAGAGTAGATGTTGATGTTTAAATAGAGTAAGTAGATGGTTTTGTTGAAGTTACAAAAATGATCTAGCTGTCTTTTTTAAGCTGGGCATTGTGCATTGTATTATCCATTTGTATATTAGTTAATCACAAATTAAGTTGAAATCTCTATCTCTATCCAATTTTAAACATTTCAACCTATTTATTTAGGCTTTGTCTAACTAACCCCAACAAAAAATGGGATTACACAATCTCATCCTACGCGACCCAATAAAATTAGAACAATTGTATTAAAAGTTGTACCCACTTGTTTAACAAAATTTATACACAAAATTCTGAGTAGTTATATATTTCTCGTTCAGATACGGGATTTTTTTGTTTCTGCAATTGTTCCTACATTTCTTACAAGAAAATGATGAGATCTAAGGGGTGTTGGGTTTTTAAAAATATTTTTTATTTTCATTTTTTATTTTATTTTCTGAAAAATATTTTCATTTTTAAGTTTTCATTGTTTAGAAAATATGTTTGTTGGTTTTCTATTCATTTTCTAATTTTCTTCAACATTTTTTTTCACCATGTAATTTGAAAATTTATCCAATATTCCAATGTCATTCCAAGTACTGCACCGCTTGGGAGAGTATGCAAGTTTGAATGCAAGATCTCGGGTTATTGAATGGACGATTGCTAGCTTCGAAGAGAGAGAAAGTACGTTGCAAATGAAGTTCCATAGTTTGATGCTAATGCACATTATTTATCCAACAAAAATTTTATTGCGTTAAATTTAACCTATTCTCAAATCTGAAAAATGAATAAACTTTTAGAGACAACTTTCAAAAATAAGTAATCATTTTAACTATCAAAAACACTTTTGAGTTAATGCTGTGTCACGTCATAAAAAGAGTTGCGTGACTCCGTGCCAGCATCTTAATTTCACGAATTCGAAAACTACTGGAACATCACCACTGCAATTAGAACTTGGGAGAGAAAAAATGAATTTTGTAGAAACTAAATAAGCCAAAAATGTAATTAAGCTAAAGATCAATTTGTAACTGTTAATACTTGTTTCCATTAAGCTCTACACATGCAATCAGGAGCGGGATACGTATAAATTGATTGATTCTCCTTCCTTAATCTTATCTGCCCTTGTCTGTTCTTATGTCCATTAAGAACTGCAAGCTGAAATTCTGACCAGCCTATGCTTTTATTCTGAAATAGCTGCCCCAACAGTCTCATGTTTGGTCTGATAGTCTTCAGATTCATATATGCACGATGCGCCTCCTAAAGAAGCAAAAGATGTTTGGTTTAAATGATAAGTTTTGGGAATTTACATCAATTCTTGCATCAAAACAAAACAAATATAGGTCAAGGCTCTTTATGTAACATAATTATTAGATTGTACGGTTTGAAATAGAAAATTTAACAATGATTCTTACTAGAGCATTGTGCATATTGCCTGGAGAAGCAGAAATGAAGATGTCACTCTGCATGCTCACGTAATAATCAACAGCAGCTAACAATGATGCCTTTCCTTTAACCTTGGCCATTTCCTCTGTGGAGACTAGGCTCTTCTTATCTTCCATAAGAGGAAATAACTTGCCTAAAGTTGCTAACCTAGCTTCTCCACCATAAACCTGAAAGCATGAAATCAATCCAGATAAGTCCCAAGTCAAAGCACAAAGTGCCCTATGCCCCTATCAATAAAGGTGTCAAAAGGTAGTAGATTGTTAATCATTGGTCATCATTATGAATATCAGAATGAAATATATGCTGTTACATAATCACAAGCCATATGTTGTTAATGAACCTTGTGGGAGGCAAGATAAAGCCGTGTTCTATTGTTGAAACTCAAAGCAGCCAGGAGCAATCCAATCTCTTCAGGAGTCAGTGGGCAACGCCCCTGATTTCTCAACTCTTCATCAGTGAATTGAGAGTTCAATACCCTTCCCTGCCAAAGCACCTGCCGGTACTTCGCTAGAGCAAGTTTCTCAGCTTTACCCCCACCAAAATCGCAGGCTGAATGAGCTGCCATATCCTGCATAGTAAATTTGGAATCAAAGTGTTAAGGGCTGAGATATGTAATGATAATAATAATAATAATAGATACTAGAGATTAGCTCTAAAGAACTCAAGGATAGTATTCGGGATTTGTAAAAACAAAGATGGAAAAGAAAATAGAAACAAAACAACAGGGTTCCAGACACCCCTGAAACATCCACAAACCAAACCTCCTAAGTTTCTCTCAACACCCGCCTAACCACACAAGCCCACTCCTGATTCTCAATCATTATTTCTGAATCTCCCATTCACAGCATGCCTGCTATCCCTTTGTATAGCCGAATCCTCTCTTGTCCTTCTCGCCAAATTCCAAGGAGACCACTCTGCTCTGCTATGCCCTTTCTTTCCCAGCCCATATTTCTTCTATATACATGGGCTAAGGGTGTATCACATAGACATGTGGCCATTATGAAAACAAATAGGACCTTCAATTTTCTCAAAAAAATGTGTAACTTACCACAGAAAATTCAAGATGTATTACACTGCTACATAGGGTAGTAGATTATATGGCTTTTAGTTTTGTGAAAAGGAAGAGAAGAACAAAAAGGACTTTGGAGGGGGTTGTTAAGAGGGATCTCATGGTGGCTAATATCTCTTAAGGTTTGGCCTTCAACCAAGTCGAATGACGTTGTGTGATCTATATAACTGACCTCATCTAGTGGGACAAGGCTTTGTTGTTGTAATATAGAGTTACATAAACAATTCTTAATAACAGAATCATCCTTTTCGTTCAATAGAAGCATGTGTTAACATGTAGTAGTCAACTATAGAAGGATGAATTATCATTTAAATATATGAAACCTGCTCACACAAAGGCAACATATACGTGTAGTTCCTTGAAGTTGTAGTTTTCCCTAAAAGGTCTTCACAAAAGATGCAACATATTTTCTATATATAAGCATGTATTATTTGGCTACTCCAGTTAAGAAGCATGAACCATCAATTCATTATTCACAAACGCAAGAATAATTGCACTCACACACAGGGAAAGTATTTTGGTGCTAAGGATAAACTACGTACCCCATTGCCCAGAGGTTCCTCGCTATGCGAAGGTAAGGATGAAAGATATTATACGCAGCCTTACCCTTGCATATGCAAAGAGGCTGTTTCCAGATTCGAACCCATGACCAACAAGTCACCAAGGAACAACTTTACTGTTGTGCCATGACTCGCCCTCATTTTGGTGCTAAGGATATTTGAATTAATTATCCTGTTCTAAGTTCTAACTACATATCAAACTATACGCAGCATAGAAGATTGATTCCCCAAAGCAATAACTGAATTTTTTTTTTTTATCAGCAAAGATAATAAATATATATATGTAAAAACAGTACAAGAAGTACTGCTGAGATTACAAAACAGCAGGATCAGCACAGAACTGGGATGGCTTTATACAAAAGCCAATGAAGTTCTGACAGATCGCTAAAAAGAACAAAACCAAATTCGAAAGAAAACAAATTTAACCCCTCCCCAAAGATACAAAACAATCTCTTAAGTTACTAGACCAACAATGAAAAGGGATCTCAAATCCTGACCCTAGGTTCCTCAGCCAAGACCAGCAAAAAAATTTAGCATCTTCCAATAATTTGTGACCATTAAAAGATTCATGAAGCTACAAGAACAATAACTGAATAATAAGATTTTTCAAATGAAATTAGAATGGCAAGTGACCTAGGGTGTCATGAAGCTACATGCCTAAGCTTCAAATCTTAGTAAACTACTCAAACCAAAATGAAGACTTTACTTTGTCAAAACGCAGATGCAACACAACAAATTTCCCAGTTTGCTGTTTTCCAAACTTATCAGTCTCCTCCAGCTGATGGTCATTCCCTTCTGTAGTGTGGCGAAGACGATGAACAATGGCCTTTCCTAATTCCTTGATATGTGAAACAAAGATCAGTGCTTCAAAGTTGACCTTACAACGGAGGCGCTGGATGTATGATGGCAAGTTGTTGAATGTCAAGCGATGAGAGAATGGTGCAATAGCAGCAATTCCATAACTGTATCAACAAGAAAATCTACAACATTTGAAAATAGATATTTATGTAAATAATGTATATATAAAGGAATACATAGATTGGTTTATGGCCCTGCAAATGCCACAGATTGATGCCAACTATATAGTTTTTCTGCTAATGAAAAAAGTTTATATTTAGAATAGAAAAAATTATCTTTCTATTTATCTTTTAGATAAAAGTCAAAAGATAAACCAAAAGATAGTTATTTTATCTTCTATTCCCAGGATCAAATGCTATTTTCATGTTTGCCAGACAATAAGTTATAATAAGGCATGTAATTTTCCTTCCTAGTTCCTAGAGGAGAATTTGAAGGTAGTAAAAAATGCATCCTAAGACACCTTATGGGTACTATCCCTCATAGATTACTCCTCCAGCCTGCTACTCCCCTGAACCCTTCTCTTTACATGCCTTTTATGATACTGCTTGGGCCAGTGGTCTAGATAACAGAAGATTTGCATCAAGTTCTTGCATCTACATAGGACCTAACCTTAGTTATTGGCAGTCCAAGAAATATTGCCCTAGCATCCAGATTCCAGATCCAGCACTGAAACTGAATACAGAAATTTAGTCAATACTAAAGCTGAGATCTTACGGATCCAACTCTACTTCAAGAGTTAAAAGTCTCGGGGATCACCCTTATTATTTTTTGTTGTAAAGACAATTCACTGTTTCCCTCTTTCAAGACTCAGTGCTTCACTCCCGATTCTCCTGAACTAAGCACATGGAGTTGGAATGTTTTTTTGTCGAAGAGAAGGTCATAAAGAGCTAACTAAGTCCCTCTCAGCATACAGGTTTTTTGAGTTGCACAACAAACTCAGGGTCATGAACAAATCTTTTTCTCCATCCCCCTTGAATCTGAGTGGGGAATATTAGCATAACTACTCATATGGTAGTCACTGAAGTCTGTTATACTAGACTCTCAGGCTAGATTGTTATTACACCAATAGGGTAGTTTAGTTACATGGTCAGCTCCCTCCCTAACTCTCAAACCTATAATTGTACTATCTCTTGCATTGCCAAACTAGTTCATTCATTCAGCCATTTCCACTTCCCATCAATATAATTCTCAAATTCTGTAAAATCTTTCTGAACATTTTATTTCCTTTTTTCCCCTCATTTTGTCACACTATTGATTCATATAATAGAGAATAACACTTATAAATTGTTTTTTAAAATCCATCTCAGCATTAGTAACAAAAGCTTTTAAGTCATATTTACGGAAAATAGAAGCCCGTAACTAACCAAGTAAAGCAATGAACGATAGTGGATGATGGGGAGCGGGAAGAAGGAACACATCAGAATCTGATGTTAAGCTATGTACATACCTCTGAAGTACAGGCAAGACATTTTCTATATACCAATCAGCAGTAGCTTGAACAGGTGCGGTTTTAATTCTAGTAGCTCTTATGCCTGTGCCATAGTACTCCCTTGTGCTCCAAGAGTAGTCACTAGGTAGCTCCTTCACTATGGACACTTCATCACGGAGGACATCAATAAAGTGATCCACGTCAAATATATCTGCAAATGAACTGCGGAAACACAACAATTTCACATAAATGGAAACTTTCCGGTTTGAAAATTAAACATATTAAAGGTTGAAAAAATAGCAGACTCTGGATATACCTTGAATCTTGCCACACAGGGTTCACTTCAAAATGTGGGAGCACCAACGTCGCATTCAAAATCTTAGCAACAGCAACAGCATCACATACCTTTTAAAGAGAAAAGGAGAATGATATTAGACAAGTGATCAAGTTTTGACTTTTGAGGCAAATGCCAATGAGATACATAATAAAACACTATCTTTTCTTTCTTCTTTTTTTCACTTTATCTCTTTGATCAAATTATAACCTTTCAACACAATCTCATGCATTCACATACCCCCATCTTCTGCTGGTTCAATCCTCCATCAAGGAAAACCTGAATATAACCCCGAGACTTTTCAGGCAGTGCTGCAAGAAATTATAAGAATAAGTAAACATGTAAAATATCAGATACTACCGACAGACAAAACAGACCTCATTTTCAAGAGAAATAAATGTCCAATGTATAAAAGAAAATGAAATTCAATATACAATTTGAACTCACAAGGTGGTTTTGGATGCTCAGTGCAAGGTTTCCATCCTTGGAAAGCCAAGGGAGACCAGAGACTAGTTTGAAGTTCAACTGACTGAAAAAACAAATAACCAATTGGTAATCTTGAAACAACTAGAGACACAAAAAGCATGTCAAATCAAATCAACCTAATTTTTCAACATTTAAATAAAACTATCATTATGATCATGAATTGATTAACGTGCATGCTTCACTCACAGTTTGGCGTTGCAAAGCACCCTCTAGCAAAGCCACGTGCATAGGCCTCGGAGCATTCCACTCCTGCAACGGCAATTCATGGATTCCAAAGTAAAGTCAATATTTTTTCTTCTTCTTTATTTCTAATTTCTCACAGAGAAGTAACAGTGAATTTGATAAATTTAAGGAAGGAAAAAAATAATAAAATAATAAAATAAAAGATGAAAATTAGGAGTTACAGAGAACACAGAAGGCGAAGAACGACCGAGAGGTTGGAAAAGATTGGGAAAGAAAGGCGGCAAGAGAATGACGAAAACCACCGCCAATGCGGATTTTTGAGATTGGTTTAGTTGGGTGAAAATCTGAAGCTTCATTGTTCATACAAAAGAGTTTCACTGGTGCTCTAAACGCTGCGTTCTGTACCCAATCAACTCAACTCAGAAGATGATGTTCCCTTAGCTTCATTAGATTCATCTTCATCGGCAGGTCAGGGATCCAATTTTGGAGCATAACAACTTTGCTTTATGAAGATTTTGAAAGATCAATGTGGTAATAACCAGACTCAATTATAAGAACAATTGTTCCTTAAAAAAAATTAAAATGAAGGATAAATAAATTAGAATGACTTGATATTAGATAGATTTGCAAAAATATAATAAATTAAATATTAATAAAATTAAAGTATTATCAATATGCAACTTTAATTTTAAATAATTTGTTTAACTCACAAATATCATCGCATATTTCATATTATCTCTTATTTAATATTGAATGAGCATTTATTTTGATGAATTATTTATGGAAATATAAGGTTGAAAAATTTTATTTTTACATTTGTTATAAGCTAATAAAATAAATATTGAAGCATATACCACACATTTTCTTTCAAATATTCAAAAATAATATCTTCATGTTATATTGCCAAAAATAATATTTTTGGCAATAAACAAATAATCTGTAAAATAAACATCTGTTTAGTGTATTGCTTAATTAGTTCATACTAATAAAAAATCAGTTTTTAATCATAAAATGAAGTTAGACATTTATTTTAGCAACTTTATTATTAAAGTTAATTTTTGCTTAAAGCATTTAAATTTGTGTGAGATAATAGGTTTCATAAAATTAAGATAAATATTTTTTTTAAACAATTAGGCATTGTGATATTATAAAGCTTTTGTATACCACTGACTTGAATAACAATGTTGCTCCATTCGTAATTCAGTATGAAAATTATATATTATTTTTAAAATTAATATCAAATATTTTTTAAGACAAAACATCAAATATTTTTTAAGAACTACAAATCTAAAATCATATTAGACAAATTTGTTAACGTCAATTTCTTTGAGCTAATTTTAAACTTCTAAACATGCTAGTTTTTTATTTTAAAATAAAGTATCTATTATAATTTTGTATTTTTAATGTAATAATTAATAAAGATTACAACTTATTTTAGATAATTTTTAAAAAACTTTAAATGAACTCTTTAACAGTTTCCTATATTGAATTACCACATTGGTACAAAGGATTGAAGCATAGTTTAAATTGCATTGTTCATAAACCATTCCATCTAATAAAAAATTGTCCAAAAAAGTGAATATTGAATAATGAACAAATCTAAAAAAAACTGAGTGAAAGCAAGATAATTTGTGTGCTTGGTGTTTTATCCCACATAAAATACGTGAAAATCAGAAGCTATAACAAATGGCTTTTACTTTGATACATGTAATTAAGCGAAATCATAGGAACTCTTTGATCAGTTGATGCTTCAAAGTTAACAAGCTTGGATTTACATCTCTTATATTTTTTTTACTGCCGCTTAGATTTACATCTAAAACCACGTTATCACGTCAATGCCATACCAAACACGATTTACATCTCTCTCTGTTTTACAGCCGCTTAGATTTACATCTAAAATCACGTTTTCACGTGAATGCACAAACAATTCTTTTTATGCTTCAAAGTTAACACACGTACGCGGATACCAAAGAAGAATTCAAACACGCTGAGAGAGAAATTTGCTGGCTCAAGCTATCCCTGCAGAATCACAGAAATTGCATATAATTGTTCAGTACTTTTATTACTTTACAAAGTATTTGTCATTTAATATTAAATCTGATTTTTTAAAGAATTTAATGTTTATGGTGTAAAACAATTTTATATTAATTATCAATTATCATTCATCACCATTTAAATTATTTTAAGATAATTATTTTAAAAATTAATAAAAATTAAGATTAAATCATTCAATTACTATCTGAATTCGATTCTTAATAAAAATAATTATTGGTTAAACTTTATTTTCCAATTAAACTCTAGATTACCCAGTCTTCCGGTTAACACCAAAACTTAATATATATGATCTTAGACTTTTTATATTGTTCTGTGTATAACTTTTTTTTTCTTACTTTTTTAATACTTTATTACTATATTTTATAGTTTTTAGGCTATAATTTTGTTATAACTTGTTGACCTGTATTTGTAAGTACTTGTACATGGGCTGGATGGGGTGGCTCATGGACTTAAACGAGTATTGACAGCTCTATGTACAGGATGTTGCTCCCTGCAGTATTCCATTCCATTTCGAAAAGTCCAATACAAGAATGGAATGTGCAGGAAGTTTTAGCCCTTTGTGCATTGCACCCAATACTTGTTAATGAATAGACATTTTCTCACTTTAGAGAGACGCTTATTTTATTTTAAAGAACTTCATAATGTTTTTCTTTTTTCACATAGGTCCAGTGACATCTCACATAAAGTAAAATGCTATTTGCAGAGTACCTGCATTCAGTCAATAACAGCCAATTTTAGACCATCTCCTCTCTCGGGTTATGTTTGGTTTGAAAGTAATAAAAGGATGATAACTTTAGGGGAATAAAACTAGTTAGGGAATGAGCAAGTTTTCTCATATTTAGGGTTAAATATTACTCCACTTCTATCTTGGACAAATATTGCTCAACTTCACTCGCTCTCCCTGCTATACAACTTCACCAAATTCACTCCCTCGCTCAATATCTTGGATAAATATTGTTCAGCTGCAATGTGCCATAGCCCATAAGGGCTATAAAAAACACACACAATTCTAGATTATCTCACCAACAACAATTGAACATTTAACAACGTGTGAAATAGAGCTACTGCTATGGTATGCAGCTTGTAAGGAAGATTGGTACCAGGCATGGCTGACCACTTAATGGCTCATCCAGACTACCCAATCATACATTTTGCCTGTGGCAAGACATAAATTTAAAACCTAGCTCACGTGCTCATATAAGTTCTAAGCTGGGAGAGTATGGACCATACCTGCTATTACCTCTCTAGCCCCTATCTTCCTCTCTCTTATTTAACCTGACTACATATCCTTCAGCTCCTGAACTTGATCTGCCTCTCCTTTAATCAAAAGATTAATCATTTAACTGATTAGTTAACCTACCCACCAGAGCACTTGTATCTTAATCCAACTATTACCCATAATGGTGAGAACATCATAATCTAGATTGTGATTTCTTTTTTAGCCGATACACTATTCATCCAACTAGCTAGGAGCATTCCAACAAGGGCAAGGTTGCGGTATACCACCCACTGAAAATGCCCCACAGCAATTTAGTGAGAATAACGTGGCAGCATCAAATGAATGATGATAACAAAAGGATACAGCAAATGTGCCTCAAACAAAATTCTTTAAAATTGACTAATGAGTATATTTATGTAAACAACACAAGAACGTTTCCCAAATCCATATCAAGCCAGAAATAAATAAATAAAAATGGTGATGATATTGAGTGACAAACATTGATTTACTTTCTTAAGTTCGACAACATATTTCAATTAATTTTTAGTTTTAACTTTTTTATTAGTTAAAAAATCCATTTGGTTATTAGATAAATAAGTATTTTTTTGGTAATTTCTCAATAATTTTTAGTTTTTATTGAAATACTGCTTAAAGTAATATTTTTTAAAATACTAATTTTTAATTTTTTTATTTTATCCTCAATATATTTATTTATTTTTCTTGTTATCTTTTTAAATAAATTATAGTTTAATTATTTTTTGTTATTTTACACTTTTCAATTACTCCAATGACTAATTTTAACGAATACTTATAATTTAATGAGTTAATTTTTTAGCTTCCAATTAGCAATTAATTTTTAAATTTTCATATAATTTTTGAGCTAATTTTACCATACACACAATGCACACAAGAGAGTTACTTACATATAACATCAACCACTAAAAGAACATGCATGTACAACAAAGAAAGAAAGAAATAATTAAGGTATCAAATAGAAATTGGAAGAACTGTTGTTCTTCTTCTCGCTGCACCACTTTCCTTTTTCCCTATGTGACACACCATTCGTCTTCATTCTCGCTACACCTTTTGCATTCTGCTTCGTTCTCTCTAACATCATTTCCTCTAGTTGACGTCGTCATCTTCGTTCGTCTGACGTATCAATTTTTCGTCGCATTGTCGGTGAGTTCCCAATTGCTTCGTGTTTGATTTTTTGTGTGAAACGGATTTGCAAATCCGTAAGACTTAATTATACATATTATCCAATCTGTATATGTATTTTTTAAAAAAAATTATTAATTTAATATAAGTTATTAATTAACATATATATTGGTATGTTTTATTTTTTACCTTGAATTCGTTATAATTACATAATTTGTAAGTGAATATATGCTCATGGTAATTATGTATGTTTACCATGTCTTAACTTTTTTTATTTAATACATCGTAGATAGTGAGACTCATATATATATTTATAAGATTTTTGTTATTTTAAATTCTCAATATTTTAACATTCATATTATGAATGCACCTTTCTATAATTCTTAATAAAACTTTTTTATATATCAATGTTAGGATATATTATGTATTGTAGTGTTTTATATGTAATTGTGAAATGGTTGGGTTGTGTGTGCATAATAAAAGATTGTGATCTATCTTGGCATGTTAGCATTTCATTGATGTCTTTATGGTTAAGAAAAAGTACTTGTAGTTGTAGAATTGTTCAGGTTTTGTTGTCATGTATTGATGGATGGGTTGTCACCCATTATGTATTCATTAAACTTAATGGTTAAATTTATTTTGTAGGTCCTTGAACTAATTTGTAATTTTTTTATTAGATCTTGAACTATTTTACAGTTTTGTTAATGACAGAGGCTTAAGATAAAAATTTATTAGGTATGTGCTTTCAAGTGTTAGACAAAGTATTTTTTAAATTTGTAGATTATGGTTAGAACAACGAGATTGCGTCAGGCTTTAGGCAGAGTTATTAACAAAGCCTTAGGTAGAGATGTTAGTCATAAGAAGAAGATACCTCTAAACATCGAAGGCCGACAACATCGACACGAAGACAACGGGCAGAGGCTACTATTCCTGAGGATGCTCCTGCTCCCGACGCTCATGAGGAGCCTCACATCCAAGTTATGAAGGATGGAGGGACTGTTTGATACATCAGTGTTGACAGAGTATGCTGATCATGTGGCTGCTAGAGTATGGGCAAGAGAGGTACTAATGTCTTTAATTAGATACATAATTACATTTTTTTAATTGTAATGTTTCTAATTGAAAGTAATATATTGCAGAAACATACTGAGTTGAAGTTGGCATCTTACTGAAGGAAAGTGCTGAAATTTGGAAAGTCAGCACCTGAATTGAAGGCTTAGTTGCTGCGATCGGCTTAAGCCCTTTGATTATATGCTCAGTGGAAAGAGGAGACAAATAACTGTTGTATGATTTTATGGAGAGATGACACTCAGAAACCAGCAGTTTCCATATTCCTATAAAGGAAGTGATCGTCACCTTGGATGATATGGCATCGTTGTTTCATACCAATTATTGGTGCTTTCCAAAGTTATGTTCCAATAGATGTAACAGAGGCGGTGCAATTATTGGTTGATTTGCTTGAAGTCACTGCACAAGAAGCACGAGCTGAGATCGAGCAATGCCACATGACATATGTTTGACTTTCTTGGTTGCGAGACATATACCATGTGAGGTGTGAGGCAAGGCATTGGATTGTAGCATCCAGAGCTTATTTGTTTCATCTTGTAGGATGCACAGTCTTTGCTAACAAGAGTGTGACACATGTGAGTGTTGTATACTTGGATGCTTTTCGTGATCTGAAGCAATCTGGGGGTTTGCTTGAGGAGCAACTGCATTTGTTGACATGTATGATATTTTAAATTATGCATGTCAGCACCACGACAAATATCTTGCAGGGTATATCACTCTGTTGTAGGTAATTGTCTTCACATTTGAGTTTTACAATTTTTCGAATATTAATGTGTATTATTAACGTATTCTTTGTGGTGTCTATTTTTGTAATTGTAGTGTTGGATCTACAAGCATTTCCCAACTATTGGGAATGTCATTGCAAATAAGCAATGACAGGAGAGTCTACCACGTACCTGTCGCTAGAAGGATGTGAAGGCATTAACTGTGATGACCTATCGTAAGCGATTGAATAGGTTGGCGGAAGATGACGTTTGTTGGACACCTTATGGTACTCACCGTGGGTTCAGAGAGTTTAAGATAATTTCTTTATTTTCTAGCCATATTAGATGGGGTTCATACATTGTGTCACACCAACCACAGAGGGTGTTAAGACAATTTGGATTTGTTCAGCGGATTCCACAAGTCGAAGGCTCTGCAGCTCCATCCATAGAAGACATAGATGACAGATGGATCCATTTTTCATAATACCTTGCAGCGACCAGAGACTTGGTTACGTTTCCTAGTGAGTGTGTTGCTGGGTATATGGAGTGGTGTTATCAGATATCTCACACATTCATGACTCCACCAGTAGTTGGGAAGCCTACTAGACATCCTCCCATGATGCATCATCCGTTGCCAAATCCACCACATATAATGCCTGATTTGTTGCCCCTGTGCCACCTCTATCTATAGCAGTTGTTATTGATACTGACATGCTTTGACATGCAGTGATATGATACTCTTGCCATTAACTTTTAAAATTCTTTAAATAAATTGCTCCAATATATACTATTAATATATTCAATTGTCAATTGTTTCAGGCTGTGTGCCAAAGAATAGGAGAACGCTTGCAACACATGATAGACATGATGATGGTTACTACTGGCACAGATGCATATAGTATTATAGACCAGTGTATAACATTAGCACGCGGTGTTACTGAGCAAGGAAATGTGTATGTGCGGTCTAGGTGTAGGAGGGATCCACATGGAAGAGATGTTGGTGGACAACATTGAGGACGATTGTATCATTTGGTTAACTATACACTGATGTGTTTCAACGATTTATATATCAATATTATAATTTCATGGTCTAATTTTAATATCACTATTATAATTGTAGGAAGATTAATAATTGAATATTCAAAAAAATTGTCACCATTACGCATATGCACCTTACAAACACATAAAGATTAACCAAAATGGTCAATCATCTTGTAAATCAACATGTTCGCAACCTCATCAAATTAGTATATGCTTGCATTCGACTAATATAAGGAGTCAGTCACTATTTCGCTTGATTGTTATAGTGTCTTAACCATAACAAAACAGTTGATGGCATAAGACATTCATCTCTCAATAAAATCTGTTACAATAAGCAGTAGACATATATTTATTAATAACACATGTTTTATTTTTGGAAATAAAGTTAAACGACCATTGTTATTCTTGAACAAAATGATTGCCATAGACATGACTAATACATATAATGCGATGAACAATAGTATCTCTAGGCGGTTGGCTTCTAAGAGGGAAAAAGGTCATGATTTGTTAGAGAGAAACAAGAACAATGATGACGTTATACCTTGATGCAATGACATAATCTATATCGGTAATATCCATTCACTTATCCATAGTTACCTACACATAACAAATTGTATGAATAACATTAACAAAAAATTATTAACCACAGAAAAAGGGCAGTGTGCCAATCATTGGCAATAAAGATTACATCTTCGCCTGCCAAAACACAGAAAAAGCTTGTAAACTACATTTAAAGTTTTTGTTTAACCTAAGAATATTAAAGATCAAGGAAAAAACCAGAGAACCATACCATATGGTCTTCAGAAATATTTGTTGTTGTTTAAGTTCAAAACCCTTGGAACTACAAAGTCAATCTCACCAACTAACAAACAATTACTTACATAGACTTTATGTTGACAAGTGTCACAAGCTCAAGTGCCAGAGTTCCTCCAAGGCATAGATCATTCAAATTCCTTCAACATCATCAACATCAACATCAATTTTAACCTAAGTTAATTGGAGTCGATGGTAGATGAACCCAATGATAGATCGATCCTTCAAATTCCTTAGCAAAGGAAAATTTTCTCTTCATTAAAATCCCTCAAGTTTAACAATACAAACACTAGTGATTAGATTTATCGCGAGAGACTAATGTTAAAAAATTATTGTGATGATAGCAACTATCGGTAGAGTTGATCACTTGAGCATAAGGTTTTAGTGTTTTACCAAGAGAAAATAAAGTTTAAAAAAAACTTGTATCTCTCATTTGATGACACAAATAAAGAGATAGATTAAAAAAAATGTATATTCATCTTCTTTACTTGCCCTGCTTATTCCCATAAGTTATACAACAAAATTGGTTACAACTTACATATTACAACTAATCAGTTTCTGTCAAAACAGATAACAAAATAGACACTTACAAGACCATAACTCTTCCATCTGAGCACTCAGCTCCAAACCAATTACAAGGGTCAACAGAAGCCTCATAATCAACCCAATTTGACAAAGCACCAAAAAGGTCACTCATTATTCTTTGCCTCAACTTCAAAAGAGCATTAGCTGCACGCACACACACACACACACACATTCAAACCATGTCTCAACATCTATCTTCCAAGTAGCCACAACATTCCACAAACTCAAAATTCCACCACCACTAGTTTAGTACCTTATTCATTCAAAGAACAACATAAACCCAAGTTGTGAAACAATAAAAAAAATTGGTTGTGATATCTAAGGTGAAGCAATAAAGCATGGACTGGTTGTAAGTTCTAAGATTGTTTTGAGTTGTGATACCTGCAATGCAACAGAGATTGGTGAATGGACCCAAAGAGACTTGAAAGCGCGTTCGTTGTCGTGTAGCTAACAAGTCATAATAGTAACGGTGGAAGGAGCGAATGGCAACAACATATTTGTCTTCAGCAGAAGGAACCGAATGCGGAGCCCAAGTGTTTCCTCCATCTTTCATCTCCAGCTGAATGGGTTGCCTCGTCTCGAGAAGAAAACCTAAAATGCAAACATCGTTCATTCATTTCATTCAAACAAAGAGAAACAAGTCTGAGAGGAGAATGGGAATTTACGATACCGTGGTTGGGGTTGTCGGGGACAAAAGTGAGTGATGTTGAAAAGCACGACTCCAGGGTCGATAGGGAGGCACCACCCTCGATTGGACTCATTTCGCCCCCTTTAGAACCCCAGCTCGACGTCGCGCTCCACCCCTTCTTCTCCCAGATCTCCCACCGACGACGCCTCCTACTGCCTCTGTCGCAACGAGCTTGACTGTGATGGATAAGAGGGAGGAGAGGATAAAGGGTTTGGGGTTTGGGTATGTGAGGACAAGAGAAGAGGAACGAGCATGAGAGAATGAAAAGTTGAAAACGAAAAGTTTGCGAGATTGCAAATACCACGTAAAATTAAGAATGAACCACTCAGGAGGAAGACACTTAGAATCCCTAATTTCGAGGACAGTTTTGACATAACCGACTTTAAAAATTATAATTATTTACAAAAATGACACCGCACTCCAAACAACGACGGGTCTCCTATAACCGTATTAAAATACACGTCTTAGAAAATACTTTTTTTAGTAGTGATTACTTATATTTTTAAAATCAATTTCAATATTTTTATAAAAATTCATTAATTAAAGATATCTTTATATGATAATATAAATGCTTAAAATCCAATTTTGATCTATATATATAGTTTTATGATTGTGTGATCTATATATACAGTTTCATGATCGTATTATGATATTGACGTAATAGATAATATAATAATTTAACAAATTTATTAGCATGACTTTAATGTATCTTTGGTGAATAATTTAAAAATAGGCTGCAAAATTATTAAAAAAATTTTAAAAAATGAAAGATCAAATTTATAATTAATTTTTTATTACACTAAAATTACACAATCATAAAATTATAAAGATCAAAAGTATATTTAAGTTTATAATAAATTACTTATCAGAAATTTAAAATACTTAATTATTATAAATTTCAATTATATAAAAATGAATATTTATCATAAAATAACTTTATGAGTGTGTTTGATTAAGAGGAGAGAAATAAAAAAGAGAAAATTAAGAATTTTTTGAATTAGAATAAAATAAAATTTCTTTGATTATTTCAAACAAACACAGGCTAAAAGACTAAAGGAAAAATATGAGATCAGGTTCACATCTACTTATCTCTCAAGTCTCAAGAACCAAGACTGTCAAAAAAAAAAAAACCAATGACAGTTTTTCCAGAATTAATTATTCCTAGTTTTGAAATATCCTTATCAAACTTTGACCGCTCGTCATGGTCATATCTTAATTATTTTAAAGGAATTTCAGGCCAGAAAAGATTCAAAAATAGAAAGTATATTGGATAATTAGTAATAAAAATAGAAAGTGTCCAGCGTTTACCTATTAAGGGAAGGGTTTCTTTCCTTTCTTGACACCAAGCCAGCCTTTCCAATCAAGGTTATCTTTCTTTCTCTCTCCTGTGTCTCTTTCTTGCTGTGTTCCTGACTCCTAAAAGTTCTACTTCTACTTCTACTTCTACTTCTACTTCTACTTCCTTAATTTCTTTCATACTATATCTGATTGGTAACATTTTTTTCTTCTTCTTCAATTTTTCCCCTTTCACTAATCGAGATAGTGCTCCAACTAGATCCACAGCTCTCATACCCTTGCATGTTCACGAGCTTCCTTTTGATTGGTAGGTTATTTTTTCTGTTTCCCTTAACCAGATCTGAAACTGGGTGTGCCTTTTATTAGGGTTTTTTCTATCTAAGTTATGCAAGAACCCAGTGTTTATATCATTCCATATATATCCTCATATGTCATATATTGTTATTATTATTTTGTTTTAAGAAAAGTGTGAGAGAACGTGTTTAATTAAAATAGTTTTTTTTCTTCTTTACTTCAGGTTTGTGCAGCTGCTAATTATTAAAATGACGAGGGCGAAGATAAAGATAAAGAAAATCGACAACATAACGGCGAGGCAGGTAACATTTTCTAAGAGGAGGCGAGGGCTGTTCAAGAAAGCTGAAGAGCTTTCTGTGCTATGCGATGCTGAGGTTGGTCTCCTTGTTTTCTCACCTACCGGGAAGCTCTTTGATTATAGCAGCTCCAGGTACGTGTACGGATGACGACTAGTATATTATAACACACCACTCTTGAGTTTTTGACTTTTCTCTCAGTATTTTGTATACACATACTAGTATACGTATATATTGTTGGGAAACCGAGGGGATTAAAACTGGGGTATAAACACGTGTAAAGTACGTTCTTACGTTGTGTTCAATTAACGTTAATATGTTTGTATGGCTCTTTCTATATCCTAATTCCTAGCTAGTAGTGCCAGTGGTTTATGTACGGAGTATGTGGAAGTGTGTTAGAGAGAGAGAGAGAGAGTGTGTGAAAACTGAGAGGAGAAGGACGGAGATTAGATGTAATCTCATGATGGGTTTGGAACAGAAACCTCGTTTCACTCGCTTATGGTTCTAATTTTATGGAAATTTAATAGTAGGCTCTATTGAAGTTTCCATGAAAGGTTGTGTTGGGAGAAAAAAAGAAAATGCAGCAGCATTAGTTAAATAGTAATTCCTAAGCGATCGTTTTAACTATCTTTTTGTAAATATTTGAAAAATAAAGTAAAAAAAAAAATGAATGGATTTTTTTTTATAATTGTTAATAAAAAAAAGAAAAATTAATCCAAACTGAATCCTTTCCTATCTGTCCAACACATGAAACTGTAAGCTAGCTAGCTAGCTTAGACAGAATATGCTATATCTTATGCACTTAATGAATTAGTTTAGCTTTTTTCACATACAATCAAACGGCCTTGTACTACTCAATGACACATTGACAATAGATAGCCAATTTATTTTGTAGAGACCATGGTCAGCTGGTTTTATACGTTCAATAAGTTTACGTATCTGACTGATATTGTTTCATTATGTCTTGGTTCAGTTAACTGTATGGAGTATTAACTTTCGACTTTTCACATCTAATTATTTTCTAGCTGCATGATTCTACTGGTTGGCCATCTTCTCGTTAAATCATGTTAGTATGTTACTATCATTGTTTGTGTGAAACGGATGCCATGGCTTAGTGTATGGTTTCTAATCAACTTTTGTTAATGTTAGGCATCATTTATGTTCATTTTCCGGGTACACATATAACAGAGGAATAAAATGTTTTCTCAAAATTCAAAATGACACAATCAACACAACTAGAAAAAGTGATTTTAACATTGGTTATTTTGGACATTTGACATCAATTTTGAACCGAAGTTAAAAGTATCAACGTTAACATTAATTATGAAAATCGATGTTAAAATACACTACACAATATCAATTTTTAAGAAATCTATGTCGTATTATAAGAAATAAAAAAATCCAAAAATCAACATCCATTTTTCCAAAATTCGATATTGTTTTTTGCATTATAACATCGATTTTTAAAAAAATCAATGTTATTTTTTGCGTCACAACATTGATTTTTTAAAAAATTGATATTATTTTTTAACCACAACATCAAACAACATCAATTTTGACCGAAATCGATATTGTATTTGCATATATTTTTTTAATATTATATCTGTTTTGTTAATTAACCCAAACCTACAATTTGAAACCAAAACTAATTCAGGCACTACAAAATATTATATTCAAATTATTATATAATAATTAATATCAAATAAAATAAATACTTAAAGTAATGAAACAATAATTTCAATACATAAAATCATATATAACCTAAACTAATTAAACATAATTCAACAATTTTGAAATTCTTTAAATACATTGTGTTTCATTTTTAACATTTAAAAAATATTTCACCCACTGAATGCGAATCACCTTTATTCGCTTTGTACAAATCAAGAGTTATATGAATAAATATATCAGTTGTGTCAGTAATATACTTGAAATAAAACAAGACCAAGAAAGGAGGGAAGAAGGGCAAAATTGTCACTTTAAGAAAAAAACAAATTCCTTAAAAGCTAAGTATATATTTAGTGATCATGTTTTAACTTAGGAATGACATGCATAATTGCTTTCTCAACAAAATGTCATTTTCAGGTTAATTAATTTGGTAAAGGGAAATATATCCCAAAAATATGCTTAGCTTTCTCAAAAATAAGTAAAGTAACACAATATACCCATATAAATCCTATAAATCGACTGTGCATAAAAGTAATAATAAAAATAGCATTTTGAATAGATCAAAAATATATAGAGTTTAATGATTATTCATTTTCAGTGTATATTTTTTACATTATTAATGAATCAAAAATATTGATATGATTTTAAAATAATTATTATAAAAAATAATAAACTTATCATATATAATAGTAATTTATGATTAAATAATAATAGATGTCAATGCATATCATATTTTTTCATAAAATAAATTACATGTTACTAATATTTAAAATGAAAAAACTCAAAGTTTTTAAATAAAAAAATCTTGTATATTTAAAGCATAATATATATATATATATATATAAGTATGTTGAAATTCGATATGTGGTTTAAATTGGTGGTTGAAGCAGAGCGAAAATGAGTGAATAGAAGAAATTGTGTCATAGTGATAGTTAATTTCTGTTTTCAGTTTTCTATTATGATAATGGTGAATGGTGTTTTTCTATTATGCCTTGTGGTTAGCTACTCTTTCTGTTAGTTACCCCATCTGTTCATCTGTCAAAGTGATGATAGTCTTTTTGCAATATATGCCAACTTATATATGCTTATATTTGTTCATGTTCATCATATGTTCGTTTTTTGATTTTTATCCTCAAAAATGTATTTTATATATTGTGGCTTAGCTTCCTTCTAGTTTGATTTATAAGGAAATTTGTGCCTAGTTCACAACTTCAGGTTGCAAATCAGAGTAGAGTAGACAGCTATTGTAAAATTGAAAAATACTGTTCACTTAATTATATTGGCTTGAGGAAATCCTTAAATTAATTTACGACTAATAACTAATATATATAATTTTGTTTTTCACAAATGTAGCACAGCGCTAAAGGAAGGAATAAATCACTTGCACTTTTACAATGTTGTTTGAGTTGGGAAAAATCCTTGAAAAGATGCATCTTTTTCTTTTAAAAAGTTTATTTAATTTGACACTTGTGACTAACTCTTTTTTCTTCGTCTCTTCTTGTTTTGGTCGAGTAAAGTATGAATGACATAGTTACAAAGTACAGTACCTACTCCCATGGCATCAACATATTGGACAAGCCATCACTAGAACTGCAGGTTGTGCAAAAAAAACCAAGTTCTTATATTTGCTTTTCTCTGTTAATATTTATGAGTTTGTTATGATTGTGCAGAGCTTATACGTACCGCCTGAACTTCTTGGTGACCAAAGTATAAAATTCAATATGTTTATATAATTGCTCTAATTATTTTTTATACCTATTTTGACCTATTTCTGTTATTGCTTGTACATTTGAAAGAGGTGTATATATAGTTAAGGAAATAGTCATGTTTAACATTTTAGGCTGCAGTTAGTTACACTAACTGGTTTGGCACTTTTGTTCATTTCAGCTAGAGGATAGCAATAGCGCCAAATTGAGTAAGGAAATTGCAGATAGAACCCAAGAATTAAGGTATATCAATTTTGTTAAATAAAGAGAAAAAAAAAGTTGAAATACGTGAAGATAAAGAGATAATTATATTTGAGTAAAATTCATTGCATGTATTTATATATTTTGATCCATAAAAAAATTAACAACTAATAACTAAAATTGACTGATAAAAATGATCGATCAGTTGGTTGAAAGGCAATGATCTTCAAGGACTAGGTCTAAATGAGTTGCAGCAACTGGAGAAAACACTTGAAATAGGACTCGATCGTGTGACTGAGATAAAGGTACGCAACTACACATACCATAAAGTCATTTGGTTAATTTGGACAAACCTCTACGTGCATGTTGATGTATGATTTATACTAATTCTCAATTCAACTTTTACTTTCAGGAAAATCAGATAATGAGTCAGATTTCTGAACTACAGAAAAAGGTTTGTTGATATAGTTTAATAATGAAGCTATTATCGATCTGATAATGTTTAGTTAATCAAATTGGAATACATCAACATCAGCATTAACAACACATTTAACCCAAGTTAATTGGGGTCGGTGGTAGATGAATTCAATAATAAATCGAAAATAAGATAAAAGAGAGAAAAAATAAGATAAAATAAATGAAAGGTGAAAGGAAAAAAGGAGAAAAGAAGAGGAAAATAATTAAAACAAGAGAACGATCGGAACATAAAATTACTAATGAGTTTAACCTTCCGACAAACTTATAGTTTTTTTTCACCGCATCCTAAAACATAATCTACTAATGAGTTTAATCAAATTGGAATACAGTAATATGCTCTTTTCTATAGTGTAATGGCTATATAGATGCAAGTTGTTTTTAATTAATGCTTACTTTAATGAATATCATGATGTTCGATAGAACTTAGTTTGGTTATATTATGAAAAGCATATAATTCGAAGAAACCCATCAGATCGAGTGTAACGTTAAAGCCTGTGCTTTAATTCTAGGAATATCATAATATGCATAATAAAGTGATCACTTTATCCAAGATTTCTGCGTTTCTAGCTAGATTTACACTCACTTCAGAATTTTGAGGATTGTTGGTTTGTTTTGTGTGCATCTCTGCTAATAAAGGGAATACTGTTGGAAGAAGAGAACAAGCATTTAACGAAAAAGGTGAGAAAACATTTTAAACATTTTAACATGAGATTCACTACTGTTTCTCTTTCATTTATGATCAATGTGTAAAAAGCATAATTGATGAAAATATAATAATTAATATTATCTTAAATTTTTTAATTAGAAATAAAAAATTACAAGCTGACAATTAACAAAAAAAATTCTGTCAAAAAAAAAACAAAATCCTTGGAAAGGGTGATAAAAAATGTCTTGGCATGGGTTTGTTTGAAAAATGAGAATGTCTTGATTTATTTTCCTTTCATTTACTACGTTAAATTGATAATTAATCAGCTAGCGGAGACGGAGAAGGAGGCTATGCTGTGTAAGGCAAAAATTCCTTTCGTGGTGGACTCAGATAAGGGGATAATGCAGGAAGAAGGTGTCTCATTAGATTCTACAAATAACATTAGCAGTTGCATCAGTGATCCTCCTCTCGAGGATGGTTCCTCGTACATATCTCTTACATTAGGGTAAGCAACCGAAGCAAACACTTATTCACAAGTTACAAACTGTATATTAAATTCTACAAAATTTAGCTATTTTTGCTTGTTCATTAATTTGAATAAGTCCTTTGTTTTTTCAGGCTACCCTTCTCTAACTGAAGAGGTAACATGGTGAAAGAGTCTTGCCCCGTTTTGGGCGTTATTAAGATTTTTTTTTCTTAAAACTATACTAATATTTTTTTTTAATTAAGAAAAAAACTGTACCACTATATATATGTTTTTGTTGGATTTGTTTATAAGTGAGAAGTGTATTAAAAAGTAAAATGTATGATTGTTAGCTAAACCAATGAAATATATTTTAATAATTTTATATATTATATACTTCCATGTGTATTAATTTAATTTAATATAATATATTAATTATTAATTTTCTCATCACATGTATATCTTTGTAGTAGTACTGTAGTAGTAATTTTTTTTTTGTCAAAGTGTACCTATGGGAAATCAAATTGATTGTGGTGGTCTTACTATATTTATGACTCCCAAATTTGGACTTTGGATCCTTTAATTTCTTGTTGAATACTGGAGTATACTCGTATAGAAGTTCTTATGTTTTTTTTAGGGGAGTAGTACTCATGTTAAAGAGCGAGAAATAATTTTTTATCAAATAAAACCTCGCTATAATTTCACTAAAAAAAAAACATCGCTATAATTGACTGTAGAATTTACAAATCATATTGGATCATTATTTTTGACTTGTTTTTATACACAATTAAAAAGAAATTGTTCGTTTGATTAATTTTTTCATCTGCATGGTTTATTTCTACTCATTTGAATATTTTTCCCTATTTGCACATTTTTTTCAACTTATATTGTTTCTCATTTTTATAGTTTTTCCATTCATCTAAATAAATTTTCTCACTCATTTATATATTATTTATACTCATTTGAATGATTTTTCCTACTATTTTTTTTAGATTTTTTTTGCTTGTTTTTTCATTCATTTGCATGATTTTATTCACCCATTTTGTGTGCATATATAACAGTAAAATATCTTTAATGATTTATTATATAGATAATAACAAAAATATATTTATTATTAAGTTATTTTTAAAAAAAATTATTATTATTATTATTATCATATATTATAAATTATATTATACATTACTGCATATTATTGTATTATTATAATATAGTAACTAAATTATATAATATTTTATATAGATGACATTTAGTAACATAATAATGTGGGGATATATTATAATATGCATGATAATAATAGTATAATTTTATATAATATTTTGAGAAAAATAGAAAAAGAAGAAAACTAGTGAGAATCCTTAATCGTAAAAAGGACAAACATATTTTTAACTTATATTGTGAGTCAATGTAAAAATTTTATATAATAATTAAATTAAAAATCATTTTAATATTATTTTTTAAAATAATTAATATGAAAATTAACTTATTTCATTGTAATTTATGATTAAATTACAGTATAACAACATTAAATACATAAATTATTTATTTTATTAAAAATAAATGTAATAGGTTATGAATTGAAAGTCTAAAATAAGTTTAAATTATAATTTAACTATAAATTATCACATATGATAATAAAAAATTAAACTAAGGTATTTCTCAAATTTGAAATTTCAATGATTAATATTCCAAATTACTCGTATCTATTGTAGGGATTGAACTTTTCTAACATATGTTTTTATACACATGAACCAATGATTAAATGATTATCACATATTTAAGAGATAAAATTATTTACTAATCATATGATACATATCAGTATACGGTAAGCTTGTTAATTTTTGTAATAATTATCTTAAAAATTATATTAATAATGATTTTTAATAAATTAATAATGTAAATTTTTAATACTAATTTTGTATAATCATTAATCTCATAAAAAAGTTTTTATGGTGACCTACCAATTGTAGAAGTAGGATCTGGCACGTAATAAGTACTTAAATAATACAATTCGAGTGTACCTCTTTCTCATTTTGAGGAAAAGGCATGGCAGGAAAAGAAAATAACAAAAAGATCCAAATATGATTGAAGTAAAGATTCGCAATGTTTAATTTCCTTACTCTAATAAGGAAGCAAGTCAAGGTGGTAACTGAAGCTTCAATGGAAAGAACACCCATAGTCCTTGCAATGTGGATGGCTGGACTAATTAGGTATGGTAATGAGACCTGAACTCGTGGGTATCCGCTCTGATTTTAATGGGGAAAAATTAAGTTTTTCGGATTCAGGTTTTCCTCGATAGCTAAAAGCGGGAGCGGGGGTGGGTATAGGATTATTGCTACCCGCCCCCACCCCGTAATAAATAATATTAAAAAAATAAAAAAATATATTATTTTCTAATTTTTTTAAATTGAATTGATTGATTTTGTTTTGTAATTTTTAAATTATGATCCCATATTTTAAATGTGGGTTTGTTATTATTATTTTTTTGTTACGTAATTAGCTTTTTGTTCGATTTTTCAATAAAAAAGTTATATTATTTATGATTTATTTTTTAAATTTTAATCAAATTGCAGTGGTGGGGCGGGGCGGGGAAAACTCGACCCTCAGCGGGGACGGAGATGAGAATGAGTTTTAAAACTCGACGGAGATCGGGGACGGGGACGGGGAGCGGGTTTGGGGTGAGAACGGGGAATGCAATACTCGCCCCTGCCCCGCCCTGATGCCATGCTTAGGGCTAACGCTATCTCCATAGCACTTGGGGTCCTCATTATGATGCTATGGACGCTTGTTCGAAGTGCAAGGGATAAACTCGATTTTTATTTTCAAAATTATTATTAATAATAATTAAAAAAATTATAATTACTAATTACTAATTTTGGATTTAAAACTGAAACACAGTAAAAAAAAATTATAACAAAGTTGAATTTCTGCAAAGAAAAAAAATCACATAGAATAGAGTGGTAACTCCATACTCCAAAGTGGAAAGAAAGATACAAGAGCCTTCCAACTGAGTTTGGACAGGTGGCAAATTATAATTGGCGGATTTCAATTACTATTTAGGGCACTTTTTCAATGCACCCCCAATCCCCAAGAGTGGCATTACAGCTTGCATCAATCTCGCGCTCTCAACTCGCTGTTCCCCCCAAAAACCCTTGCTGGGGACCATGAGCAAGTCTTCTCGCAGAGATCTGCAAGTCTTCGATTTCAACGAAGAGGATGAGGTCGCCTCCGATAAACGCCACGATTTCCTCGCTCCCGGTAAGACCGATTTCCCTAATTTCCTAATTCCAGAAACAAACGTGAAACATGATCTTCAATTGGAGTTTTTCATATACAATGCTCGTTTTGCCTTTAGATGGTAATTTAATTTGTAGGTGTCGACATTGCGTTATATTTAGTGATTTATGATTAATAGTTTCGATTTTAAAGTATAGAGTATGCTTCTTAGAGAGACAAATTGAAGGAACTGAAGGAGAGGAATGAAACCTAGAGAATTCTTCCTTATAGTTAATGTTTTCGTTTTCCGAGGACTTAAGATTTTGTAAATAACATTAAAAATCTAATGTCATGATGGCTGGTTATCTTTATTGAGATAAGTTGGATTGTCCTTAACAGAAGACGTTGTGTAGCATAGGCAGTAGTCTCGTTTTGATTCTATGAGCGTAGTGCACACCATGGTTGTTGAATTCGTGGAAGGGTAGATATTGGTCGCATTGCGATTTTGTCACGTTTGTTGATATCACGGCAAATTGCGGACAAATGCGGTCCCAATTGCGGTTGCTGACAGTTAAAAAACTTTGATATTGCGGCCCAAATCACAGTTGCGGACCCTTTTTTAAAACCTTGGCAGTAAACTTTACACACTTCCATAGATTGATAACGAAGAATGACATGTGTATATATAATTTATTATCCTGAAATGAAAAAGGATTAAAGATAAGCAAATGCTAACCAGGGCACTGGTTAAGGAATTATAAGTGGATAGTTTTTATGAAAAGTGTTATTAATATACTCTTGCCACAATTTCCAATGCATCTCCAGCATGATTTTCAATATATTTTTTTATTGTTTTTTAATCATTACCCTTAGAGCATGTATAGCAAGACCCTTAAAAGATAATCAAATAGTAATACTCAATTACTCATACTTACTATCCAGTTCAAGATCAAGTGTTTTTCTTAAATCTTAATTTGCATTATGGATTATGATCGACAAGATTGAGGGTCCTACTCTTTATTGTCAAAAATATGCTTCAGCTATGCCATTTAGTCTTTATTTTAGTAATTTTGCATACTTGAAATAGTTTCCCTCTTGTGTTCCCCACTTCTTTCTATTTTCCCTTTTATATTATCTAAGCATTTCAATTAAATTGATTGTACATATATCGTGATGTATTGACAGATGCCCAGGTCAACAAGGTTGGCATCAAGAGTGTTGCCAGTGTTCCTTGTGTTGATGTTGATGAAGCTGGTGCTATGTTTAATTTGGAAAAGGGTGGTTCTGACACCTCTCCAGACTCGGTGGAATATATATATGATAGTAAAGAGAATAGTTCTGTGTTGGAAGCTGACAAACAATCAAATTTGATTAGTCATGAAAGTCGTCATCATTTTAAAATAGATATTCATAACCATAACAAACTAGAGAAAATGGATACAAGTGGCGAAGTATCTTCACCTGAAACAAGCCGGATTGACCCTTCAGGGTCTTCATTTTTTTGCACAGCCCCTTCAGGGTCTTCATACAGTGTATTGTAACTTCAATTTGTCTGACTACAGCCTATGTAATTGATTTAATTGTGAGATTTATATCTATTTTCAATTTTTTTACAGAATGAATCAATTGATGTCAATTCAGAGGCTGATGAGAGCATGAATGAGAGTGCTCCAACAAGTCCTGCTTCTGATATTCCAGAGAATGGTGGTTTGTTTTTTGAAATCCTGGATTCCTTATACTTAATAACTCTACCATGTTTAATTTGGAAATATTATATTGCAGTTTACTAACTAAACTTAGTATTCATTGTTCCAGTGTCATTAAATGGTTGTGGATTGAATGGCAACGAAAATTCTGATATGGTAATTTTTTTTAAGCACGTAACCTTTTTGTGCTAAAGAAATTGACATCACATGCAGTATTTTTTCATCTTTTGTGTTTTTTCTTATAGATTTGGTATTGCTTTAGTTGTTTTTCTACTGTTGTCTTTTATTGCTTTTTACTTTTTCATTACTGATGCATATTAATTTTTGGATTGGTTTGTCTTTCCCCTTACTGCTTCATTAAGTTTACCTACCTTTTATCTGAGAATATAAGCTGAGGTACTAACTGTTTAAACTACAAACTTTGTATTTTCTTATCTCTAAATCTAGTACATCAACATAAAATGCTTTCTACGGCATTTGATTCACTATTTTTGTGGCATATTATGCTTCATTTTGTTTTTGTATTCACTATTATTTTCGTTCTTGTAATCTTCAGGATGACACAATGGAAGTCGTTCTTCATCCGGATTATGTCATATACCAGGATAAGTATTATCTGGGGCCAAAGTTAACCTTTTCACCTTGTTTTGTCAAGATCAATGTTTCAACTGCATGTATAAAGCAAGAAGCTTTTGATCTTGAATGGGCAGTTGATGATCTCATTGACATCAATTGTCAGTTGTTTCAAAGTGTGAGTTTTATAGTTCTATTGCTTGCAATGTGTGTGTGTGTGTGTGTAAATTCTATAATTCTCCTTATATGCCCTTTCTTTAGAGTGGAACTGTCATTATAAAGCTTCGAGTAATATCACATAATGCAAGCCAATCAAATCATGTAAGCGATGCTTCAGGTGAGTGCTATTATTATAGTTGATCAATGGGAATGGTTTTCTTCATTTTTATTCAAACTAGCTAAATTTATTTGGGTAATTTCTGGTAGTAGGAGTTTGTAAATTGTTTTGCAGATAGTAGCTTCTCTCTGTTATTACTGATTAAATATATATCTATATATATGCTAGGCATCGAGGAATTGGAAATTGCAATTACTGATTACAATTGGTCCCTTAGACATAGACAAATCACATCTCTTAATCTGAAATACTTGGCTTCTTGGAACATGGCTCTTTGGTAAGTCATTAAGTTGTATTTTCTATTACATTTTTCCTTGGTCAGTTGGTTATCGATTGTTCTATAAAATGCTACACAGATTGTAGGCTTTCAACTGTTGGATACTGGTTTCTATCAATTATAATTGATGGATAGGTTGCAAGTCACGAGTCTTGACAGGACTCTGTGAATTCTAGTATTTGCCTTTTGTTTATAATTGTGACGTGTGATTTCGTTGTATGGAAAAGTTTATTCTTGGTTCAAAATTGATATGAAGTGGATATGTTTTGTGCTCTGAATGCCAGTTTATGTCATTTTATTGAATTTACTAATTTTATGATTAATTTTTCCCTTGTAGTGCGGATGTAGAAGGCAATGAAACTGATTCACATGGGTCAAGATGCTACTTCCCTAAGTAAGAATTGTTTGTTAATTTCCTTTTCCTTTTTGACATGCATATCTACATGTATGGATGCCATAGCTCATAGCTTTTATTTGAAAACGTTTTCAGGTTTAGTGCTTTATGGTGTCCAAATTTCGTATTTCCTTTCACATGAATCTTCTGATTTCTAGATACTTTTCTAATGTGTCTATTGGAGTGGATGCAAAAGATCATGATATCTTGTAAAAAAACCATTAGAGCCTATTGTTTTCTACTATCATTTTTCATTTTCTTGTCTTGCTTTGTGTTTTTTTTTTGGGGGGGGGGGGGGGGGGGGGATGTAGCTCCTAATACCATGTTTAATTCTAAGAATTTATGATCTGAAACAGTTTTGAGGAGCATTTTGATGATGTTATCTATCCGAAAGGGGATCCAGATGCTGTTTCCCTAAGCAAGAGAGATGTAGATCTCTTGCAACCAGACACATTCATTAATGACACAATTATTGATTTTTACATCCAGTGAGTTTGCTCTCTCTCTCTCTTTATATATATGTATGTATGTATGTCTAATTATCATTCTTTTGTCCCATGTTTTTTGTTAAAAACTTTATTCATCATATGCAAGACTGTAAAAGAACATTTTTATCTTGTTCTATCCTTCTTGGTTGCATTTTATTTGTTATAGATTGTATCTTTGTGAACCATGGTATGCAGCATCCTTTATCTTTTCTCCCTTTATAAACTAAGTGCTCTTTCATATGATTTTTGTAATGTGCAATTTACAATTGAAAATAGATGATATATGTAGGCACTTATGGGCAGAGAAATATCAACATATATCGCGTTTATATAAAGAGAATACTAAAAGGATTGATGATTGTAGGATACTGTGAAAAGGCAGAAGATATTAAATAATGGAAAATTGATGGATACTGAAATTATAATATAAATCGAGGAGAAACTCTCCTTTACGGGGTATAAGTTGATTATTAAGTTCTGAACACAAAATGGAGCAGAATGAACAGAAGAGAAATAAAATGCAGCAAGAAAAAGAACAAACAGAGCTGAATTAGTGGATCCTGCCCTACCTGGCTAAAGCCATTAAACCCTTTAAAAATTTATCTTCTCCACCAATCTCTTCTCCTTACACTTTATTCATGTTTCCTTACCCTCACTCAGCATTGCAGAATTTCCTCCCCAGTTTGCTAATGTCACATGTAAAATCTGTTACCTCCTTCCTTAATTTTCTCTTTACTCATGACAACATTTCTCACCTTGCTTTCATGTACCATCCATTTCCTTTTCTTTTTTCTCTCTTCTGGTATGCATATGTTAAAGGCCCATTATAATTGTATGGCTGTTGATCTATATTGTGATTGAAGATGGTTTGATGTTTTGGAAATCTCAATTTGGCAGGTATCTCAAGAATCAAATACCGGACAAGGAAAAGCATAGAATTCATTTTTTTAATAGTTTCTTCTTTAGAAAGCTGGCTGATATGGACAAAAATCCATCTAGTGCTTCTGATGGAAAAGCAGCATTTCTGCGCGTTCGTAAATGGACGAGAAAAGTAAATTTATTTGCAAAGGATTATATCTTCATTCCTGTGAACTTCAAGTAAGATTCTGTTGAAGCTTTCCTTCTCCATCTGTCTCTATCTGAATTCAAGTGCTGATCAGCGTTATCTTTTCATGTGATGGTAGTCTTCACTGGAGTTTAATAGTCATATGCCATCCTGGTGAAGTGGTTAATTTTAATGGTGAGGTCTCAGCTTATGATCATTCTTGTGAAAGTATTTTCAGAGATTTATGTTATTATATGTATTCCAGATAAGGAGCTGGACAATTCACTTAAGGTACCCTGTATATTGCATATGGATTCCATAAAAGGAAGTCATAGTGGTCTGAAAAACCTGGTGCAAAGGTAGATTAAAACTTCTCACTTTCTTTTATTCCCTTCTCAACCCCTCCCGTGCCCCAAAAACATGAATGCTGGTTATTATGTGCGTTATAATAAAACTGAATTTGATTTTATATTATGTATGCAAGTACAAGTTATCTTTGGGACCATTGCAGACTATCTGCCCCTGCAGCTGAATGTTAAAATATTGATTTGGCAGTAGCTTTATTAAATTGTGATTTTATCAAGCAATTGATAATGAAGTTCCTAGTGGTTAATGTGCTTCCTTTAATTATGTACTTAGTAATTAGTTGTGAAGTCTTACATGACACTGGTCAATCTAACCAAATTTTGTAAACATATGTATCAGTCCTAGAACTATTCAAGGGAACTTTTCTGGCCTTAGAACAAAACCTTATATCCTTAGCCAGTATTTTGTGTATAATAATTCATTTAAACATAGTCCGCTTTGTGCTCAACTTTTTGAGCAATGTTAGACATAAATAAATCTGAAAAATTGAGCTCAGACCATTGATCCTTCATTTGATTAAACTCTAAGTGAGTCTTCTAGGTGAAGCTTCTTCTTAGTTATTGGAACTCTTAGAATTTGGGCTTATGGCCTAACTCAGCCTCACAAAACTGACTTTTAAGGTGAGGATTGCCCAAGTGTTATGAGCACTACTTAGGCCATATTTCTAATCGATGTGTGATCTCAACCCACTAAGAGTTGACTTCTTGGTGGCTCTACACTTCACTCAGCCTTTCTGGTCAGTTCCTTTGTAGGTAGTCTTTTCCGAGACACTGACCCAGGGGTGACCAGACCACAACTAAGGCAACTTTCCAACCAAAACACATACTTAATGTTAAGTTTTCTAATTTTTGACTTTTATGTAATTATTGAGTTTCACCTTTAAATTAATATTGAACGCTGAAAAATGCTAATATCATGATTGTTTTATCTTTGATTATGAATGAAGATGTAAACAAATAAGAAAACCAAAATTATGTGCTTATGGATTCTGCTTATTCATATTGGCATTTTCTGTTCCTTATTTTAATTTTAACATAATATCAATTATACCTGCTTATTTCTGTTACTACTATGCAGATTCCTTATATTTGTATTCTGATTTAAAAAAGTGAACTCAAGAGCGTTGTATTTTGGTCTTTTCTCATCTGATATTGACAGTTACTTGTGGGAAGAGTGGAAAGAGAGACATAAGGATACTTGGGAAGAGGACCTGTCATCAAGATTCTTAAATATGCGTTTTCTTCCACTTGCGGTATTGCCTGCTAATATTTTGATGACTTTCACAAGGACAATCATTCTTCCTTTAAAGATCCATTGATGTTTAATGACACATGTTTCTGTTATATTTGTTGAGGAGTAGATAATACATTGTTTTGGAAATTACTATAAAAGGTTTGCTGTTTTTTGATTGAAAAAAAACCTCTTACTAGTTGATGAACGTTAAAATCTTTTCCTTCACTGTCAAAGTGAGGCACCTAATCATTCATATAGAAAATACAGGTATTTGTTTCAATCCATCATATATGCTGGGAGTTGTTTTGAGTAACCCCAAAATTAATCTGAGATTGTAAGGGTGGGACATTTTAGTTCTTGAGATTTCAAAAACTTTGTTAACCCCTGATTTTGCAAATAAATAATTCATTTTAATCATTTTGTACTTTGTTTTCCATTGTTGTTTTGCACCAAAAAGGGTTAAAAATGAATGATTTGCAAATTCAAGATTTAACAAAGGATTTTTAAAATCTTGGACTAAAATGCCTTACTCATTCAATCTTGAAGACTAGTTTGGGGGTTTTCTGAGTTTTTCTGCAAACCATTTGTGTATACACTTGAAGAGGAAAATCCCATCATTTGATAATCTTCATTTTCCTCTTTTTTGTTTGCTTTGGAAAAATTAGAGAGAAATGGAATATGACATACCTTTTGCATTTGTATCTTTCCTCAATTGCTCACGGCTCAATATTAGTTGAGTTATTCAAGGAACACCAATTACTTTTTAGTTTTATGCTCTTAATTTTTTATAATATTATGATTGAATATTCTTACTCAGTTGACAATTGGCACAACTAGAAAACTCATGATTGTGGCCTATTTCTGCTTAACACTGCTCACATTTTGGTTTTCTGCTCGAGATTTTTCTTTCTTTTTAATGTTTTGTGATTGAATGCTCTCACTCCATGACAGTTGCCACAGCAAGAGAACTCATATGATTGTGGCCTATTTCTGCTTCACTACCTAGAAATGTTCCTTGCTGAAGCACCTCTTAATTTCAATCCTTTCAAACTAACCAAGTTTTCCAACTTCGTAAGTGATCTACTTATTCTTAGTTTTCTGGTTTATTTCAAACTTTTTATGAGAACACAAACAAGAAATCATTGGAAAGAGTATTTATTTCCATTCTAAAATCATTCATCCACTCAATTGGTTATCAATGTACAAAGAGCAGCTAATCAATAGCTGCTGGTTGACTTAACTAATCACTTGAGTGGTTCAATATTTTCTTAAGTTGAAAATAATTTTACCCATAGTTTTTCTGTGGCAACGTCCTCAATTCTGTTTATCTCTTCATCTGAGGAGTTCTAGCTGAACAGCTATTTAGCATTCTCTTCAACACACTATAATTGGGTTAAGTACATGTCCTATTAAATAACCTGGGTCCCACATAAATTAACTCATTGATAGTATGTTGAAGAATGTGTTAAAAGGAGTGTGTTGTTAACATTTCTCTTACTTGTTGGTCATGCCTATTTTAGTATTACATCTCCCAATTTGACCTAATATAACTAGTAATTTCCAGCTCAATGTGGACTGGTTTCTGCCTGCTGAAGCTTTTCTCAAGCGAACACTGATCCAGAAGTTAATCTTTGAACTTTTGGAAAATCATGGTTCAAATGATATCTATTCCTCTGATTGTAGTGATGACAATGAGTGCTTAGAAAATAATGATAACAGAACTGGGATTGATCATCCTGAAGTCAATAAGGAGTCAACAACTTCCCATGCTAGGCAGGGAATAGAAATCACTCTATTGTCTGGTTCATCGTCTTTGGATCCTCAATCCTTTAACAATTCAGGATTGGTTCTTAAAGAGCTTTTTGAGCCAGGAGCTACTGCAGGAGCAATGTTGGGACAGTGTCAATCTTTTGACCAGCGTTCATCTGATTATCGTTTCAATGGTTCTATATTTTCGATCGAGGTATCTACACATAATCTGTTTGCATTTTTTTTCTTGAATTTGTTTGAACCACTTCCTAGGGTCGTGTAGTCTCCCCCTCCCAGCAACGTTTTTATCACATGGAAAAAGCCAGTTTCCTCATCCCAAATACAAATTTTGAACCCTTATGCTACAAAAGGCTTCTATGCTTGTCAAATAATTTATGCTGTCTGCATTACATTTTATACGATGTCAAAGACTTAGGACTTATCACCTCCTCCAGCATAGTTCCTAAATATTGCCGTTGAATGATGTGTAAATTTCTTCTAAACTTAGGACCTATCACATATATATTAGGTCCTATCACTCTTTTTTTACATTGATGTTGTAAAACTAATGCCCACCCTCCTTTTCTATCCTATTTTAATAGGAAGACACGGATCTTGGGGACCAGTTTATGTACTTGCCTACAGATCCCAACTTCCAGCAAGTGGCTGGAATTACACCTCAAACATGCTCTTTGCCATATCTTCCTAGGGATTGTGGAGATGAGACATGTCATAGACCACAAATCTCTCTGCTAGTGGATCGTGATGTGGTGCAGCCTTCTTTAGATACATCAAATGGTGTCTTAGATGATTCAGAAGATGTAACAGTCACCAAAAGTTGCCTTGTTTTGAATCTGCCTGGGTCATCTAATGAACCTGAACAAGGTGAGAAAACTTGTTCAGCCATGGAAAACGCTGAGCATGTTATAGATATTTCCAACTCGGTTGTGGGAAATTCTCTAGACTCAATTACGAAGTGTGATGATAACAAGAATGGAGATCTCCACTCTTCTGGTCAAGAAACTCTGACAATTCCAGTGCAGCAGGTTTCTGATGCAGTAGATGATGAGGAAACTCCAATACCATTGCAACAAGTTTCTGATGCAGTACATGATGAGGAAACTCCAATACCAGTGCAAGAAGTTTCTGATGCTGTAAATAATGAGGAAACTCCAACAGTACCATTGCAACAAGTTTCTGATGCAGTAGACGATGAGGAAGCTCCCTCAACACCATCACAACAAGTTTCTGATGAGGCTGGATGTGATGATGGTCAGATGATTGATGACATGAAACCTGATAATTGTGAGGAACAAGCTGCAAAGAGGAGGCGGCTTATGCCTCTACAGTGCAGAAGTGAGGCATTGTGACAGAATCCGATTTGTAGATAACTAGGTATAGATAAATATGGCATCTTCTTCTTTTACCTTTGCTTTTGAATTATTTCTAGGTTTTACTTTACCAATATGTGAATAGTGGCGTTGCTTGGTAGTAGTTAATTCTGCGACCAAAATTGAGAAATATCTGCGGACTTTAGACACGATTCATCCGGGCAATGGTAGGATTTTTTTTTCCTTGATGAAAAACCTTTGAAATTCTTTTTCCCTTCATATTCTAAGCTCCAGATTATAATTTTGCGATTGTTGGTTTTTATTTTATTTGTGAAACTCGGGTTAGCATGTTCTCTTACAAATAGTTAAGTGGAAAACAATAAAAAGCTTACTGTAAAGAAAGTTACTTAACAATGTTCAAGGGGAGGTAAATTGAAAATAAATAGTAAGTTATAAAATTAGTGCATGGATCATGCTAATCCTCATTTTTATTTCAACAACTATTCATACCAAAAGAATCTTGAAAAACAATATAATAAATTTCAATGATCTAATTATATTGTTTTATTGCAGTGTTTGATAACTTTTTAACTTAAATGTCTTATTTATCAAGGGTTATGATGAGCACCTTTTTAGACCCTAATTAAAATGTTTTCCTACACTTTCTTTTTCTACGAACATCTCAATTCCTTCGGCAAAAAAAATTAAAATATTGTAGTTTTAAAAAAAAATTATAAGAATATTGTTGTTTGAAATTTATTTACAAATCTATTGCAGTCAATTGCGTGCACAGGGGATGTGTTCAATTCCGCACAGGGAGGACGTGAATGGAGCTCGGTCACGCACAGGGAGGATGTGATTCATCAGGTGCTGACATGTGTCATTTTGAGACACGTGTCATTTTGCGACGCGATGTGTAGAAATTTTGGAAGGCCTTAACTTTTAACTGGGATGTCCGATTGAGGCGAAATCGGTGGCCACGTGCTCGAAATTGAGAGGAGAAGCCGCTGGCAAGTCGCCAAAGGGGACTTGGTCAAAATTTTTTCCCAAAAGAGGTCTCTAGGTGCCTCAAAATTGCAATTTAATCGTCGAACACCCAAAAAATTTCTTGTTTTCTAATTTTTTTATTTATTCAATTAGTGAATTGCATGCTATTTGTTATTTTTCTAATTACTTCTCTTAATTTCGAGCATTTCGACATAAAATACGCCTCCATCGGATATTTCTATCAAAATTTATGAATGTTCAAAGTTATATGCATCATTAAATTTAAAGCCTAACAATTGCTAAATGCATCCCATTTTTTGATAAGTTTATCCATAAAATTGAAAATGGCTTATTACACCCCAATTTTTATTAAGTATAGTTCAATCTTTTCTTTTAAATCTTAAAAAATTATGAATATTTTTTTGGCTACGAATAGCCTTCAGGGGTCTCTTCGGGTGAATAGCATTTTTTATTGTTGTGGTCTTACCATTCTTATCGAGTTTGGCACTGCTCTACCAATAACCTTAGCATATCCCTGTTTCATGTGTATACAGATTAAGAAGCCACAGAAATGTAGCACAAACTGGTACTTGAATTGGGCACTAGGCGTTGTTGGGATGATTCTAAGTGTACTGGTTGTCATAGGAGCCATTTGGGGCATGGTTGCTCAAGGCATAGAGGTCCAAAAAAGAAACATTCATAATTTTTTATAGGAACAAAAATAAGAAATTATACTGTACATTTTTAAAGGATTTCAGTTTAACAAATTAAAAAATGACAACATTGTGCAACACTAATTTCAAAAATTGAACAGAATTATACTGTAAATTTGATGATGCATATAGCTTTGAACAGTCATAAATTTTGATAGAAATATCCGATGGAGGCGTATTTTATGTCGAAATGCTCGAAATTAAGAGAAGTAATTAGAAAAATAACAAATAGTATGCAATTCACTAATTGAATAAATAAAAAATTAGAAAACAATAAATTTTTTGGGTGTTCGACGATTAAATCGTGATTTTGAGGCACTTAGAGGCCTCTTTTGGGAAAAAAATTTGACCAAGTCCCCTTTGGGACTTTCCAACGGCTTCTCATCTCAATTTCAAGCGTGTGACCACCAATTTCGCCTCAATCGGACATCCCAGTCAAAAGTTATGGCTTTCCGAAGTTTCTACGCATCGCGCCACAAAATGACACGTGTCAGCACCTGATGAATCACGTTCTCCCTGTGCGTGACTGAGCTCCATTCACGTCCTCCATGTGCGTGATTGAACACTCCCCTGTGCACGCGATTGACTGCAATAGATTTATAAATAAGTTTCAAACAACAATATTCTTGTAATTTTTTTTTTTAAAACTGCAATATTTTAATTTTTTTGCCCAATTCCTTCAATCAACAAATTACCCCGATCATACAATAGTATACATATATACTTTACAATTGTGCCAACACTTAAAAAAGTTACTTCCATTCTTATGAACCTTATGACAGCCTTTAGTTTTGTTTTTGTTACACCTTTCTTGTATAAACTTATTGAATAACAATTTTAAAACTTTGATCGTCATTAAAAAAAAAAACACAGGTAACACTGTAACAGTAGATTTCCTTAATACTTATTTGAAGAATTTAGCAGAAAATAGTGAATATTTGCAACTATTGTTGGGAAGCTTCTTCCATCCGAGTTTTCCTCTCCAAACACTTGTCACTACTTATCTTTTGATGTAAAAAAAAACCATTTCTAACCATTGCTTTGATGTGGGTACAAAACTTTACTTTTGATAATGATGATAATAATTATATAGTCTTAGATTGGTGAAGATAATAATATATATATCTGACAGACTCTATTCTCATTTAAGAATGACAATAGAAGAATCAAAAGAATGATAGTAATATATTCATTTTAACACACTCTAGTATTAATTAAAATTTATTAAAAAATTAAAAATTAAAAAATTAATTAGATCTGAAGTAAAATTTATAAAATTATATAATTTTTAATAAATTTTATCTAATAATCCAATAATAAGGGGTATATTGAATTAAGATTTGAAAGAATTTTAAAAGACTTTTTATTTATTTATAAGAAAGTTTTGTGATATTAGATCAGAATTTTGAAATAATATAAATAAGTCTTTTGATATTCAATTAAAATTTTTAAGATTTTTTTTAAGGAAGACAACGAAATTCAATAGTATTTAATTAGAATTTTTTTTATAACTTATAAAAAGTTTTTTGGTATTAAAAATATACAAATTTTAATAGATTGATTTTTAAGAAGGATTTCGATTGATTTCATAATACTTTTTAGTATAATACATCTATCAAAAATCTCATCCAAACCCTTGAGATTTTGCTAGACTTTTTTTTCTTTTGTTTATTGATTAGCGGACTTTCTTTTTTCTAATTACATGCACTATCTTCTTTCTTTCATATTTTCCAAGATGTGTATGTCATACATATTTCTCATATTTTTTTAAAATAAAAAATCGTCAAATATACTTCTTCCCTCAACATTTTTTCTTTTCCTTTTTAAATTAAATTAATATTTATCTTATGTACTAAGATTAAACATGTTTTCCTTATATTGACTATGTTCATCACCTATTTGACGTAATATTTTTATAACTGTCACTCTTAATTTCGTCAACTACATTAATCCTCCTACCAATTTTTCAGAATTACTTCTTCCTTCTAGTATATGCTTATTATTGCATCCATATTATGAAATAATTATAATAATTAAAAAAATCAACGTATAATTTTAAATCTATTATTTTTCAAATCCAAAAGTAAAAATGAGAAAATATTATTGCAAGAAAAATTAGTATATGAGGACATAAAACTACAATCAATATAACTATTAAAAGATTAAAAAAATTATATTATTTTTACTTTTTTTATTAAAACCTAATCATTATTTATTATTTTTTTCACTAACTCTTATAATTTTAAATGCATTTTTTAAAATTCACAAAATTCTTTCAAATTTTATAAATCTATAAAGTCATTTCAAATCCTTTAAATTATTATGATATAAATCATTAAAATCTAAACTATCATAGTCTTGTAAAGAAATCTAATGAATTATAATATTATTGCATAATTTTAAAATCTAAAAAACTTTTTTAAATTAAAATAATTTTAAAAAATCCTAATCTAAGAAAAGTGTGTTAATAACATTTTCAATCATTAAGAAAAACATTTTCGATCACTAACTCTTAATTTTTTATACAGGAACTGATTTGTAAAATAATACTCCTTAATTTTCAAATCATTTTGATGTCATTGCCACATGTTTTGGTTTGGCATTATCTAATAAGAGGTATAATCACTGGTGTTAGGAACGTACAGTGGTGATTGGTGAAGTGAATAGGGGAGGGAAATGCAGCAGTGCAACTACCAAACCGATGCGTTCATGGGTGCTGAAGGGAAGCAGCAGCATAAGCATGACATGTCTATGCCTTACCCATTCACTCACTCAAACCCATAACCATTACCTTCCACACGCTACTATTACCTTCTCTTCTTCTCTCCATAACCGTAACCCCCTCTGTCAATTATTCTCCTTAAGTAACCAATTCCTTCTTCTCTCCATTACTCTCTCAATGCTTCTCTCTGAAATCTTTGCGTTTCTATCTCGCGTTTTGTTTCAGGGTATTATTCTCCGACCTCGAATTCGACCATTTTCCACCAACTTCAGGAGCGGGCCCACACCAACTGCTTCTAATTCTTCTTCTGCCTTCGCCCAAAGCATGGCGAATTTCGACGCTGATTCCGTCACTTACCTTACGCAGCGAGATGCCGCGGAGATCGACGAGACACTCATGGGTCCACTTGGCTTCAGCGTTGACCAGCTCATGGTCATTTCATTCTTCACCTCTTTCTCCATTTTTTTTTTTTTACTTTTCATTTGTTAATGCATTTCTTAAGCCTTACTTTCTCTTCTTTCATACCTAATTCCAGGAATTGGCTGGTTTGAGCGTCGCCACTTCCATTTCTGAGGTATTTCTGAGGAATTGGCTTAAATATCTTTAAGGTCCCTGAATTTTGCTATGGGTCCCTAATAAACTTTTTGTTGTTGTTGTGAGTCCCGATATATTGAAACTTTCGTTTTGAATCCCTTGAAGGCTTAAACATATTTAAGCCTAATATTATTAATAACTGTAAATTTTGAAACCATCTAGGCATGAAAGTCTTTCTGTTGGTGTGTATAGAAAGGAGAAAACATTGTCCGAGGAAAATTTGTTCTCTTTCTCTATGGATTATTGCCTATTAAATTAATACTGATGCGTTTGTGCTTGAATTGGTTTTTTCTTTTACAGGTATACAAACCAAGTGAGCATAGTCGTGTTCTTACTATTTGTGGTCCTGGTAACAATGGCGGTGACGGTCTCGTAGCTGCTCGGCACCTGCATCACTTTGGTTATAAGCCCTTTGTCTGTTACCCAAAGCGTACCCCTAAGCCTCTCTATGCTGGGTTAGTTACTCAGGTAGGATGGAACTCATTTTGACATAGTTTTGAACTGCCACTCCTTTTTAGTTATTCTTTTATGTCTATTTGGGTTTAATGAGTTACGGCAAGTCTCATGAAATGTTGATGCTGTAGCTTGAAGCACTGTCGATCCCATTCTTGTCAGTGGAAGAACTACCATCAGATCTTTCAAATGACTTTGATGTTGTCATAGATGCAATGTTTGGATTCTCATTTCATGGTAGGTGTTTTTCTTTTTAAGAAATTGTTTGCAATCCATGTAAATCTAGAGCATCTACATTATTCTCACCTATGTTTTTGGAAACCAGGGACTAAACAACATTACTATTGTTTTTCTGCCTCTAGTCAGCTTCTTGCTTATGTTACTTTCCTCTCTTTTTTTCATGTATGCTTCCTTGTTATTTTGATGCTTACTGTCTCCTCAGAAGTCTGGGTGGGTTGCTCTCCCTGTTAGGATCAATATCATTGCTATAATTATAAACTATAGCTTGAAACACTCGGTTAACTAAATTAAATAATGCTTTCTTTGTTATTAAATAGGCTTTCACATCACATTGGTTCTGAATTCTGAAGTACTGTATAGATCCTTTAACAAACAGTCCCATTTAATGTTTATTATTTTCTGTTTGTTCAGGTTCTCCAAGGCCTCCTTTTGATGATTTGATCCAGAGACTAGTCTCTTTACATAATAATAATAATCAAATTCGCCAAAAAAGATCAGTTATACTCTCTGTAGATATTCCCTCTGGGTGGCATGTTGAAGAGGGAGATGTTGATGGTACAGGCATTAAACCTGATATGTTGGTATGTTTCAGGGATATATCTGTCTATTTATTTCTTTGAACGTTGAAATTTAGATATTATGTAATACCCTCAGATATTTATTCCAACATAAATTGTGTTTCTATTGAGATGCCGTTCCACCGTTGTGCTTAATTTTTTGTAGGTTTCTTTGACAGCCCCAAAATTAGGTGCAAAGAAGTTTGGTGGTCCTCACCACTTTCTAGGAGGTAGATTTGTCCCACCTGCTATTGCAGAAAAATATAAGCTTATACTTCCACCGTATCCAGGAACATCCATGTGTGTTCGAATTGGAAAGCCTCCACAAATTGATATCTCAGCTCTAAGAGAGAATTATATCTCTCCAGAATTTCTTGAAGAGCAGGTCGAGGCTGACCCTATTAATCAGGTAAAGTTCATGTGACACAATACTGTTTGTTGCAGCGGTGATGTCCATCTTTTACTCGTCAGTGGTTGTTAATGACTTTAGTACTTTGCCATGATCTATTTCAGTTTCCTAATCTGAGTATTTTGAGTACTTAGATTTTAATGGCTGTGAATGATTGCAAATCTATAATATTCTATTTGTTATCTGCAGTTTCACAAATGGTTTGGTGATGCATTGGCTGCTAATTTGAAGGAACCAAATGCTATGGCCTTGTCAACTGTAGGGAAGGACGGAAAACCGTAAGATCTGCTTCTGTTTTTTATGTTAAAATACTGTATCAGTGGGTCTTGTAAAATGAATTACTCTCCCATAACTCTGGATAATATGTGTAATATCTGAACTAAGATTTCCAAATTACTTTACTTCATTTGCTGCAGCTCATCAAGAATGGTATTGCTAAAAGGCTTGGATAAGGATGGTTTTTTGTGGTTAGTAATAATCTGTTATTTTTATGTTAGAACTGCTGAGGCAATGCTATTTGGCAAGTGCTTATTTGTGTTCACCTGCTGCTATTGCTTTGCACAGGTACACAAACTATGAAAGTCGAAAGGCATGTGAATTATCTGAAAATCCACGTGCATCTCTTCTTTTTTACTGGGATGGTTTAAACCGGCAGGTGACTATTGCTTACATGCTTGCTAGCCACATGTGAATTATGTAGCTTACTAACGTACTCTAACTAAAACACAAGTAGGTGTACATTAGCAAATCCCATTGAAGTATTATTATTTTGGATTTGCTGAATTGTTTTACATTGATGAAGTACAATGGTTTGTGTGCCAATTTAACAGGAAGCATCTAGTTTGATAATGCAAACTTCGTGTCACTGTACATTTTGGAGGCATGCCACATAACTTATTGATAATCTTGATATTTTACGACTATACTGAATTGGAAAATATGAAGCAGTTGTGTCTGTTGTGATTTGTGATTGACTGATTCTGTTTTCCCAGGTCCTTTTAGTTGGACAAACTGTAATCAGTAATCTATTTGTATAGTAGGGAAAGGAATTTTTTTCCTTTCTATTTTAGGCTTCTAAATTTGTGTACAGTTTTCATTATTTATTTCTTCCCTGTAATTCATATTTGACTAAGGAAACACATTGTTGTCTATATCTTTGCTTAGGTACGGGTGGAAGGGCCTGTTAAGAAAGTCTCTGATGAGGAATCAGAACAGTATTTCAATAGCCGTCCTAGAGGAAGTCAGATTGGAGCAATAGTCAGCAAGCAGGTCTACTTCTGCCTCACTTCAAATCAAATTGTGATGTATGGAAATGATATGGTATGTATACTTATAATTTAATTTCTTGGAACATTAGAGTACTGTAGTGCTGGGTAGGCATGTTCTTTATCAGGACTACAAAGAGCTGGAAGAAAAATATGCTGATGGGTAAGTTATTGAACAATTACTTTTGACTCTGTTATCTGCGAATTCTGATAAAATATGATAGTCCCAAGAGATGGTCAATAATTCCACATCTCCCCTTGGTTTGGACTTGGAAATCTGGTTAGCTAATCATCTCATTTGGCCACAAATATACCTTATTCTCCCATGTTAACTCTAGGGGAGCTGGAAATAATCCTCATATTTTTTGCTTGCAGAAGTTTGATCCCTAAACCTAAGAACTGGGGAGGATATAGGCTAACACCACAACTTTTCGAGTTTTGGCAAGGACAGAAATCTCGCTTGCATGACAGGTGGTTGCTACCCCGTTTGTGATAGGTTGCTTGTTTTCATTTTTTTAATGGATGAAGCCAAACAATATGCAAATAATATTTTTTAGTGACATATATTGGGTTTTCAAGCCATGGTTTAAGTTCAAGATCCATGTTGTTTGCCTATTAATTTGAGTTGATCTATATCCTAGGCTGGGTGCTTGGTTACGATAATGTTATAAAATAGTCTGCCATGTCTACATTAATGACATTTTTACTTTATTTACACCCTCCTCCCTCTTGAGTTACTCAAATAGGTTTGAGGTTTATATTCAAAATCAACACTTACAAGCTTTTGCTGCATCTTTCTTCCCTCATTAGTCATCCAAACACAGCCTATATTGAACCTTGAGATTGCTTAAAATTTGGATATACTTATTTTTGATGGGCAATTTTGATTTGGAACTCTATAAATAAACTATCCATAGAAAACTGATAGAAACATGGTACTTTATTAGGAAAAAATATTTATAAAACCCAATTACAAAGATAAAGCATTGCCTTTTTTCCTTCTTTGAAATTGTTTAACCAGGTACTTCTCCACCATATCTAGCATAGTTTTTTTTTTCTCACTGTTCATCCTTTGCTGCAATTCTGGTTCTTGATCTTCCACCCTTTGTTTTCCCTTTTGTCTTGCTCCCGAGATTTCCCTTCCCTTTCTTGGACCCTAACTGGCAAATTCAGATCATACCTGGCCTGGAGTTTCTTGAGCACTGAGCTCTGAAGCTCTTCCCATGATACCTTAGGATTACTGACCCCCCACTGTTTTTTACCAATCATAAGCATGTCCTTCTTGTACTTTCACAACCAACTGCAGCTTCCCTTCCTTCTTCATGTCAAAGTGCTGTTGGATTTGAATCAGCCATCTGCATGCATCATCTTGAAACACTGGGATTCTCAGACGTTCCTCCTTGAGTTCTCTCTTGAAAATTGCAATCTGGTTTCTCAGTTCTGCAATGATGTCAATAATGTGCTTCACTATTGTTGAACCCTGAACAGTTCCTGGAACCTTCTATAGGCACTACCCACAACTCCGAGATTGGAATTCCAGTACCAGTTCATTGTAGTTCCGGTACCAGTTTTTTTTTTTTTTTCTTCCTGCCAAATGTTGTTTGAGCGAGATGCCCGATTGCTTCTGAATATCCCAGCCCAACTAACTAACTAACTCCCTTACTAACAGATGCTAAAATATATCTAACACAAACAAACACCTAATAGAAACATTTCACACCCTTTTCTGCATTATAATAAAGTATGTAGAATTCCTTTCCTTAAAAGATTAGTTTGAAATCCTAGTTAAAGGAGTACGTTGTCCTAGAGGAGTAGTGGCTATCATTCTGTTCCAGAGCAGCGCTTCATATACAGTGAGGTAAATTTTCCACGAATTTTTCTGATATTGTGTACATGTTCTATTGACAGGTTGCAATATACTCCCCATGAGATCAATGGACAGCGGCTGTGGAAGGTCGAGCGGTTGGCTCCCTGATCATTATTTTTTTTTTCTTTTTAATACCTCTACTTGTGAAAAATAAGGGAAATAAACTTTTTTCTTCAATATATTGAATTGTGCTGTGTCAATTTCTATATACTTGAATTTTCATTTTCTTGGAATTCTAAGTAGACTTGACCGCAGTCCTACATTCCAAGTAATTTGAAGAACGAAAAACTTTCGCCCGTCGAAAATTGTAAAATTGAGATCCAGGTCAAATTTTAAGTTAATGAAAAGACAAACCAACAATGTTGAAAAAAGATTGGGATAAGCAGTTCCTTTGGAAATTGGGTTAGTTCAGCATAAATTAATAGTCGTCCGATATCAATCACGATTTAGCGATAGCTTCAATTGGTCAACTTGAACTATATTTTCAAAATGGCAAGTGCAAAACTTTATCCGTTGTCTTAGACAGTGTCTTGTAAGATGTCAACGATAATAATTATGTGAATACCTTGCATTTATTGTCCCATATTGGTCGCTCACTTGCTCCCCCGTACCTTGTATTTTTGTAATCGCATGCATTTGTCATATTTGGAATCTACCAAATGTGACTTGCAACCCCAAATACTGTTGCAGGATATAGGGTGTTAACCTTTTTCAGCTTTATTTGCTTTGCCACATTATTGTATTATAGTTGTTGTGGACAAGTTGGTAAGGTCATTTTATTTTTCATGAATCTAATCATGGTCCCTCGGATCGGATCCACAAGTTTTAGATATTCGAAGGCATTGTGATTATTCGTAACTGCAATACAAACTTTGACTCTTTAAAAAGACGAGATTCTGTTTTTTTTTTTTTTTGTCAATAATTCATTCATTAGAAAATACCTCTCACTGAAAAGCCTTCCTAAAACGGGTGAATGTGCTGTATATTTGCTGTCTGCGTATAGCGTCTATTCTATCTATCATTTATGCAGTGATCTTCAGTGAACAAGATGCTCCTGTTGAAAAACCGCAAGTAGTTTTTACTTTCTATTCAAGATAAGTCACCTTTTCACTTTTTAATCGTGAGTGTAATGCCTCTCATTGAATTCATGTTTGGATATAAAATTAATTTTAGATCAATGCGATTTTATAAAATTGATTTAAGAAAACAAAGGTGATTTTTGTTTGAATAGTAGATATTAAAAAAATGATTTTTATAGAGAATATTGCTTGAAAATTTATAATCATAATTGGCTTTAGATGTAGAGTAAATTACATTCGCACCTCTTGTGTTTTGCTAAGATTTCATATGATATTCTTCCCTTTTTTTACATTACTTTTACCTTTCTGTTAACGTTGTTAACTAATGTTAATTAAAATATGTGAGCAGATAAAATTGTTTTTATATTTTAATTGTAAATCCAAATTATCCCCTCCCACTTAGTTTCAGAATTCAGGGTTCACATTTCGTTCATCTTTCTCATTCACGAGTATTGCTCATCTTCCTCTTATTGGTTGATGAGTTCTTTTTTAGCGTCCATGAGATACGAGTCATTCTTCCTCTCACGACATTCAAGTTTATTTCCTCTTCACCGTTCGCGAGTTCTTACTGTTCCTCTTCCAGTTCACGAGTCATCCATTGTTCATCTTCCTCTATCATTATCTGGTATTGTTTTATACTTAGTTTTGTATTGTAAACATTATTGACAATTTATTAGTATAATAATAATTACTTGCAATGAATTTTTAAGAACACAATGAAAGATAATGGACCAATAACCAAATTCATAGTGAAATATAATTTTGCCTTTGTTCTCTAATGAAAATAACATTTCTTTTACATTCTATTGTTTGGGTTATTATCAATCTCCATTTAAAGAAGCATCTCATGGATGACTATCCAACAAAACTGATTTTGAAATTAAAATCAATGTGTCAAAGCAATTTAATTATGTCTACTGGTTTAAATAGTCGTGTCTCTGTTACATCATAGAGAAAAATGAAATGTATAATTTCCCATATAAAATTGGACGAGTGATAAATAAATTGAACTAAATTACTCAATCTTTTCAGTTTAACATTATGATGTGCCTTGTAGCTCTTGATTGAGACATTATATTAAACATCTTGCCAATATTTCAAAGAAAGGAGTTAAAAACACAAATGCATGAGCAAAACACTAAATTTGAAGCAAATGACCATATTCAATTAGAGAAAAAAATTGAACTAACAAATTGAAAAAGAAGAAGAAAGGGCGTTAACACTGCGTACCAAGAATGTGGATTCACGTCTAACGAAAAGCTGAGTTCACGTCCAATTTCAAAGAAAACAAATAATTTCTGTTAAATTATTAAACGGTGTTTAGAACGGAGGGGGTCTGAATATAATGTGAGCTAAGCAATTAATAGGTTTTTGTGTGAAAAAAAAAGGGTATCAAATGAAATTTAAGCAAAACACATATGATGTGAGTATAATTTACTCTTAGATGTATAATTATCAAAATAGGTTTTAATATTCATATATAATTTTTAATAGACATTTTTTGTATTGGAATTAATTATATTGATGTTGATATATTCATTAAATAGCTAGAGATTTACAATATTTTTTTACAATAAATTAATAATTACAATATTTGCATAATAATTAGCTTTTGAACTAAAATACATAACTTTGAGAAAACCTTACAAATTAAACTAGCTTAATTATCAAATATAAAGTAGTGACGATAAATAACTTTTAAATATTTTCTTTAATTAATCAGAAGTATCATTATTTGGATTTTTCTCTCTCTTTCTAATCCAAATAGCATAGCTAAAGATCGAAAGAAAGAGAATTGGACTGGAAAATTGTGAATAAAAAAAGGGATGAAAGTCATGAAACTCGAAGTTAACAGTTAATAAACAGAAGAATAGTTATGGTTTGAAAGTAGAGAAGATACGACATTGATGACTAGTAATAATTTGCTACGTAAACAATATTTTTTGGTGGACTATTGGGGGTTAGTTCAATTAGAGTGACATTGTGTGCTGGTGGTGAAAGAAAAGAGTAAATATGAAGTAATAATACATAAAAAGTTAACTTCTAACTGAATCCATGTTCGAGGGTGAAAACATTTTAAGTTCGATTCCAAACATCTTTTTGCATCATTGATTTCATGTTTAGATATGATTTTTAGAGGCTAATAGTTATAACTTTCATGTCTGAAATGTAATTCTTTCATTCTTAACGGATTTTCAACACATTACTCATTACAAGAATAATTGCATTTGATGGAGTCAAGACTCTAGTTTGATGGGTACAATCGTGGAACCAAACATACCCAAATATTATAGTTGCATTGATTTGGTTAAGTTCGATCATACTGAAATGGGCTCCACCATGAATTTAAAACTTGCAAACTTTTCATGCTTCCACTCCTGCTTCTTTTGACCGAGTTGAAGCTGATAATCTGACAGTCACGCTGCTTTATTTCAGGCCAGTTTGATTTAAGCCAAAGTGACCTTGACTGAAGATGCCACCTTCTCTCAGAAAGAAAGGTTCAATGAGTGCTGCTTCTATCTTAATATATGCTTTTGTTAAATGCACAGGGAACTATTGTTAAATCCATGGTTGTTTGAGATATTTTGGGATATCTGAGCTAAAATCATTACTAAAACCAGTGTGTGAATGTAAAAAAATAATACTAACATCTAAAATAATATTTGCCATAGAGAAAAAAAGAAAAGAAAAAACGAATGTAAAAAAGAATGAGAGAATTGTTTTTTAAGAGAAATATAAAAGTTGAAGTTTGTTAAATAAATAGAAAATAAATAAACAGTTACCTAACTATGAAAATGATCAATGGTAATTAACAAGTGTGTAATTGCTCTATTTCACATTTTTCAAACGGTTCCATCACAATTATGACTTATTAACTAATGTTGTTAACTTCTTGTTTACTATTTCTAAAACTATTTTCTTCTTTAAATGCTTTTTTTGTCTTCTTTTAAATATTATGTATTGTACATATTTAATATAGCAACGGGCTTTATTAAAAACGTGAGAAAATGGAGCAATTGAGACAATTAATAATGGGTTACAATAATAATAAGTAAGAAGAATTTGAGGCTTAAGATAATTGCCTTAGGAGATAATTTCGGACCCTAGCCCTGGGTACGTGTCACGCTTGAAAGACAGATGCTAAGATGTTGAGATGGGACGGAGTTAAAATTAGAGCTGAGAGTTCTAATGATTCTAAAGGAGAAATTATTGTAATGGTCTTTTCTTAACCACTCTTTCACATCATGCAACTAAAGAAAAGGTTTTAGTGGGATTTGAATTTTGAAGTTCTGTTCTAAATATTCCACAAGTGGAGGAGCTGTTTGATCGAACTAATGGGTTATTAGCATTGGAAAATAACTGGTTTGGGGTTCTGTTTGAAGGGAAATTTAACAAAACATGACATCAACATCAAGCCTTTGACTGTGAGCAACCATCCATGGAGTATGACCCACCGATATGTCAATTTTGATTTCACATTAGAAAAAAATTTATAATTGATTATAGATTGAAAGTTTTTGTGTTGAATCCAAGATTTAGTATTGAGTTTTACTTCTAATTTGAGAAAAGTTTATATGTTTTGACCCCGTTTGTTCAAAAAAAAAAAAAAAGGCCTTGTGCATTGTTCAAACGCTATTTGCATTCTAGTTGTGTATAGGAATGGACAAAGATTCTGAAGCAGGGAATAATGCTACTTTCTTTTTTGAAAACTTTTTCTTCAATGGTTATCTGTATTATGATTGGCCTTTGAACTTTGAAGGGAGTATAATCTGCAACTTATCTAAAAAAAATTCTGACAATCTGACTTGACTGCTTGTCCTGAGTGATTTACTTATTTATTGAGAGGAGGCCTTTTAAGTTTTAACATTAGTGCATGTCTCGTCCCTTCGATTGGGCATATATTTTAATGATGCTGAAGGGGTTCTTCTTCCTTTGTTATATATCCTGGATTTCTGCTAAACTAAAGAACATTGGACCTTTCAGAAGAAAGTCTCCAATAACCAGTTCTTATTCTTCATTTTTAGACATTTGATATGGCATTGTAAGCATCAAACTGAATATTTTTGGAGGAATTAGTGATTTAGATAATACTGAAGTTCGATCTTGGTAATTCTCTAATTTTCTACTTTCTATTTGAGCATATTATTTATTATTCCATGTGATACCTTTAAATAATTGAGAGCATTTATGTAAAAATGATTGTGATAGACTCCTAACAAAATGATATTCTCACTTGACATGACACACACTAGCTTGTCTGAGATATATAAGCAAGTGAAATCTCTTAGCATCCCGTTCTAATGCAGATGTTATAGAGGAAAGTTAGACATTAATGTAAAAAGAATAGAAGATCAATATATTATATAACACTTTATAGTTTATATAATAAAATTATGAATTTGGAAATAAACGTTGTACCTACAATGTTAGTAACAAAATTGAACCAACTTTCCTTCAAAAGCCATTTTCTCCGAATATCATGGTCTGTAACATAAAATAAGAGATGGGTTTCAGTTAGGGAAAGGCAAAGATCAATGCTGAATTGGTGCTTGAAAAGAATGCGTGACTAATAAGTTAATTCCACATGAACTACAATAGTGGAGGAGCTTAATATGGTTATAGTAATAGCATAGCACACTACAACATACTTTAGTGGTTGACCCCGTGCTTAGATCAACCATGAAATGTGCTTAACTACACCAAATTTGTGGAAAACCAAAACCCTCTTGTGGCTCCACCGACCATTTCCTAACATTTCCTTTCCCTACCAAAACACCGACACCAGCCATGGCCAATGTCACTCACTTGCCAAGCAGTTATTGGCTTCCTTGTTTGATATTTTGTACCTCTCCACCATTATTTTATCAACTATGAATGATATCATTATTTGATAAAATGCACGATTATAAAATATCTTAATATGTACAAAGCTATAAATAATGTATCTCAATCCATTACCGTACACACGGCCCACACACTCTAATGATCACGCTGTGGGGCCCACACCCAGATGGGTCCTCACCAATCGGCCCAAAGAACTTCAACTTTTTAGCATTGCAACAACTCATTATAATTATTATTATCATTTGTTATGATAATCGTTTATGCGTGCTTAGAAAACAGTATAATGCATGTGCTAACCATATCGGGTTGCGAGTTTATACTTTATACATTATTCTTTCCATTTGGATCATGTATTTTTGATGAAAATTTTTTATTGAAAAAGTTATGGAATGGTCTGCGGGCTGCCTAGGGGGTAAGGCACGATCATAATTACTAATTAGTAGAGTCATTAAAAGCATTTGAAGGCTATATGAGTGAACCAGGTGTTAAGGTGAAAGAGGACCGTCCCCGTCTAAGGCCATACCCATTTGCTTTCTTCTCTCATTTTCCTTAATTCTTTTTTTTTCCACCACTTTTCTTACAGAATCAGGATAGTGATGGTTACTCGCAAGAGAATAACTAATGCTATGATTTGATTTGTTATGCCTCCATTTACGTTTACATCATGACAAACATTACAATTTTGGTATATGTCATGTTCTGTCCTTTCCTTCTAGAACTCGCTTTTAAACTAAGGTAAAAAAAATGTTACTGTTAGGATAAGTTCTTTTGTTTATTTCCCTCAAATAGTTTTTAAAAGTTTTTAACATTTTATATAATTACTTTTTTTTAAAGGCATAATTACTGATTTTTTTTATCAATACACTTTCAAATACACAGGGAAAATGGTATTAATATTAAAAAAAATAATCGTAAGACTTTAATTCTAAGGTAATTGCCATGAAGGGGATTTTCCTGCCACAATCAATATGGATAGGCCTAATAATGAGAACTGAATGTATCATTTATTGTCTATGTTCCCCGCACAAGCTTCTTATCCTCAGCAACGTAATCTGAGTCATTGAAGGTGAGGATCAGACTAAAAAAGGAAGTGGATAAATAGCTAAAATTGCAAAGGGGTCACTTGTTTAGGTGAGAGCATTTGTATTTGGCAATGGTCCACTTGGCGCAGCAGAAAATGGTTAGACAAGAAAGAAAACCGAAACTCTGCTCCCCCATCACTTGTTTCATTTGCACAGTCAGGTCCCACTTTGATCTTAGAGAGTTTACTTTTATCATTTTGCATTATTCCATATTGAATATCAACAAAGCAGAAAGAAAGATTTTTTTTTTCCTAATTATGAGAGTGCGAGAGAGAAGCCATCAAATTATTGGCTCCCTCACACCATTTGGAATTGATTGCAACTAATAAAGTCCAGTCCTCTGCATAAACCAGATAGTAATTGTGAATAAAATAGAATATCATACATAAAATCAACGGGCGTTCAGTTTCACACTCAATTGATCATTCTACATTCAGAAAATGAAATGCATAAAGACAGCCCCAGTATCCAAGTTTTTGTTATATGGTCCATGCATATTCTGGCATTTATCAACCATGTAGAAATTGCTAACTAAAAAAAAAATTCATAAGTCAGGAGCTACAGAAACACATCTGAGAAAACAAAAGGCGAACGCATATTCGCTTATATCAGTCTGGTGATAGGGGGGGTTCTCACCACCCACAGCTTAAACTAACTATCATCTGAGTCAGCATACACAGACTAAGTCCTTAAAAGGCGAATGCTTTCCCTTTTCTACTGGTACGGTGAAGTTGGAGACCAATAATGCTTATTAACAAATCCTCAAAGCAGCTTCAGCAATCACTAACTTCCTCAACTATGATAATGAAGTTCTTCATGATAAAATGAATAAAAAAGAGGACATAAATTTTAGTTATAGTGATACAACATTGGATGGTCCGATACCTACAGGAATTCTTATCATCTGCATCATTCTCAGCACACCCTCTCCCGTTGATATTCCCCAAGCTCTCTCCCATAAACAAGAATGCAGAATTTGAAATGCTTTGCCACAATATAATCTATAGTCCTCTATGGCCTGCCATCACAACAGTGTTGGCCAAGAACAGCTGAGTTCTTAGCTCAACTTTTTTTTGACATTGACAGAATGACAGTACAAATCATCAATCATGTGGCAGGTTTATTTAAAAGCTAGTTAAGTTTCAAAGAATCAGCAAAGGATGGTAACAACTTTTGGAGCATCATCCCGTGGCCCGTCCAGAGACCGATACATGTACAGAATCTCTACACCATCAGCTTTGTCCTCTTCACTATTAATGACTTCCAACACCAGATGGGGCAATGTCTGCGCAACTTCTTGGCAAGCTTGGTGCGTCAACTTACATGAGGACATCCAGAGGAACCTCATGTTGTAAAAATGATGCAAGCCAGAATGCAAAGCTCCATCCCCAAATGGACTGTCCCTGATTTCAAGCTTCTGCAGATTAGGACATCCTTGTAGAACATATTGGAGTCCAAGGTCAGTGTCTCCAGCAAAGGCAACTGACAGCGTCCTAATCAACTTCCCATACGTCCCAATGTAACTAAAAGCCCGATCAGTCAGCAAACCAGACACAGCAAGCCGAGTGAGCTTCTTGCAGTTCATAACAATGGCACCAAAACCCTCATCCATGGGTTCTTGCGTCTCAGGGTCCGGTCGATACCGCCCAATTATACACAACCGAAACACCACAAGATCCGGGCAGTTGTTTGACATGGCTACCACAGCAGCATTCGTCATCCTCTGGCAGAAAAATAGAATCGACTGCAGTTTCCTACAACCTCGAGAAATCGCCTCAAATCCCACCTCAGATACGGGACCTTCTATCTCCTCCCTGGTATTAACAGGGAAAACCCGAAGCTCGCGCAAATCCTTGCAAGTCTCAGCCACCGCTTGAAGCCCTTCATCGCATATGGTATCTAGGACCTGCACAAGACCAAGACACTTTAACTCCAAATTACAAATTCACAATTCAATTCAAACAGCAAACAAACAAACAAACAAACAAAAAAACAAGGAACTGCACGGCACCAAAACACTTAAATTCCTAATTCCCAATTCAATTCATAGAATGAACTCAAAAACAAGAGAAAAGATACCCAAAACGTCTGTAGCTTATGACAGTGACGTATAACCGATTTGAGCTGATCCGCACTGATATCAGCATAACTGAAATTCAAGGATATGAGATTGGCACAAGCTGGATAAATAGCAGGGAGATAATCCGCCCAAAACTCCCTAAAGCCAGATAAACAAACCAACGATTTACAAGCGGCGAACGCAGACGCAAAATCCAGTTCCTGATCCAGCTCCGAAGCACTGAACGATCCAGTTCCCAGATGCGTCAGCTGCGGCGCTCGATGCATCAACCGGTGCAGCTGAGACATCGAAACATAGCGATTCAGCCTCAGCTTCCTCAACAAGGGAGACCGCGCCACGAGCCTCTCCAAAGCATCGAAATTAACTGGACACTCCACGCAGTCAAAAGCAAGAGACTCCAAATGTGTCTGAGCATCACCCTCCGGAAAACACGATATCCAATCCATTTCCTCGTCGCCAACCTCAACCACACATTCCACTAGTTCAAGCACTCTCAGCAATCTGTAAGTATCCAAGATCCCAAATTGATCAGTGATAAGATTAAAAGTACTGTATATAAGAGCAAGTAAGAAGAATGAACCTGCAGTTGGAAGAGAGGGCGGCGAGCCCGGTGGTGCCGAAGCCTTCGCAGCACATGAGAACGAGGTCTTGGAAGGAGGGGAAGGAGTGGGAGAGGAGGGTGAGGTCGTGGTCGGTGAGGGACATGCGTTTGAGGTGGAGTTTGTTGAGGGGGGAAGGGTAAGATTGGGAGAGTGCGGTGACCCAGGGGGTGAAGTGGGCCCCCCCAATTCGGGGGCATGAGGTCGAAGTCGGCGAAGCGGGGCTTGCCCTTGATGGTCAGGGACCGGACGCGGGGGAAGCGGGTGGTGGCGCGCCGGGGGGGACACGGCGTAGCAGTTGCCGATGAAGAGGTCGGAGCGGGTGAGGGCCTCGGCGCGGTACCAGGACTTGCAGACCAGTGAGGCGGCGTTGCGGTCGCGGCGGGAAGTGAGGAAGTGGAGCACGCTTTCCAGGACGTTCTCAAGGACCTGGTCCGGTAGAGGGGAGAGGGATCGGTGGTCGTCATCGCCGTCGTCGATTTGGTTCATCTTTTCGTTTCTTAGAGAGTCAGGAAGTATGAGCTAGAGTCGCCTCTGCTTTGCTGTCTCTGTCTCCACCATCACTTCTCCTCTCCCTCCTTATCTACCTCCATTATTATAACCCTTTCTGCCTTTTTCTTTTCTTCTTCTTTTATTTTACATTTTTCTTAACTCACTTTATCCTAGAGTAAAATACAATTTAATTCAAACATAAATATCTTCCCTGCAAGCTAATATTGCCTGAATGAGAGAAGATTATTTATAGGCAACCAAATTTTGTTTTCAAATATTTAACATGATTATCTATTTAAGACTTAAACTTTATATTATTGATTAAGCTTACACAAATTCCCACTAATTAATCTTAGGAGTGTACAGTAGTTCACTAGATGGTTTTGGGTCAGATTGGTTAAAACTCATTATCCAAAACAATTAAAACACTTACATTCGGCTAATTTTGAAATGCCCTTTTAGTTTCTTTATGATCATTTTAGGGTGGATTATGGAGTGGACAACATAATTTGACCTTCTTAAAAAACAAAACATAATTTGACCTGCTATTGCAAGTTGTCAAATTTGAAAAGCTAAAAGGCACAGGAGAATCTTCTGCTAACTACGTCTTCAATTCTGGACCTAGACAATTGTTTGAGAGAGATTTGATTTAAAATTTAATACTTAATTCTTTAATTTATTTGTGGCTTCAACTTTCTGACATGAAAATATGAGCGTCTCTTTCTTTCCCTTTCTCGTGATCCTGAACTCTTTTTTACCACGATTTTTTTTTTTTTACGTTTTTCTTACCACTATTGTTGATTCCTTGTAACGTGTCCTTTTTACCTTCAAAGTAATGAAATTAGTACTATTGTATAGTCGGAAGATTCATTCATTTAGAATAAAGGCTGAATAAAACTCATGTAATTTTTGTCTATAAACATAATGACATAATTGATAATTATTATATAGAAGGAAAAACATCAAAGGAACCTTAACAAATTAGTTGTATTTCTCAACAAATTTCACATTATGATGGTCCAATTCATTTGCTATGTTCCTTATTCTAGTAAGAAATTGTGATGGCCCAATTCATTTGTTACTAAAATAGTACGTGTCATAATTAGTGGACGTCCACTAACAACGATTTGTCATTATTAATGTAAAGTAAAACCATTTTATGTTGAAAATTTCAAATTTACAGAGCTTCTAATTACTCTTTTGTAATTTAAAAGAATTTATAGAGAAATCACAAAAGTTCAATACTGACCCTTATAATGTGTGTTGAACTTCCTACATCATTTGAAATTCTAATACACCATTACTTGAATAGTGCAAATCCCAAAATACCTTTAATGTTATAATTTAAAAAAGCCAAAAAAGCTTGTATTCTCCCGCTCCTCCACCGCTTGCACTCCCACACCACCGTTCGCGTCCCTACTGCGCCGTGCTGGTTGATACCACCTTCATCGGAATTGGTCTTCTCCGTCGTGACATCGTCTTCTCCGTTGGTCGCTGCTGCATTTCGAGGTGAGTGATTTCTCCCTCTGGTCTGAAATGGCGTCGGGGTGGCATACGGATTGTCTAATCCATAAGACTCATACGGATTGTGTAATTCGTATGAGTCACAGTTTTGTGTTTTAAATTTACAAAATAGAAAGGGATTAAATCGTTCTGTCTGTGTTTGCATTTAG